>CM076580.1:440707477-441028173 GCA_034641835.2 Pinus albicaulis | reverse complement strand
GTAAACCTAATTAACAACTTGAACTAAAAAAATTTTATTAATAAGATCTCGCTAGGCCTAAAACCTAGCGTCAAAATATGTGAAATCAAATTTTCTTCAACAGCAGGCCCACTGCATTAGTTCCCACCCTGCAAGAACAACAATGTTTGAAATCAGATCCAACATACAAAATTGTGCACCGAAAACAAGACTTACCAGAAAAGCATGTGCGACAACAAGAAGGTCATGGCTACTTACCATAGAATGTGCCAGAATGGATTGTTCGATTTGAATTGCACTTTCATCCTGATACACAGAAATGTGTACCTGAAACCTAAAATAATTTATAAGACATTACCTATTTGCAGGTATATTCATCGGATAGGATCCTTCAAACCAACCGAGAATCTCATCATGATGTTGAGGATGATCAATTTGATGGAATGGAAAAAATAAGCATCCGCCAGGCGAATTTGAAGTGCTCAAGAACCCAAGTGCAGAAACCCCAATTTTTAAAACCCTAGTTTGAAGTTGTCCCTGGGTTTCGTTGAGGATGTGAGGATGTGAAGTAACCATAAGCGGAGGCTAAAGTGCCTCGCCATCCTGGACAAACTCTGGACCTTCGGGCAGAGGGCTTTCAAACTTCGATGGTCTCGTGAGATCGACTAGCGAACGGATATGATCATTATTTGTGGTGATTGGAAAACCTTCAGTGGGATTATTATTAATTCGACCAAATGTTTGTGAACTGACAGATTGACAATCCAATGTATTAGAATCTTTAGATTCCCCAGGATGGGATGAATTGACCGAAATATTTTCAGGTAGTAGAGAGGTTTGCCAAACATCACATGCTTGTGCCTGAGTGCAAATGGTACTAGCTGGGAAACAACTGAAAAGATTAGAGACAATGGCTGGTGTTTTCCTTCCAGTGAATAAATTAGGGTATATCGGTTGTTGCTTAGTAGCTGTTAGGGGATAGAAATATGTGATCAAAGAAACACCATCTCGAATGGAAGACTTGCCCAGATGGACTTACATTTGGCGCGGTTATGCTGAGAGGAGTGTGATGCATGGGAATTGTCATTTTAGAAACCCTACTTGGAGAAAACCTAGTTTGACTTGTTTCAGGAGCCTTATCAGGATTGTAAGAACTTGAGATAATTGCGAGCAGAAGCGAAATTGCTTTGATTTCCTGATGGGTCCTTGAATCATCACAATGTGGATCGTCAAATTTCGGTGGCTTCATAGGGTCGACAGATAGATACGAATGACAGTCCCCAGAGGTGTGAGTGAATATGTTTTCAAATAAGTAATTATCATTGGAGCCATCAATTTGATTAGGTTGGGCATCTGGTATATTAGACTCCTCTAGGGTTAACAACTGGAATGAATCAATAAAAGAAACATCTTGAGGTTTCCGAGATAGGCACTCACTCTTTTGGTTGTTTAAATATTGCAGATGAAAAGGATCAGATATAAGAGATTCATCAATTTTGTAATGTGGTTGTGAAACACCACCCGCATGCTCATGGTTATCGCCAACACCAGTACAAGACAATTTCGAAAGACTTGAAGAAATTACTGGCGTGTCAGGCTCAAGAAATGAATCATGGAATAATGGATGAAATGATTCAGATGCAGGGGTATCAACTGTACAAGGACCTTCATCTTTCACATTAGTGTCATCCCGAAAGGCCAATGATCCTGCATGCACATCATGGTCCAAGGACTTTGTAGGGAAATCAACTTTATTCGAGACAAGGGCCAATTCATTATTGGTATCCGAATGAGATTTAGAACTGGACCCAGATAAATGTTTAGTGGACCCAATATTGGTTTCATCAACAGGGAGAGATGTTAGGCCAATGTGTTTTTCAAGTTCTGATTTGATAGGGTGCGTGAAAGATTTAGGGGTGGCACAATAATCTTGATTTTCCTGCACATGTCTATCATTACACAGAACTTTTGTGACCAACACTCCATTACACGACAATTCAGGATGAGGAAAAGGAATGTCACAAATATTAATACTCTTCTTGGAGGCCTAAATGTGTTTTGGACTTAGGGAGATAGACAAGGAAATATTAGGGACATAATCTGAACAACTGGAAACTTGAGGATTATCATCACAAACACTGGGATCAGGCTTTGTTGCCGATTGAAAGTGTCCTAGGGAAATGAAAACCACTTTTCGAAGCTGTTCAATTAAATATGTCCAATCGACATACCTTTCAAGAAACTCAAAACAAAAATGAACAAATCTGATAGAAAACTCCTCTAGATATTCTTGAGGTTCCATTCTGATCTCATTTAACCTTATTAATACATTTTTAGAACCGTAACTGTGAAAATCTTGTTGTAATTCACCGGCGAGCTGCTCGAACGAATGGATGGAAGCTACCGGTAGTGTGCGGCACCATTTCTTAACGCGACCTTTGAGAATGAGGGAGAAAAGCACACAAGCCAACTCCTCATCGTCAATTTCGTAACACTCACAAAACTCAAAGAAATACGAAAGGTGCTCGGTTATGGAAATTCCATTCTCACCATTGAATTTTAATTGGGATAAGTGATACAGATGTTCATCGGGGATTGAGCATCGAGAACCAGATAAATCCGATAAATATCTTGGGAGAATGATTTGGGGACAAGCCATTACAGATATGAGACTAACTGCAGGCTCTAAGGGCTCAGCCTATCATCTGGCCCTCCTTCTAGCACCAAATTTGTTGACGGTTGAAAATGTCTCGCCAACAATAAGGGGATCTCCTCAGTGCAGAATCCCAACTAGACTCTATACCGTTTTTTTTGGGGATCCCATCTGGTATGTAGGCCCGGTTGCCATTAAATTGGTGAATATGTTTTACGGATAGAGAGGGGACTCGCTGGAATGGAGAATGCATGGATGTCGAACGAATACAAGTCAGTGATTGACGAATGCCCTGTGAAAAATAATACCATGAATAGAAAAGTAGAATTTAAAGCATGAAACTTATGAAAAAAATTGTTAGAAAAACTTTACCAAGATCATTCTTATTGCAAGATTCAGTTAACAAATGAGAAAATTTTCACAATGGTTAAGTGTTTCATTTATCAACTATTCACATCCCAATAAATATTTAAAGAAAATATCGACAAAGAAGTTCACCAACATTTCTTTAAGTTAGAACATCATATATCATCCACGTGTTGCAAGGAAGCTCATAACGCAAGGGAATACATAAGTAGAAATGTGCACCAATATTTGAAAGAAGCATTCATTCATTCGAAGAGACCATATTGATAGCATAACCACACAGGAGACTTCCATCGGATTCAGTAATGAGATCCAATAACAATTCTTTGTATTCATCAAGAGGCATCCATTCAATAAAAAGCAATGTGTCTCTCTCAAAAGTCCACAACCCAAAAGTCCTTTACAAAATCTATAGAAGATGTACATATAGGTCGAGGTGACTCTTGGGTTTCCTGTGACCTTTGGTCTTCCTCGACTCTTGGGATTACTTGCGACTAAGGGGAAGTTGCGACCTAAGGGGGGTTGCGACCTTGCGACCTTGGCGACCTCGTGACCTTGCGACCTATATGACTTTGAGAACTATGTGACTTTAAGACCTTGCGAATTTGCGACCTATGCAACCTTGCGACCTTGCTACTTTGCGAGCAATGAAACTTTGCGACTTTGCAACCTATGCGACTGTGCGACCTTGCGACTTTGCAACCTCTGTGAATTTAGAACAATGCGACTTTGCAACCTTGCGACCTTGGCGACCTCACGACCTTGTGACCTATGCGACTTTGTGAACTATGTGACTTTGCGACCTTGCGACTTTGCGACCTATGTGACCTTGCGACCTTGTGACTTTGCGAACAATGCAACTTTGCGACTTTGCGACCTTGCGACTTTGCGACCTATGCGACTTTGCGAACAATGCAACTTTGCGACTTTGTAACCTATGTGACTTTGTGACCTGTGCAACTTTGAGAACAATGCGACTTTGCGACTTTGCGACCTTGCGACCTATGCGACTTTGCAACCTTGCGACCTTTGTGAGTTTGCAACCTTGCGACTTTGTGACTTTGCAACCTTGCGACCTTGCGACCTTGTGACCTCGTGACCTTGCGACCTATGCGACTTTGCGACCTTGCGACCTTTGCGACCTTGTGACCTATGAGACTTTGCGACCTTGCAACCTTTGTGACTTTGTGACCTTGTGACTTTACGACCTATGCGACCTTTCAACCTTGCGACTTCGAGACCTTATGACCTATGCAGCTTTGTGACTTTGCAACTTTGCGACCATGCGACTTTGCGACCTTGCGACCTATGTGCCTTTCAATACCTCGCGACTTCACGACACCGATGACCTATGCAGCTTTGTGACTTTGAAAATTTGCAACATGCGACTGCGCCTTGCGACCTATGTGCCTTTGCGACCTGCAACCTTGGGTCATCTACGACCTACGACCTATGATCATTTGTGACCTGCAACCTTGAGTCATCTATGACCTGCGACCTGGAGTCATCTGCGACCTGCGACCTTGAGTTTTATCCCTTCTGCATTCCTCTTCGACGATCTCCGATTTTCAAAGCAAGATGCCTTTTCCTACATATCAATCTTTTGCGAGTGACTAGGTGCCTTTGAGCTTAAAGTGAGGCTCTTTTGGATTTGTTAGGATCTGCCTTGCTTTGAAAGAGTCCCCGTGCTTGCTGGAAAAACCCTGGCTCTTCGTGCAAACCAATAGCTTCCACATGGACGGTTGGAACCTCATCTTGTAGAGTATTTTAATGGTGGTGTGCCAGTGGACTCTTAATGAAACAAATACGTTGTTTGATGTATACTGATAGCACCTTTGACCAATTTCCTAAAAGGAATAATATGAGAATGAGTTAGCTCTTGGTAATAATGAGGAAAACAAGTGACTAGGAAAAATAGCTCATTCGAGGAGTAGAAAAATTGAAATATCCAACCTGAGGTATTGTAACTTATTTCAATTGCTTGAGCATCTCTATGTTCAGAAACCGGCTTAAAACTTATATACCCTAGCACAGTCGAGAGACAACAAGACAAGTGGGTGAGGTGATAGGGTTGGGTAGAAATAGGTCATGGGGATATTACTGACTGAAGGGCGAATTGAAAATTTAATAGGTTGAGCGAGCAGAGGGGGACCCGAAATTTTGAATATACCCAAAATTTTGGGTGGTGTTGTAGCAGCTACAACAAGTAGGTTGAAGATCAGTTGGGTGAATTTGTATTGAATATCGGTTGGGTGTATTTGTTAAGTATTGAAGTTCAAGTCAAGAAGGATTCAAAGGAATCATGTAGTATTTATTTAAAAAGGTCCAAATCATATTAAGATAGTTCATAGATTTGGGTGATCATGTGTAATTTCAAATCAGAAAAAAAAAATTTGGATTAACATTTCAGAGAACAAGGTCTTGATGATGAAGGAGGTATCAGTACTACAGGAAAAATACCTAGGTGGTATCTCAGTCTCAATATCAACACAACCGTGAAGCTACCTATGTTTGATGCTACTACAGTGGCACTCAATTTAGTGCTATCACATGACCACAATAATCTCATCTGGGTGATAATCCAGTAATGCTAATGCAACGAATAAGACCCGGTTCTATCATAGTGGTATAATCCTTGAATTTTTTTCTTTATTTTTACAGTGATTCATATCAAATAGAATAAGTCTTGGTATAATTACAATGATGCCTATGATAATAAGTATCACTACAATGGTACCTATCATGGTCATAAGGAGAATTTGGGCTCAAGTAATAAATGGCCGAAGTATTGATATAAATAAGAGTTGAGGAATTACTATGGTTATTGATATATGTAATATCGAAACAATGAAGTAGTATATTCTTCCTTCCACTCATTGAAGAAATAGAAATTGGCACAACTGTAGAGATACATCAAGGATCTGAGATGATAATACTAGCACAAGGAACCAACTTGAAGAAATCACTCTTTGAGGATCTGAGTACACATAACCAAGTACGAATTGTTACTAAAAAATTTGCAATAAGTTATCAAATCAGAGGTATTTAATCACAAGGTACATAATCTTTTACTTTTTCAGTGATCCTTGTTTATAACTAGTCTAGGGTAAAGATTGCAACATGTATCCTTATCTTGTAGGGATTACATGTAATGTAGGATGTCAAGTAGAAGTTCTTGATTGAAAGAAGGAATACATTTTATAGGATTCCATCCTCCATGGTTACATAGGAGATCTATGTTAAGAAATTAAAGTATATTCTTGGTATCACATGTTTTGCTTGAAAGTATGTATTACGAGTATAGAAGACCATGGCCTACACTTCAAGGAACTCCTATAAGGTTTGTTAAGAATCATCTCTAGGTATGTCTTAGAACATACATCTTATAAAATTCTCTTCATCTTATTTTGAAATTTGTGTTACTAACATCGTTATGTGTAGCTCTCTCGAATCTTAAATATTCTTGTTTAGGGAGATTCATCATCCGATAAATCTACCCACCTTATATATCTGATTTTTGTATAAAATAACCCTAAAAATGTTCTTCGGGAAACCATAACCTTAGGGTATGCTAATAATGTATGAAACCTTAAACATACTTAGGGTTATTAATGAAGAAATTGATAATATATTTGATACATTGATGATGTCATATTTGTGGGTTTGGTAAGATCATGAAAACCCTGACTTGTTATGGTTGAAATGTTGTTGTCCGAAATCATGAACCTTTGAAGTTCTTGGTAAAGAAGTTAGAAAATTATATATTACAGAGAAATGGAACACATAAAATATGCACAAACAAAAACACAGAAAACATATAAAACAAGAGAGACACAGATATATGTGGTTCACCCAACTTGGGCTACGTCCACGGAAACAACCATTCCTTCCTTTATATTATCTAGCAAAATGAAGAGACACAACCTACAACAGATCTGATGTAATATTCTATTATCTCTCACGCAATCCCCCTTTCTATTTCTCATTCAGAATATACACACAATACACAACCGCAATATAGTTCCCTCATACAACAGAGGGTTTTCCTTCTAGGGAAAAAATCCTAAATTAAACATAGCTTCTACCATCAGATCATCCGCCTAATGAACAACCAAAATTGACTACAAAATTACAATATTTTACAAGTAAATTTTACATCTGTTTTTAGATTCGGGGGCGCTTCCCCCAAAACACCCCGCTAGGGGGGTGGGGGGGGGGGCTCCAAAATGTCATCGTTTCCCCCCCGGACCCCCCTAACAGCGATCAAACAACGAGTATCATTGCCGCCCCGTTAAGAATAGGGGTCCAACGCGTCAATACATCTAAATAAGAAATATAATCATGCTCCACACCCAACAAAATAAGGGGTTGAACTGAAATCCTAAATTATTAGGGTTAGGTTGAGTTTATAAGCAATACTCTTGTTATGTATCTAAACTAAGGTCCTATGAATGAAACCTTAGGTATGTGTCCATTCTGTTAAAACCATATCTTGGTCTAGGTTGGTGTATGTCTAATTTATTAATATTCTCTGACATATGATATGCTTCTAATGATTTCCTCGATATGTGTGTTGACCTAATTACTAATGGTCATAAGTCCTAGGGTTTTAAAACAAGCCCTAGCCAATATTTGAAGTTCTAGGATGATGTTATTTGAGAAATATAGGGTTTTGCAACTAAACCTTAGTGGTAGTTAAATTATCTAGTATAAAATCTATATAATGATTGGCGAGAATTTGTAGATGGAAAATCTAGGGTTTACGACAAACCCTAGTATAAGCTATTCATGTTTATTAAGTTGTGATTTATTTTTTTTGGTTATTGCAGCTCATGTATGAAATATAGGGTTCACATGAAACCCTAGTGGAAATTATAACCTATGAATTCTGAAATTAATTAGATACTTTTATTTTCTTTTGACTTATTTTCTAGGGATCTCTATATGACTGAACTTGTCTTCTGTCATCTTGATTAAGCTACTGATGTGATTGAAGAGTTTGTAACAAAACCTGGGCTAGAAGTAGAAATATTGAAGTATATTCTCTTGCTGATTATGTTTTTAAAGTCTAATGCTTTCGTTACTATAAGATTTCATTATGACTAACTTCATGCTTCTATATAATTTGTTGTACATGTTTTCTAATTTGTGCAGGTACATCTGAATCAATATGGTGAATATGTCCGTAAGAGACTTTGATGTGATAAGCATGATGAGAAGGATGGAAGCCAAGAAATATTCTCCAACATCGAAGGAAGAATTTGATCTCCCTAAATTAAGAGGGAGTCTATATAGAAGAAATATCACTAATTAAGAGGGAGAGCATAACATAATTTTTATTAGAGAATACATGTTGCTATATGAGTAGGAAAAAGGAATCTTATGTCAAAAGATTCGATTAATATTCCTATTGATATAATTTGAAGAGAAAAATTGAGACCTCGAAAGTTTTTTTTTGATGATGTATATTTGAAAGTGTATTTTTGATTGGGGTTGTGTTTGTGAATCTCTCGAAGGTTTGATAACATGTTGGTTGTCGATCAATTTAATTGAGAGAGATTTGTTGTTGAGGCTTCGTGAGTGAATCATTGACTGGAAGGGCATTGAGCCAACCCTTTGTATTGACATCTGGTAGGAGGGAGGCATCATGTGGATGTGTACCTAGATCCATGGGTTGATAATTAGTAAGTAAGCCTGATGGTACCTAGAGATGCTGAAAGCTTTAGTCCATTTTAGTCCCACTTAGATAGATTTACTTGGTCAAGAATCTAGTCCATGGAATTGTGGTTCCTAAACTGTCGAGAGACCAAATGGATAGATTTCCCTGGTTAGGAATCTAGTCCATGGCATTGCGGTGCCTAAAATATTGAGAGACCAAATGGATAGATTACCCTCGTCAGGAATCTAGTCCATGGCATTGCAACACCTAAAGTTATTCATGGATAAAGTGAGATCTTCCATGTACCTCTTTTATTATATGTAAATATGAATACCTCCCTAGTTAAGAGGGAGTGTTGAAGAATGTCAGTAGGTTTGGTCTTCATTATTAATATATTTTTCAAAATAATTTATTATTATTTTATTGACTTATTAAAGAATGGGTTTATGCTTGGGTCAATTATAGGTCAAGCTTCCATTGTAGGATTTAGGTTGTTGTCAAAGTCATTTATTATTTGGTCAAATACTCCTCCATCAAGTCATCCTCTTCAGCAAAGTCATCACTCGACCTCTTCATCAAAGTCTTCAATTCGGCTTCCCTCAACGAATACATGTCAGCTTGATGTGAGGACACGTATCTTCAAAGAAGTCACGTCGACTCATTACACATGGAGACAACTATATATATGAGTATAGGTTATTCGCATTACTTTACCACAGAATTTCAGACCGATTACAAAGATGCAAGCTCAGATCAAGCTCAGATGATTTCAGGAGGTATTTTCAGTGCAATTACAACGATAAAGCTCAGTATCATCACAGTATACTTTAGATTACTATGGGAAGTGTGGATTAAGGTTCAATACTACTACAGTTTCAAAGCTACCACAATATCACTGTCTTTATTCAATCACAGTATCAATGTAAATATAGGAAGAAGAGTTCAGTGCAACAACAACAAGAAGGCTTCACATATTCAATATCACTATAGTTTGGTGCTACCACAAGAAGAAGGGTTCGGTGCTACTTCAATAATCAAGTTTTGATGCCTCTATAGTGATTAAGACTTGGACTCAAAACTTAGATCTCAGTGTTATTTCAGAAATAAGGAATCAGTGCTATTGCAGTGATAAGGTATTAGTGTTATAGCAAAATGATGTCTCGATGTTATAGAAAATATGAGATCTCGGTGCAATATTACCGTGATGAGGTCTTGGTGAGGAGATCTTGGTGCCATGATATTGATGAGGTCTCAGTAGTATTACAATGATGATATCTCGAAAAACACGATGAAAGGAAGTTACAAGAATGACTTGATGGAGGAGGGACTCTCTATTCTAGGTTATTATGGTCTTGGTTGTCTCATCTTGAATCTACTGAAGGAAGAATTTGATCGGGTTTTCCCCAAAGAGTGGGGTTTTTCCCTAGAAGCGTGCCTACATCTTGTGTCCTCTTCTATTTGTTTCTTGGAATTAGTCTTGATGATAAGAAAATATAAATCTAAAGAACACATAGTATTAAAAAATACATCACAAGATAGTGACATAGTAAGAGAAATAATTTAACTTCCACCTATTTGGATTTCTCAACACCTAGCAAGTGGCTTCTATGGGATTGAGGAGGCACTTAAGATAGATAGTTAATGGGTGTTGGGAATTGACCTTACTGCCCCAAAATATAATTGTCTATATCTTACCTTCAATTTATCATTTGGTGGACTTGATCACCATTCATTGATTGGAAGGCCCTATTGTTATACGTGATTCAAGAGGAAGGTTGTTAAAGTCTTAGGGTGGTGTCTTTTCCCTTTTTATGGAAAAAAATTACATCCAATTTTTGTGTCATTTGTGTTTTATTGAAGCACACTAATAAAAATTTTGTTGTACCACTTGATCATGTAGTTTAAATTTAGAAGCACTTTGCTTCGAAGTATATTTTTTTGTTGCATTGTGCTCATCATTTTACCTATCACTTTATCATTCAAATATATTTAAATAGATAAGAAATATGGTGAACCCTTATCCTTCTTAAGTGTTCTCGTAGTCTTCAAAGCCCCACTCCATATCTAGCAAGGTTCCTAATCTTCTATTTCCCAAACACAGTTAAAATTCCTTCTAGTCATCCTTCGAGTCCATCCACATTGGGCTCATTCTATATTAACCCATCCACATCAAGCACTACCCCATCTACCTCATCCACTCTTCTAACATCAATAATTTCTAAAATTAACCAAGACCTAGACTTCTTACATGTGGCTAGTTTGGATCTTCTTATCAATGATCCTTGCTACCTTTAGGTTCTCACTTGGTGTAGTTAAGAAACCCCAAGGGAAACTTATGAAAACTGCCCATTTTCACCTCAATCATCTCTCATTTCTCGCTTTAGACTAATTAATTCCTATTCAAGCTTGGAATCCCCAAGGTTAAACTAAGATTACATTATTGTAAGGTTTTGAGGGAAGTTAGCCTGGTTTTTCTATTAAATTTAAGGTTTGTGTTGAATTAATTTCCAAATTAAAATCATATTTCAGTTCACCGTTTTATACTCTCAACGCAAGACAAAGCTACAAAGAAAATTGATTTAGATTTTTGCACTAAAATTCAATGCATTTGCTTCTAGAAACAATAAATCAATTCTATTTTATGTATAAGAGATATTATTTGTTGAGTTTCATATTTGAAATGGATCTATTGAATTTCCCTTTTCATAAATGAAATTGAAAGAAATAAGGGGGATGTTGTGTAGCTACAATGTGTATGTCCATGGTATAAGAAGCAATTTGACCTATAGAATATGGTAGATTTCCCACATTTGCAACTCAGTATGATGTGGGTGGTCTTCTCACAATGCCCTCAACATGTCACAATGCCCAAGGTATGTACACAACTCCCAATTCAAGTATTCAACGCTTGAGGTAGGCAGAAAACTCTTAAGGTAGAGGTACAATGGTCTAGGTAGATACACAATGCCTAATGTCACTAAGTATTTCATAAGTATTCATGTGCACTGTTAGCATAGTTCTTTGCTAAGTCATGAGTCTTTTAATTTTTTTTGTTTTTTTGGATTAAACTTTGAAAATTTCAAAAACAAATTGGTCGCTACCAAAATTTCCGGTAGCTCATGTTTTAGCCTTTTCAGATAGTCTGCTATATTCTTATTTTTGTCTTTTTTTTTTTATCCCGATGCTGTGGGAAATTCCGATAACATCCTCTATTTTTAAAAATAAACAAAAAAGTGCATCGACTTTTGTCAAGCCACGTGTTATGATATAAATACATTTCAAATATTTTTTAAATTATTTATATCATGTGATAGGAGTCGTATATGGTCAATTATGTTTAATTCAAGTCATGGTATACATATAGCGCTTAGGTGTTAACCCGCAGTAATACACCCAACCGTTAATCTCGTCATGTCTGTCAGCCAAGTCAGTTAATCTCATTTCAAGGTACATGCTTTTCAAATAGAGAAGATCGTGGATCATCAAACTTAATGCAATGACCGTTTGGTTGGTCGCACAACAACGCTAACGGAAATTTAGGCGAATAATCAACAAGACAGCGGAGGTGACTTTCAGTCACAGATCCAATTTTCTCAAGTCATTTGTAGCATTCTATCCAAATTTACGCAACCAAATGAAGATGATGATGGCCATCACATGGTTCAAACTACAGTCAATAATATTTTCCATAATGAAAATCGATTTGCATGGGGTGATGAACCATGGTTTATGTTTTAAAACCATCGAAAAAGCAGGAGCACTATCAGTTGTGAGCCTAGCTATTGGATATCGAGTTTCATAGAGTTGCAGTTTGAGGAGGAGTCTAGATTTCAGATAAGATTTTAGAGGAAAACACAAGAAACACTTGTTAGGTGAAGCTCTTCTAGCTCTTCCACCTACCAGTTTCAGAGAAAAAGTCATTAATTTATGAATCTGACTAAAAGAGGAGGCAAAATAAAACAAATTGAGCCACAGGGTGTTGATCTAGTGGATGAAAATTCGAAGGTGAGAAGCTTGTTTATCCAGGAAGGATGGTATTCTTTGTGCACTAGGTTAGGAAGATCTCACTTAGGAGTAGCTCAAGGGTTTGCAAACTCTTTTAATGGAAAAGAAGCCACATTTTTTGGTCTTACATTGTAGGTTTTAGCAGACTCAATTGCTGAGGAATTTAACCTTCCATAGGAAGGAGAGAGGTGGTTTAAAGGTCAGGTTATTACTGGAGGAGACCTCAATAGTTTCCTCAAGGATGCACATAGAGATCCAAATTGGGCCAAGGGAATTCCAAGTAGCTATCTCAAAAATGACTGGGAAGAAGCAGTTAAACTTATCAAGATTTACCTCACTTGTGAAAGGAGGTATACAATTGTGTTTCTTTATAATATGAGATTTATTTTTCATGTTTCACGTATGAAGACTTTAAATATGCCATACTTCTTACTGAAGAGTCTGACAAAGATGTCAGCAAGGATACAGACTCACACTTCTACTTTAGAATATAGCTTGTATAATCAATCTCTCTTCAAGGTTCTAGTTGAAGAAGAGTTAGGGAAAATAAATCAAACCTGGTACCATTTCTTTTTTTACAGGGCAGGCCAACCTGCACCTACACCTCCAATTTTACAACAACACCCTCAGCCTGCAAAAATAACCAAGAGGAAGGATACAAAAGAGAACATCCATGAAGCCAAGAGCGGGAAAGAAAGTTTTTCTGTAGTCAAGGCTAAGAGAAAGCTAGAAAAAGGAGAGAGCTCCTCAAAAAATAAACACAAGTCTATGAAAATTGTGCCCCCCACCCCTCATTTTCCTAATGTCTACACTAGAGCCCGAAGAGGAAGGTCTGAAACTACAGAGAAATATAAAGTGTAGATTCTATGGAAAATTTCGGAAGTAGATATTCAGCAGAAGATGCAGAAAGAGTATCAACCTACAAAATCTGATGTAGAACTTCTCAAAGATGCTATATATGATATCAATAGTAAGAAGAAGAAAGAAGAAGCCAAACCTTTTGCTGGTACTAGAAAAAGGCCTACTAGCGACAACAACAAGTGTAGGCTTAAGTCTGAGGCTCTACACAATCCAATTTTAATGATAGAGGTCATTGATATAGAAGGAATATTTGAAGGGTCAAAGATAGACAAATCCACGAAGAAAAACAAAAACAAAACCCCTTCAGAGCATCACTTAGAACCCTCAAAAAGAAGAAAATTCCAAAAGGGTTCTAAGGAGGAGAAGGCCACTGTCAAGGAATCATCCACAAGAACAACCAGATCAAAATCAGCTATTGACAACAAGACATACTTGGATAAGCTTGTTGAAGCTGCAACCCACATGGAAGGAAGGTAAAGAGGTTTTTGATACAAACACATTTTTGCTTATCAATCACAATTTTGAACAATGGCTTAGATGTCAAAGAATATAAGTCTGCGCAGGTTTTTCAACATTTTCTATGAATTTTTGAAAAAGAAACAGAGCGCTACCAGAAATTCCGGTAGCTTTCCAGTTTTTGCGTAGTTACTGGTTTTTTCCGGAATTTCCGGTAGTGCCTGTTTTAACTGAATTTTGACACTTGTCAACAAATTTTCCGAGGCAAGTCAGAAAGGATAAATACTCATAAACAAATGGACATAACAAGTGATGGTGAAAGGTGGTTATGAGGTTTTTAGAGTTCTTATTAAATTAAGATGCATGGTTATTTAAATACAAAATACATAAGGAGACAAATCAGCAAAAAAAGGGGCAACATGATAACACACTCAGCAGTTCAACCAATATTTCTTCTCTTCTTTCTTCTACATTTGTCCTTTCAGTTATATTTCGATGGGATATGGCTATAATGTCTTATGAAACCTATGTAATGTTAGGAGTACTATTTCCTTATTTTTAGAAGAGATGGAGTTGGTGCCTCTCTTTCTATATATACCATTTGTAAATACCATTTCCAGGTTGGATGTTGGTCTACCTGAATACTGAATATACTAAAGAAAAGCCTTTTTACTTCATTTTGGAGGATTGTGTGACTCAAGGACCATATAATGTATGGTGTGTCTTATTTATTTCTTAATTTCTTCTAATTATGAGTTGCAACAGCTAGTAAGGTGTGAATGAGAAACTATTAAAGGATTTAATAGTAAATTATCTGCTTTCAGCTTTCTGCAAATCATATATGTGTTGTAGAAAATGTTAGTGAAGATTTCATAAAGGATTTATGGAATAATTTATGCATGCAATCTACTTTCTAAATGTTTTTTACTTTGCATAAAAAAAGTTTGTGTAAAGAGCCATTATTATAGTTGTGTGACTGACTTAGGATATGAATATTTCCTAGAATAGGTACCAACTATCCATATTATTCATTTGTTACACTCTTCTCCCTATACTACCAAATTACCCATACAATTTATACTTGCCACAGTTTTCCAAATGCATGAAAGTATTAAAGAGTATAAAAATCATTTCAAAATATTTGAGAAGTCATCCTGCCACTCAAAAAACCCTTCAAAATTTGAAATGAACTATGATGTGTAAGGGTTACTCCTTCTGCAGTCAAGGAGTGAATCCTTGCGCTAACATGTACAAAATTATAATGTACCATCTGTATGTCAAAATAAACTTAATTTTCACATTATCAAATTAATATACATATTGGAATCAACTAGGAAATTCTATTATGTGAAGGAGACCATCATGTAACAAAAATATGTGCAAGATGTTTGATGGGCCCTCACAATGGACAACCTATAGGCCCATCAACAAGATTTTTTTTGTCTAAATACATATAACTTGACCTTGATTGATGTGAATTTTGGTTGTTTTGCATGTTTAGTTATAACTTGAGTAAGCTAATTGAATAGTATAACTATCATCACAATTTTGTTTGTTTTTGGCACAAATAATGTATAAATGTGATAGGATTTTATGAGAATATTTTGACCAACAAATTTGCAAGGAATCAAGGAAATTTATTATAATATAACTATCACTTAGTTGAGAGTACTTGAGTTCAATTAGAGACACCTCTTTTAGTTGGATATAAAATCTAGCCATCAAATTTACTCTTAAAAATAGGGCCCTTTAATTTTGGGATTTTGGAGGGAAGAAATCCACATATCAAGGGGAAGTTTCCCTATTATTGATGTATAAAATGATGATTCAAAACCTTACAAAGAGTTATTTTTCTTGTAGTCTTGATTTTAGTCTCAAGGTTTAACATACCCCCTACTATCCCAAGCCTTGACTAAGGTTAGAAGGGGGTAGTTACTATGTTGACCCAATTTCGTGGTCACATTATTTAAATGGGGTCTAATTTTTTCGCTTTCCTTTACTCCTTAGAAACTCAAAATGAATGATACCATTACACCCATCTCATCGAGAAGAATCCAATGATATATAAATTTGCCTCAATCGAAATTTTGGATTGGAAATTGAGTCATTCAAAGATTGACATATCAATGAAAGCCACATCATCCCGACCTACCACTTAGCACCAATGTGGCCATCTGAGTCATGGGCCTCATGGAAGCTACTGACCTACTCATACTTTTTAAACCATTTATGAGGTCCAATGTAAAATGCACGTATTATATATATTTGTAATGAAATCCCACATATAATATATGAGCACATGCCCTTTATGGCCACATTAACACGAGAGTTGAATCCCGACAGACCTCGACACTTCCCACTGTAACCTTTGGGGACAATCTTTCGGGCTACGCTAGCAGCACCAACTTTGCATTTGGGCTTGAAATTCCCTCAACTAGTAGTTGAATGTCCTCGTGACACATGATGCTTGTCCCCACAAAACATGCCCCACATGCCAAGTCATCTCGAGTAATAAAATTTTGACAATTTTAGCAAAACCTACATTCAAATTTTCCAGGGTTCGAATGTCATCATCCTTCATCAATCCTCTCACTTAGCCTTCAAGCCTATACATTCATAGCTTCCCACTAATATGCAAGTTGGAGGATTATCCCCACTTTGTGTGTTGGGAAACATGCCCCACTACCACATCATCTCAGAAATTTTACACCGAGATCTTCTTTTGGTGCTCCCTCTAGATCTTCCAAGGATATTGATATGGAGTTCATTCGATAACCATAAACACTTGCCATAAACAACCCATATTTCTCCCACTTAGGCTCTAGGTCACGACGCCTAGTCATAGGGCCAAAGAGGGTTAAACCATTCCCTTCTGAAACCTCATGTTTTGGACTTAAAAATAATTCTAGCACCGCGCTTAGCGAATGGCCTTCGCCAATGCTACTAACACCCAGTCTATAGATGCAATTCCCAGTCTATAAATTCACAAGGTTATGAATAGGCCCTTCTAAACTTTGAATACATGTGTATATTTTGACATTAATTTCATTCCTCCTGAGCTTATAAATAAACCCCAACAAAATGTTCATGCTAGTCACTTAAATTATTAAAACACAATGAGAGCATTTTAGCAGCAATGATTTTCTCATTCTTCATGATCAACTAATTATGTGGAATAAAGCTTAGAGTAAATATGAAACATTACTTCAACATAACGATAAATATTTCAAATATATACCCTTCTCTCAATACACAGGCTATTAAGACTAATTTATAGACTCAAATAATTACTAGAATTAAACCATTCCTAGAAAATATTCAAGGGATAGTTCTGCACATGAATCATGTTCCTTATTATCAACTTGCGCCAGTCATTAACACAACGACAAAATATTCCAACAGGTCTACAAAAATAAATTACCTATTTACACAGTTTTCAATCTCTTCATGCAAATACAAGATTAAGCTATTTTACGATTAGTACATTCACAAGTAATGGACCATATCAAAAGATGTTTACAGAATCAACTGCATTCTTCCTTCGTGCAAGAACAACACTTTGCAATATTAGCATAACATTATTTACATGATAATAATATAGACATAGTAACAAACTAAAGCACACAACATAGGAGTGAACTTATCTTATACGATACCTAGCAAATGAGAGTGGGAATCTAAATCTCCATCCAACCATATAGAAGCTACAACCATAATTACTTGTAGTTTTCACCCTCGAGCCATATTCCAGTGATTGAGGTGGAGTGCTTATGAAGAAATTCATCCAACAAAACAATTAAAACAGGATACCACACAACCACATTGTTATCATTCACCAGTTACACACATTATCATTCAATATTTTTAGGTATAATCACATACATGTCAGGATATCAAAATGTAGAGAATTTTTTATCTCACATTCAAGAGAACAGATTCCACATGAAGGAAAATTATTTAGTGGATAAGTTATTGTTGAAGCGTAGAAGCCACTTTTACCAAATAATTCATCAATGAGAGCATACATTAGTGTTGTGAACATATGGTGGTTCATCAGCTACCCAAGTACCTGTGTGCTTCTCTCCTATCTAGTGGTTCATCAATTTACAAGCTTTCAGTGGTTCTTCATCCTTTAGGCAAGCCACTTCTCTCCACAATTATTTTCACTCAGCAAGCCTCTTTGAAGGTTCCTCAACTGGTTCACTTTCTCTCGAGATTGATCACTATGTGTTTTGATAAATTCTTTCCTAACTCTCTTACTCTAAATATTCATGGGAGTGAATTATCTTTCTCACATACCTATTTTTAGTGCCTACCCATAGACCAACCATCTATCTCTTTCCAATGATTTAATGTAGTCAAAACTGCCCTGGACAGTGCAACCCATGCTATCTTGAATATTTTTTTCCTCTTCTTGCATATTTTTGGGGCTTAAAGGACACTTGGACATGTCCTTGTCTTTTCAATTAAATTTATTGCACATTCAAAACCCATTTAGAACCACTCAACCAACCATGAGCATTATTTAAAACAACCCATTCCTCTAGCAATCTCCCATCCTCAAGAAATGAAATTTGTGTCCCTTCTCTCAACATTTAATTTAATTAAAATTTATTTAAAAAGAGAAAAATATTGACCAGGGGATTTCATAGTCCCATCCCCCTTACGTGGGAACATCATCCTCAATTTTCAATAACCGTATACAATAATAAATGCTTTAGACCAAGAATTGCTGATTATGGAGCTTTATATACAAATTTTTGTATAGAATTTACATTATATTTACATTTGTGTTAGCAAATAAGAAAGGATATGATGCCCACATCTGCTCAACCATTTCCCATGTTGATTCCTCGGGCCCAAAGTTCCTCCATTTCACTTTGAATTGAATTATTTCTCAATTATGGAACATGAGCTTCCTATGATCCACGATGAATAGAGGTTCGGTTGAAACTCTCCCCGTGGTTGTACCTATAATGCAGACAAATAAATAACATTATTAGCATATTGCATATATATTTTAAGCAATGAAACATGGAAAAATTCATGCACTTTAATTGATGGAAGAAAATACATGGTATATGCCACTAGCCCTATTCTTTTGATCACTTCAAATGGACCACTAAATTATGGTGTCAACTTGGTGTAGGACCCAAATTTCAAGGATCCCTGCTTGGCTCTAACTCTTAGGAAAACATGTTTCCTACTTGGAATTATTTGTGCACTCTATGTTGGTCCACACCTTTTATGCCTATCCTTTGCCACTTTTAAATTTCTTCTGATGGTTTTCATTTCTTGCTCCATGTATTTGAACATGTTAGACCCAATAAGGCTATTCACTAGATTTATCCAACTGGTAGGAGTGCTACAATTCCTCCCATAAAGCACTTCAAATGGGCTCATTATTAGTGATTATTGATACCCATTATTGTATACAAATTCCACAAGTGGAAGGTGCTCTTCCCACTTCTTGGGTTGGCGCATTAGATACATTTTTAGCATGTCTTCGAGAATTATGTTTTTTTCTCTTTATTTTCCCATCAGTATGAGGATGGTATATTGTGCTAAATGCTAGCTTTGTTCCCAAGCTTGCAAATAATTCTCTCCAAATTTTTAAAATGAATTTGGCATCTCTATCTGAGATGATTTTCTTGGTTACTCCATGCTGTCTCACAATCTCCATTATGAAAGCTTGAGCCACGTCACTAGCTGAATTTGTAGATTTGAAAACCATGAAGTGAGCCACCTTTCTCAACTTTTCAACCACTACCATGCCATTACATCATGTTTTTTTAGAGTCTTTGGAAGCCCTGTAATGAATTCCATCGAAATCACTTCCCATTTCCATTCTGGAATGGGAATGGGTTGCAGTAAACCAGCTGGGTGATTGCACTCATGTTTTACTTGTTGGCACTCTATGCACTTGGAGATGAATTTTTCCACCTCCCTTTTTAATTCAAGCCAGAAATAAAATTTATTGATGGTTGTCAGCATCTTTTGGTAACTTGGGTGGCCATAGTGTGGCTTGGCATGAAACTCATTTAATATAAGTTTCTTCAAGTCACTACTATTTGGGACATAAATATTGTTTTTGAATTTAATCGACCCATTTTCTATAAGGAAATAGTCCTTACCTTTATTTCCTTGAGAGCCTTGTTGTAGCTTCTCTTTTCATTGTTGATACTTTTCATCTTCTTGTCCAACATTTTATATATTTTCTTTAAGATCGGTTTTGTAGGAAATTATAGATTATATATAATGTAGTTTCACTCTCTTGCTAAGTGCATCGACCACTTTGTTCTCCTTGCCTTTTATATATTTGATTTTAAATTCAAATTCACTTAGCATGGCCAAACATTCGGCTTTCCATGCATTTAACTTGGGATTTTCAAATAAATACTTTATCCCTCCATTATCATTCATTAGAGTGGATTTTCTACCAAGAAGGTAGTGTCTCCACATATTCAACGCATGGATGATGGTAGAAAATTCCAAATCATGAGTTACATAATTCTCCTCATGCTCTTTTAGCTTTTAGTGATTCATAACAAACCACTTGGAATTATTAGATAAATATTCCACCATGTCCCTCCTTGTAGGAATTCATGCATATGATGAAATCATTTTCAAGATTTGTTATTCTTAACATTGTTGCATTAGTTAACAACTTCTTAAGCTGATTGAAGCTTGCAACACAATCAACTATCCATTCAAAATTATTTCCTTTATTCTGCAAAACAATTATTGAACAACCAATATTGGAGAAATTCTTAATAAATCTCATGTAATAGTATTCCAGTCACATGGAGGACCTAACTTCAGCCAAAGTTCTAGGTGTTTGTCATTCCATTATAGCCCTAACCTTCTCGACATCAATTTCTACTCCCTCTCTTAAGACAATGTGTCCCAAGTAATGAATCTGTGACTCAAAGAAATTGGACTTAATAAGCTTTGTATAAATATTACGCTCTCTTAGAAATTTTAGTATTGTGGTCAGATTTTCTTCATGCTCCTCCTTAGTCTTTAAATAGACCAAAATGTCATCAACGAAGACTATGAAAAACTTATCCAAATAGGGGTGCAGAACATTGTTCATGAGATACATAAAAGTTGCAGGTGCATTGGTAATCCCAAATACCACTACCGCGAATTCATATTGTACATACCTTGTTCTAAAAGTTTTCTTATGGAAATCCTCATCCTTTATACAAACCTAATGATAGCCTAATATTATATAAATCTTCTAGAAAATTTCTTCTCCTCTCAACTGGTCAAATAAGTCATGGATTTTTAGAAATGGATACATGTTCTTAATGGTTGCTTTATTGAATGATCAATAATCAATGCACAATCTGAGTTTTCCATCCTTCTTCTTAACAAACATGAATGGTGCTCCCCATGGAGACACACTTGGTCTTATGTATCCCTTTTCAAGCATCTCCTTGAGTTGTAACTTCAGATCAACTAATTCTGGAGTGCTCATTCTATATGGAGATTTGGATGTTAGCACTTCCCATGGCACTAATTCAATGGAAAAGTCAACTTCTCGATGATGAGGAAAACCAAGAATTTCTTCAGGGAATACATCTAAATATTGTTGCAAAAGAAGGTATTTCCTTAGGATATCACTATCATCATTCTCAGTTTTTTGATTAAATTCGGCGTTGCTAGATATTTTCACAACAAAAAAAAGAAATCCTTTTATGCGAATTCTTTTGGCTTGCACAACTGAAATTAATCTCACTTAAGTGGGTTTTTACTTTCCATGCAATATTTTATGCTTCCCATATTCATCTACGCATTTTATGGTTTTTTCAAAGTAGTCAACCTTGGTTTGGCGCACATATAACTAGTCCATGCCCAACAATACACTATATGATCCCAATGGTAGTACATTGAGGTTTGCAGCTGTCAACATCCCATTTAATTTGTGTTAAAATTGGACAACTAGGTCCAAACTCCGGGTTGTGCTGCTCAGATGACGATCCCAATATTTCTATTGGATTCCTCTTTCGGAGAGGTGTAATATTGATATAAAGATCATCTCAATTGGATGAGAAGAACATATACTTTGAATTTATTCCACTTATGTGCTAGGTCGTCCTGAAATAAAATATAGACTTAAATGTCTTAAAGGATGTGTCACACACCCCCAAAGATTCCTATATATTGGAGAGACTCAGAGTTCATTTGACACACATTGAGTCGAGGAATTCTCTCTCTCTGGATGGTGTTGGAGCTGCGTATCTATGGAATGTTCTTTGCTTGGGTTGTTCTGGTGTTATGTGTGATGCGCTTGGCTGAATGACTTGTTGGAGACTTTGTTGGTAGAAGCATCCTGTTGATCCTCATAACGCCACCACTCATCATCTTTGTTTTGGCTTTTCTTCTATCGATCTATCAATATGTTCTATCTCCTTCAGTATTGTGTGCCCTAATCTGAAATCACATAGAACATGTGCAAAAACGAACATGGTATCAGAGCTTAAGGGGAAGACAATGCCAAATTTGTGTTAAAGGAATTTCTCCTATGCCCTAGACGCAACTACCACAACAAGAAGAAGGAGATCCATGGGTTTATTATCTGCTGTAATAAAGGCTGAGCTGGCCAATCCCTTAAAGGCTAAACGCTGCACTATTTGGGCACCTTGTTTTTTGGACTGAAGACCCTAGGCTGCTGTGTGCTAGGCCACAGGCCATAGCACCACAGCAAGGCCTGCATGGAGAAAATAAATAGCCTCTCTAAATGACGCTAGCCTTGAGGCCTCACTAAATCCTACCTCAGCAAAAGGAGGATTACCATCATAGAAAATACGGTTGTTTGAAGGCCGAAGGCCGAGACGTTAAAGTATGAAGGCTCGTTTAACGTGAATTAGCCCTCAAAACAGGCTACCGCAATCTGAGTTAAGGAAGCCGCAACTATTTGTGGTAAACCGCAAGCCTATCCTCACCAAAAGAGGATGCCGCTGCATCTGTAGGGTGTTGCAGCCATTAAGAAAGAAGTCTAGGAGTGTTGGAGGGATCGGTTAGGCAAGAAACTATTTCATGTTTACCCTCATTCTCATGACCAGTTTGAATAAATCTCTGCCTCTATCTTGAACTCGGCCAGCATTGCAAGTATTGAAGTTATTTTTGTGGGTGCAGAACACTTGGAAGAGGCAGCCGCAGCCCTTACCAAGCCTGTTACAGAGGAGCGTAGGAAGGTTGAGGGTTGTTCTATGCCCAGATCAACCGTAAAGAAGGTGAGGAGTCCTTCAAAGGAAGGCTGCAGCAAATGAAGGGAAGCCGCTATCATTTAAAGGTTGTTTGGGTGGTGTTTTAAGCGTTGTTGCAGTGTGAAAGTGCCCTAACCAGGACTAGCATACGACAACAATGTGATATGTCCTGTATATATATATATATAAGAAGGGTTTGTAGTTCAATTTTTACATATAGCAAAGGTTCAGTATTTAAATACCTTCACTGGAGTTAATTGACAACAAAACTTTGGTGTTTGATATATGTTACCCGCTCCAATGTTTGCAAATATTATTCGTAAAAAGGTTGGTCACTTAATAGAGTTACACCATTAAAGTGTTGATATGACTCTACTATAGCCGACCGCCAGGTGTATTTACACATACCCAAGCATCGTTAACTCATTTCTCAGCTAAATGAAGGTAGCATCAAACTCTCTGGAATTTCTTCATGGTTTACCAGGTGGCACTACAAGTAACATCGAATCGATATGAGTAATAATTGAAAGGAAGATCTGTGATACGTCATACCAGGGTTACATTATATATACAAGAGTTGCAACTATATATATATGTAAAGCAAGTTACATATCAAAGTTGCATTATAGAGTTGCCCGAAGCATAAAGAAAAGATGTGTGGGTGCCTCTGTAAAATAAAAATGTGAAGAAGTCTGAAAAAAAGTGCGGATAAGGGTCGCGTACAACAGTGTTAAGGTGTTGGACAGATAGTATTAAAGTGCAGATTAAAGGCTACCAACAGCAGTTAACATCTGCCCAAAGGTAAGCTTGGATCTTCTTTATCTTGTTTTAATGCACATTTTATGTTCTGTTTAGGATACATGGGTAGATGAAGCTACGATAGTCTGTGGAATATTTCTAGAAGACTGTTTTCTGGGCAAGAAAACCATCATGAATAGGCCGTAGGCCTGTAGGTGGAATTTTGAAGGAAAAAATAAAATATATGTGCCTCCTCACATTACAAGGTCACTAGGGATGCAAGGGAAAGAAGTTGCAACGTTTGAGGTATGTTTTGGGCAAGAAGGTTGGATCGTGTGACTAAATATTTGCCCATGATCATTCTTTAAGAGACTGTCTCATACCCAGAACTTCAGCCCATTCATAAGGCACCTTTCCTTGCCTAGGCTGCAGTTTCAGAAGGCTATCCAATGACTGGTTAAGTGGATGGTTCAGTCTGCAAAATTACCTAACAGAAAACTACAACAGTTTCAATGAAGCCTTTGAATTATTGGACAGTCCCTGCAAACCATCAGGGACAAAAAATAAATAAGGTTTTCATTCAAAACGTTGAATGTAAATATTCCGGTCACAGTTTATATGTTGTGCACTATGGTTAGAAATCAAGATGAGGCATGTTCATTGATAACATTGATTGATGTGCACTTATGACAGTGTTAGATCTGCATAACGGAAAGGTATCACATAAGGTATGGACTGACATGAAGAAGGGTAAATTTTGTGATTGGAAAATTGGTTCCTAGATCTGTGCAATTTAGGAGACAAATTGCAGAATTGAGATCTGAAGACTTGAAGCCCTACATCAATCAACTATTAACTGTAAATATGAAACTGAGAAGTAGTGTTGGATGAGTTTTCAGATGTAGTAGACGAAGTTCTCAAATACAGAATTATGAAAGAAGGAATCATGTTTGGATTCCTAGTTCGGTGGGTAGTAGTAAATAAGGCTGGTTGAGGAAGCTACAACAAACCTCCTCAGAATATCAGGACTTCTAACACAAGCGAAGGCTTGTTGATATATTCTCCCTATTGTACAGTGACATAGATAGAGACCTATGTAGCAGTAAGCATGTGGCAATAGAAATTTCACATTGGAGCACAATGGTAAAATGTGTTTTTGCAGCCTTCAGACACATTGTTGGAACCTTTAGCAAAAGACTCTAGTCTTGGATGGTTTTGTCTATGGAGAATAAAACTCCCTTTCAAGCTGGTGTCTGGGATTCCCTCATTTAAAATAGATGTCTTCTCTCTAGAGAGAAGCTGGCATTAAGAGGAAGAATACAACTGTATATGCTCCTGAGCGAATACCATTGATGAACGAAAAGAGATCCTCATGGCTCAAAGACATATGGCTTCAAAGGGGGAAATTCCGGAAGAGAAAAATTAAGAAGCCATATAAATACCAGGGGCATCTAGCTGCCATGAGTACAATATGAGCCTAGATCATTTGAAGAAGCTGTAAAGTATCTAAATCTACAAGGATACAAGGGTTATGTTTGGGATATGGTTCCTAGACCACAGATTAAATCTGTTGTCACCTCGATACAAAATCAAGCATGGATCTGATGGAAGTACTGAAAATTTCAAGGCAAGATTCATTGCCCGTAACGAAGGCATAGACTATGATGACACACTTGCACTTGTGGCTCGATATACCATCATTCGTTCAATCATAGCCCTTGCTGCTACGAAAGGATGGAGTCTTCATCAGATGGATGTAAAGACCGCATTTCTGCATGATGTGATGAAGGAAGAGGTGTATGTTGAGCAACCTCTGGGGTTCGAAGTCCAGGATAGGGACACCCACGTCTACAGGTTGAAGAAGGCCTTCTATGGGCCGAAGCAAGCACCCAGAGCTTGGTACGAGAGGATAGATAGCTGCCTAATGAAGTTGGGCTTCACTCGTAGTAATGTTGATCTGAACCTTTTCTTCAAGGTTGATAGAGAGAAGCCTCTCAGTCTGGTGCTGTATGAGGACGACCTCCTCCTGACAAGTGTTGACCCTCTCAGTGCAAGAGGGAGCTTGATGCTGAGAGAAAGATGAAGGACCTAGGACTAATACACTACTTCCTAAGCCTGGAGGTCTGGCAGAGACCTGGCGAGATTTTCCTTTCTCAAGAAAAATACATTGTGAAGCTTCTTGAAAGATTTAGTATGATGGACTGCAAGTCCGTGTCAACACCAATGGAGCTCAAATTCAAGAAGTTGAGTGACAGAAATGTTGGGCCCGTGTTAACAAATCCTACTAAGTATCGTCAACTCGTAAGGGCTCTAGTGTTTTTAGTGAACACCCGTCCGGACGTATGTTGTGCAGTGAACACTCTGAGTCAACACATGGTTGATCATAACATTCACTGAGTTAGTGCTAAGAAAATATTGAGATATCTCTGAGGCACGATAGACCATGGGCTGAGATACACTTCCGGGAGTATGACACTCCATGGATATACTGATGTCAATTGGGCTGGTAGTGTGGTGGATCGCAAGAGCACATTTGGATTCTACTTCACAATTAGATCTGCTTCAGCCAAGAAAGGAAAGTCGGTAGCTTTGAGCACTGGTGAGGTCGAATACATTGCATCATGTATGACCCATTGTGAATTCATTTGGTTGCAAAAGCTCTTCAGTGAGCTGTTCGAGCATGTGCTATATGCCACCATTATCCTTTGTAATAACCAGAGGGGGATTCATTTGTCATAGAATCCTAGGTTCCACGATTGATCCAAGCATGTTAATGGCTGGTACCACTTTATCTGGAATATGGTACAGCGAGGCGCCGTAAGGCTCAATAATATAGGAACTAATGAGCAGGTCATGGATATTCTCACAATGTCCTTGGGGAAGGTCATATTCCTAACCTTTCGTGAGAATATTGGAATCATGGAATGACCCTATTCTGAGGGTCTTGTTGGATGATGAGCTCTGGGAGCTCCAAAGGGGTTTTGGGGATAGCTTTGGTGCTATAAGCAACCATAGGGCTAGGCTTGCCGAACCTTGTTGGTGTGCTTCTACCCCACCGTGATGATATTGAGATGGTTTACCTCTCTCTAATCTGTGCCCCGTATGCATCCTACCCATGGAGTTTCAGACTCATGGGAAGTACCTTTAATTTGGCCAATGAGGTGGGGAATGTGAATAGAGACCGTAGCAAGACCGATGGATGCATCAGAGATTGTCGTACTCTCTATTTCTAGGATAGAACGTGTCCAACCACTTGATTTGGGATCAAGTTTAGCGAGGTTTCAGACCTCGAACTAACTTCGGGTCAGGTAAACCAAATTCAGGTTGGTATGAGACTCTTTGTGAGTCCTATAGAGGTTTCGGACCTCTGGGCTGAATCTGTCAGCTGGGTATGATGTCTTTGTGACTAACCCACTTCTGTTCTTAAATAAAGATGCCAGCAAAGCAAGTTACGGCGGGATGACGCAGGATGTTTGGATTGCACTTGTGGATGGAGTTCTCCCTAGTTGAGAGGGAGCGTTAAAATTGGACAACTAGGTCTAAACTCTGGGTTGTGCTGCTCAAATGACGATCCCAATATTTCTGTTGGATTCCTCTTTCGGAGAGGTGTAAGATTGATCTAAAGATCATCTCGATCGGATGAGAAGAACATGTACTTTGAATTTATTCCACTTATGTGCTAGGTCGGCCTAGAATAAAATATAGACTTAAATGTCTTAAAGGATGTGTCACACACCCCCAAATATTCCTATATATTGGAGAGACTTAGAGTTCATTTGACACACATTGAGTGGAGGAATTCTCTCTCTCTCTCTCTCTCTCTGTGGATGGTGTTGGAGCTGCGTATCTATGGACTATTCTTTTTTTGGGTTGTTCTGGGGTTATGTGTGACACGCTTGGTTGAATGATCTGTTGGAGGCTTTGCTGGTAGAAGCATCCTGCTGATCATTGTAACGCCACCACTTGTCATCTCTATTTTGGCTTGTCTTCTATCGATCTATCAATATGTTCTATCTCCTTCAGTATTGTGTGCCCTAATCTGAAATGGCATAACATGTGTAGAAATTAACAATTTGATTGGGCAAGCCTTCACCCAATATTCAACCCTTATTTTTGTCCCCTATGGCTAGTTGAACTAGCCAAGACTCATTTTGTACTTCATTCTTTAGTGTGTATCCCTTAACAATAAAAATCCCAATGTAACTAAAATTTGAACCAAGTTCAATCATAATAGAAATGTTTTGGTCATGGAACATACCTTCCATCTCTATAAACACTTCCAGATTATTAGCTTGGTGATTATCCAATGCTGCATAAATTCTAGGCATACTGTGATCTATGTCCTTGATTTTTTATGCCTTCTTTTCATTGTACAGTCTCAGGCCAACATGCTTGTAATATGAAATATTTCATTAGGTGATATTCCCCATAATTCCAACACTTATATGGACCCTTCCCATAACTTTTGGCTTCATCTTGAGTAGAATAACATATGCTAGAAGTGATGGATTTCCATTATTTTTCTTGGTTAATAGGGATCAAACTTTATCCCTTGGTTTCCTTTTTCCTTTTCCCTTCGAACTTGGCATTTCCCTTGGATTTCCAAGTCATGCAAAGATTTCTTGATCAGAAGCTTTCCCTTCAAATGTGGCCATCCAAGTCATGGGACTCATGGTAGCTTCTGACCAGCTCATACTTGTTACACCAATTTATGAGTTCCATTGTATAATGTAGGCATTATATATACCTATAATTAAATCCCACATATAATATAATGGCACGGAGCCTTTATTTCCATGCCACCCTGAGAGTTAAGTCCCAACAAACCTTGACACCGATCCCCACTAAAACCGTCGGGGACAATCTTCCAGCCTATGATGGCAGCACCAAATTTTCATTTTGGCTTAGAGTTCCCTCAACTAGTAGTTGAATTCATACGTGCCACATGTTGTTTTTCCCCATAGAAAAATCCCTGCATGCCAAGTTATACTAAGTAATAGATCCTAGAAATTCTAGCATGCCCTGCATCCAAATATTTTGAGGTTTTGGTTGATGTAATCCTTCATCACTTTTCCCATGTAGATAGGGTCCCACGTAGCCTTCAATTCCACTCATTCATGCTTCCTATCCATATGCAAGTTGGAGGGATATCCCTGCTTTATGCGTTGTGCTAGAGGCCCCACTACCACTTCATCTTTGAATTCGACCCTGGGATTTTCTTTTGGCGCTGCCTCTAGATCTTGTGGGGATATTAATCTAGGGTTCATTCGATGACCATAAAAACTTGCCATCAACAACCCAAATTCCTCCCTCTTAGGTGCTAGGTCACGACGACTGGTCATATGGTTGAAGAGGGTTAAATCATTCCCTTCCAACACCCTATGTTTTGGACTTAGAAATAATTCTAGCCTTGCGCTTAGTGAATGTTGTTTAAATGTTAGGGGCATTTTCTAAGGCTACTAATGCCTAATATATAGATGAATAAGGGTATAAACATGCCCTTCCAGGGATATCCCTTATAAACTTGGAATATATGCATATATTTTGGCATTAACGCCATTCCTCCTGAGCTTATAAAGAAACACCCACCAGATATACATGCCAATCAGTCAGGTCATTAAACACAATGAGAGAATTTTAACAACAAGAATTTTCTCATCCTTCATGCTCGTCTAATTAGATTGAATTCAAGCTCAGATTAAAAACAGTAAATGAAACATTCCTTCAAGAAAATGATAAATACTACAAAGATCTACCCATCTCTCAATACACTAGTAATTTAGACGAATTTGAAAACTCAGATAATTACAAGAATTAAATCATTCCTGGGAAATATTTAAGGAATACTTATGTACATGAATCACGTTCCTTATTTTCAACATGTGCTAGTAATTAACAAAATGACCAAATATTCCAATAGGTGTACACAAATAAATTACCCATTTATAGAGATTTTAATCCCTTCATGCACAAGGAATATTAAGCTATTTCAGAATTATTCCATTCACAAGTAATGGGCCATATAATAGGATATTTACACAATCAATTACAATATTCCTTCGTGCAAGAACGACACTCTGCAACATTAGCATAGCATTGTTTCCATCCCAATAATAGATACATAGTAACAAACTCAGGCACACAACATAGGAGTGAACATATCTTATAAGAGACCGAAACTGAAAGTGGGACTTTAACTCTCCACCCAACCATAAACAAGCTACAACCATAGTTACTTGTAGTTGTCACCCTCGAGCCAAATTCTAGTGCTTGAGGTGGAGTGCTTTTGAGGAATTTCATTTGACAGAATAACTGAAACAAGATACCACATGGTGACAATGTTGTCATCCACCAACTACACACATTATCATTAAATATTTTTAGGCATAATCACATCCATGTAAGGATATCACAATGTAGAGAGTTTTTATCTTGCATTCAGGAGAATATATTCCACATAAACAAATATTATTCCATGAATAAGTTATTATTGGAGCGTAGAATGCAATTTTACCAAATAATTCATTAGTGATAGCATGCATTAGTGTAGTTGACTCCGGGTGATTCATTAGTTCCCTAAGAAACTAGGTTCTTCTCTCCCAGCCAGTGGTTCATCATTCACAATCTTTAAGTGGTTCTCCAGCCTTCAAGTAAGCCACTTCTCTCCACAATGTTTTCACCCGACAATCCTCTTTGAAGATTCCTCAGTTGGTTCACTTTCTCCCGAGCTCGATTACTATGTGTTTTGATTGTTGCTCTCCTAACTCTCTTACTTTGCGTATGCATGAGAGTGAATTATTTCTTGCACATATATTTCATGCTTACCTAGAAACCAACTTTATGTCTCTTTCCAAGCTTCCATGCAGTCAAAACTGCCTCAGAAAATGTAGCCCATGTTGTCTTCAATATTATTTTCCTCTTATTTCTTGTTGTGGGTCTTAAAGGACACTTGGGCCTGTCCTTTCATTTTCAATTAAATTTATTGCACAATCAACCCATTTAAAACTAGTCGGCCAACCCTGATTGCTATTTAAAACAACCCATTCCTCTAGAAATATCCCTACTCAAGATATGATAATTTGTGTCCCTTCTCTCAGCCTTTAATTTAATTACAATTTATTTACAAAACAGAAAATATTGACCATGGGATGTCACACACGAAACTTTTAACTAGTCAAATTTGTTGTACTATTTATTATATTCTATCAATTTAAAGGAGAATATATTCTACTCAGTTGTTGGCGATAATTTTAAGTTCCTTGAGTGCCTTAGGAAGGGACTACCCAAAGAGAACCTAAGAAGACTCACGCATTATGATTTGTTTCAATTTTATCATTTCAAAATTTTCACTTATTAGTAGCTTGTTCTTACTAAAATTTCTAGAAATATAGTTGTTGTCAAAAAGAAGTTCTGCCTGCTGAACTCTAGAGACATTGAGAAAATATTTGCATAGAAATCCAAGGAAAGTAAGAAAATGGGGGAAAATGGTAAGAGTTGGTAAATTATTCTTCTATTCCTTCTACAATAAAAAAATGAAATAAGAGGAATGCTAGAAGACATTAAAAATAAAATTTGCATTCATTAACATTTCCAAAGGGATACTTTGCAAGCCAAAAAAAAGCATGAGTAAGCAGAAACGATATTGGCCATATTTTTCTTAAATGCACAAAAACATATCCTCACAATGAGTACCACTCAATATTGTAGAAATATGTTCTCTTTTTTAAGATCCTTATTCAATTGACAAGTTTCCTTCATTACTAGATTTAAGGGTTGTGTATCAACTAACAAAAGGAATTATGGAGTTAATGTGCTTCATAAATCAAAAGAGATCAACAACACCAAGTTACTTCCAATAATATGGAGGCATGATAGATGATTAGTATCAGATGAAAACTTGTTTCCCATATTAGTACATGCTCCATGGTTTGCTGATATATTCAACTACTTGATAATAGGAAAGTTTCCTCAAAATTTTTCTTGCAAAGAAAAATGAAAAATTTCTAGGAAAAGTGAAAAACACACTCGGACTGCAAGATTTCTATTCAATTTTGGGCCATATCAAACCTTGAGAAGATGTATGAAGGAGGGTAATTTGAATGGTATCCTCCATGCTTTCCATGACAAGCCATATCAGAGCCACCACATAGCAAAAAGGAAAACCTACAAAATCTTACAAGTTGGTTACTTTTGGTCTACCCTTCATAGGAATTCCCAAAGATATATTTCCCTAATGTGATCAATGCCAAAGGACGAGGAAACACACTAAGAGAAATGAAATGTTATTTCAGTGAAAAGTTTCACTAAAAAACTTTGACAAATGGGACCTAGACCTTTTGGGTCCCATTGAGCCTCCATAATGATAGAGAAGATACATCCTAGTATGCATTGATTATCTCACTAAGTGGGGTGAAGTAAAAGCAGTCAAGGTAGCCATATAATAGGAAGTAATTGATTTATTAAGAGACAACATCTTCTAAAATTTTGGATTTCCGAGGAAGATATTAACCAATCAAGGTACTTGATTCACCTCACACCATATTCAAAAAATCATATTCCACACTAATATTGTCCAGTCATAGAGAAATATTTGACATGACAAATGCATCAATCCTAGAAACCTTAAAAAAGGAAATTGGGCATTACTATATGATTTCAAGTTCAAGAATTTCAAAGGAAAGATTATGAAAAGATGGCTTGCACCATACATTGTTGAGAAATATTATGAAAATGGATCAATTAAATCAGAACTATAGATGAAGAGTAAATCTCACTCTTGGTAAATGGATTCAAATTGAAAGCATATAAGAAACCCTTGAAAAAGGGAATAATTTGCAAAAACAATCATAACACATGACTGAGATATGATTTATAGCATAAGTTCTCTCGATCCATTTGAATCTTGAGAAAAGAAAAATAAAATAATTAAGGTTCCCGATTGAAAACCCCAATGGGGCATTTGGGATATACTTCTAGCTAAAAATATTCTTAGAGGAAATTTTAAGGTTGCAATAATTAAAAATAAAAATAAAAATATATCTATAAGGAAAAACCTTTTTTAAGCGTGTCTCCAAATGTCATGAATCTAGAAATGAATATAAAAACCTTTAGCGTTGTAATGAATCTAGAAATGAAACTCAACAAAACTCAAATCAAGTCTAGAAAATGTAAGATATATCAAGCTACCCACTAGTTTCCTATACATTGACTCATTAACTACCTTAGAGCCAATTTTGGTTAAACGTTTTAGAAATTTCTACATAGGTGTAGACAAGAATTTTCAATCTCTCATTTTGAACCATTTTTTCTGAAACTTACATTCTAAACCTATTAAATAAACTCTCAATGCATTTTATTTGTGAGATAAAAATTTTGCTACCTATTTTCCAAACTTCTACACCTAGTCAATAATGTAGGAGGTCTAAATGTGTCATGTCAAAAAAATTTCTCATATTCGATTTGATTTATAAGACGAAACTTTCCTCACTAAATGTAAATGATATGATATGCATATATGACTAGAAGGATGATATCATTACCAACTCTCTTGACATACAAATTGGGATTTGAAGGACTCTGCTAGAACCCCAGTTCACCCAAGTACTTATCAATCTTGAGGTACCATGCTCTGGGAGCCTGATTCTTACCATATAAAGCCTTCATCAGTCTACTAACTAGATAACCCTCCCCTAAAACCTAAAATCCCCATGGTTGATACATGTAAACCTCTCACTACAAATATCCATTGAGAAAGAAACTCTTCATGTCTATTTTATTGCCCTCTCAACCAAACTATCCAACTTCCTGGTGCTCATATTTGTTGTAGGAGAAAAATTATTCTCGTAGTCAATACTTTCTCATTGGTAGAACCATTTTACAACCAATTATATTTTGTATTTTTTAAATGTACCATCTTCTCTATAATTTATCTTGTACATCTATTTGCAACCAAGGGGTTCTTCCCTAAGGGAAGAGCTATGAGGTCCAACATCTAAATTTTAAAACTCTCATGTTTTTCTACCATGGCCTTTTCCAACAAGTCTCCCTTTTTCCTCCTTATACCATTATGGCTCATATAATTTCTAAGCATTATCCATTATAGAAATTTTGATCACGTTTGGTTTATGTTTTCTCCTTTTTCTTGATTATTATACCACAATAATTTTTCTTCTCTAAACATCTCCAATAGTGTTTTTGTTGAAAATGCAACAAGAAAATCTAGTTTTGACTTTTTCTTGGTCAAACTAGATTAAAATTCGAGTTTCAATTTCAGCATAATACTTGGAGGTATTTAACCGAAATGACATCACTCTTGTCACTCAGTTAACTCAGTTAAATCGAGTTGGAGACACTTGATTTTAGTTTAGTAAAATTTATTTCTAATTTCTAGCAATCTATTTAAATTAAGTTGAGTTATTGTGAGTTAAACTAGTTCCAACTGTTGGAGAAACTAGTGGAAGGTCAAGTTGTGTAGTGTAACTTCAATCACACTCAATGGTCATCCAGTTAATTGATCAATCAACCCAAAATAGCTGATGCATGCATAAAATTCAATTTACCCAGTTGAGATTGGATTTCAAGGATAATGTACTATCAATTGTAAACTAATCCAAGTTGTACAGGTGGTGCATGCGCTCAAAAGACGAGCCTACAGGAATTGCGCAATCCAATTGAGGAATTTCCCTAAAAAATGTTGGAAATTGGGTTCAATGCTCCCCGTATGTTTCGCGACATGGACTAACCGCCTCTTGTGGATCCTAACGCTGGTGATTGTAGTGAAGACTAACGCCTGTGGGTTTTGGTCTAACGGAAATTGTGATTCCAACAAGTGGTATCAGAGGGATATGACTCAAGTTTGAAACTCACCTGGCTCGCGTTGGGGGGAGACTGTTGGACATTGGGTTCAACGCTCCCCGTGTGTTTTGTGAGATGGACTAACCGCCTCTCATGGATCCTAACTCTGGCGATTGTGGCGAAGACTAACGCCTGCAGGTTTTGGTCTAACGACAATCGTGATTCCAACAAAAAATAGAGGCTAATTCCTCAATGAAAAACACAAGGAAATAGGAGCTTGGAGGCTTGAAAATTTGGCTAAGTATTAGTCAGGTTCATTCAATCAGGCAGAGGATTGAAGATATAGGTGTAGGTTGTGCTCAAGCTTGAAAAAACATATTGTATTCATCCAGATTCTTTGATTAATGCGATACATATAGTAAGGGGTTTTGAGCAGTTTCTTTCCCCTAGATAAATATTTTTGCATGTGTGGTGTTTCTTCTTGCATGTTAATGATTTGTGTTCTCGATCGTGCTTTTGCTTCTGCAGATCAATAGTAGCTTCTAGTTTTGTGATTTCATAAATTTCATGAGTAGTTTAGAATTACACATTAATTTCTACATGGTACTGAAGCTAGATTCATAGTAGAGAAGATATTTCGAAGTTGTCTTTGTAGGAGATTCAGATTTGTGTGGTGTTTCTTCTTGCATGTTAATTATTTGTGTTCTCGATCATGATTTTTATTCTGTAGATCAATAGTAGCTTCTAGTCTTGTGATTTCATAAATTTCATGAGAATTTTAGAATCTACACATTAATTTTTACATGGTATCATATCTAGATTCACAGTAGAGAAGAGATTTCGAAGTTATCTTTGCAGGAGATTCAAATTTGAAGATCAGTGTTACAATTTTTCTCCAGGACTGAGAATATGGATTTCGCTATTGCATGAAAGGACTACATGGAGGCAATATTGGATGAAAATGAGATTCTAGAATACATTAAGTCAGATGTAGAAAAAACCCAATCATATGATTCCAAAAATATTTCTTAGTGGAATAAGGATGTGGAAAAAGTGAGGATAATCTTATTGTAGGGAGTACGGGATCATAATGTCTTAAATATCCATGGGAAAGAGACTCCGTTCAGAATGTGGAAAACACTGATAGAATTTTTCAAGAACACCGTAAGCTAGTACTCAAGGACAAGCTTCAAAGTATCAAGATGCAAAAGAATGACACAATTCCGTAGTACATGAGCATGTTTTCACAATGTAGTGATGAATTTTGTGAGGTTTTTGTTAATGTCCCGAAATAAGACTTAGTAGCTCTATCCTTTGGGCCTTCCCAAGAGTTGTCATAGCTATCAAGATTCGTTAAATGGTAGAGAAAAACTACCAAGTTGGGAGAGATTATGGTATGATCTATTGTAGGAAAAAATAAGGCAGAATACCAGAGACGAGACTTCATCCAAGTGCGAGGATGAGGAGAATTGTGCCTTGGCTGGAAAGGCAAAGAAAGGGAAAGGGAATAAATCCCAATCCAAAGCAAAATATAATCAAGGGGGTAAGAAGAAATATGTAATGTTACCTAATAATAATAAGAATAAAATTAATAAATAATATAACATAATATTAAAATAAATAGTAAACAAATAATACATAATAAATAATAAAGAGAAAAATAATAATAAATAAATAAAATAGTAAATAATAAACTCGAGTTCTAAATAAAAATATATAAAAGTAAACTATAAATAAGTGAAGTTAACAAAAGTAAAAAGGAATAAAATAAAACTAAGAGAACCATAAGTGAAGTTAACAAAAGTGAAAAGGAATTAAATAAAACTAAGAGAACCATAAAAATAGTAAAAATAAGTAAAGTTAACAAAAATTAAAATGGAATAAAATAAGAAAGTTAAATTAAAAGAAATATTAAATTAAGTAAAACTTAAAATAAAGAAATAAAAGTTGCATGTTGACATATAGAATGTGTGCATGTAGACCATTTCCATTGTTTGGTCTATTTAATAGACGTTGAGGAAGATGAGATTCATCTCTCCTTCATCCATTCTCTTGAGAGAAATCTATTTTGAGACAAAGGATTCCCTTGTAGTAGTATGTTGATTGAGGGCTTGGGGGTGGCCATCTATAGAAATATTATGTGCAGCTGAGCCTACGGTTGGGTGGAGATTCATCCCTAAAACTTTGTTGCGGTTAATGGAATTCAAATAGCGTTCAATTTCGAAGTCTCAAGTAAGGAATATCGTCATTACAGGTAAGTCGTCTTTGCTCATGTTTCTAAAATTTCTATGTTAGTTTGTTAATAGTTTGTGTGTTGATTATCAATCATATAAATTGATGTAATTATGTGTATATTTAAAAGCAGGGTTTTTACAAAATACTTGTCTAGAATCGAGTTCTTTCATTGTCATGAATTCAGGAACTACGCCACAAAATATCCACATAAGAAGACAAGAAAGAATACCTCAGGAGGAGCGGTAGGTGAAGCTTTGGCTTCACAATTCGAAATTGACTTCACCCTCATTGAATGCATGGAAATCACTTTGATGGGAAGTGTATGGTATCTGTATAGTGGTGCCTCATTCCACATGACGGTGAACAAAGAATTTTTTTAGTGACTTGGAGGAGAAAGATCTTCAGATGCACATCGAGATGGGAGATGATGGGAGGTGCAACGTGACCAAGATTGACACAGTCACTTTTTAGAGGGAGTCAATCTCCCCTCTTAGGTTCAATGATGTGATGTTGGGTCTAAATAAGAATTTGGTTTTCATCACGGTGTTGGAAGACCGTGGCTACGATGTGGTATTCAACAAAGGAAATGAATTCATGAGACACATTGCCACGAGACAAGTGATGCAGATCAGGGTTCGAGTGAAGAACCTCTACAAGCTGGATGTGGAAGACAATGTTGCTTTTATCACAAAGGCGGAGAAGGCGAAGATATGAGATGTCAGTGAATTATGGCATAGAAGAATTGGCCATTTGCATCATGGAGCTTTGAATATCATGAAACAAGTCACCACAAGCCTCCCCAAAGGAGCACTAGAGCAAAAAAACACATGCAAAGGTTGTACCTTGTGGAATTACACAAAATCAACCTTCAATGATTGGGATAGCAAGGCACATGCAATATTTGAAATGATCCACTCTGATGTCTATGGACCTTTCTAGAAAACCTCCACTTCCAAGCATAGGTATTATACTATATTTATAGATGATTTCTCACGGAAGTGTTGGATTTTCTTCATGAATAAGAAAGACCAAAAATTCTCCAAATTTTTTGAATTTAAATCAATCGTTGAGAAATAAATTGGCAAGAAGGTGAAGGATCTCATGAGCAATAACGAAGGTGAGTACGTTTCAAATGAGTTTAAACATTTATGTACAAAGGAAGGCATTCGACGGGAGTTGAAAACACCCCACAACCCATAACTGAATGGGGTGGCTGAGAGGAAGAACATAAGTATTGTGGGAGAAGCACAGATGATGTTGCATGACCAAGGCCTATCTCTGCACTTGTGGGCCGAAGAATTCAACACAACGGTCTATTTTTAGAATAGGATTCCTCATCGCATTCTTAGGATGAGTACACCAGAATACTATTTTTTAGGGAAGAAACCAGATGTGTCACACTTCCAGACACAAGCAGAGGAGCAGAGAGTGGAGACAACCACTCAAGCACAAACATCTAGAGAAGGAAGGAAACAAACCATGGAAGCCAAAAAATTATTGCAGGATGCTAGAAAGAATGTGGGAGCACCTACATCACAACGCAGGTAGAGGAGGTCACTAGATCAGGATTCCGTACAATGGCTAAATGGCTCTGATGACTAAGCTAGTAGAGACAAAACCAACCTCATTCGAGGAAGCAATAGAAAAACTTGTATGGGTTGATTCCATGATAGAGGAATATGATTCCATTGTCAGAAACATTGTTTGGTAAGTGGTCCCAAGACCAAAATACCAATCAATGGTAGGTTCAATATATATTTACAAGGTAAAGCATGCAGTGCACGGAAGCATAGAGAATCACAAGGCCATATTTATGGCCAAGGGGTACTCTCAGGTTGAAGGGATTAATTATGAGTATACCTTTTCTCCTGTAGCAAGGTACTCTTCCATCTGATCAATTCTTGCTCTAGCTGCACATATGAGGTGGAAGATCCACCATATGGATGTGAAGACAACATTCCTCAATGGATTCATTGAGGAGCAGGTGTACATTGAACAAACTAAATGTTTTTATACCTTCGAAAGAGAGTCGCGTATGTGCAGACTTAATAAAACATTGTATGGGTTGAAGCAAGCATCATGTGCTTGGTACACTAGGATTGATATATACCTCACCGTTTTGCGCTTCACCAAAAGTGAAGCGAATGCAATTATTTACCACATCTTGGTAGAAGGTAAATTGTTGATTATTGTCTTATATGTTGATGGCTTGATTTTGACTAGTAATGAAAATATTATCAGGTTAAGGACATGGGTCTCATGCACTATTTCCTCGGTTTGGAAGTATGAAAAGGAGAAGGGGAAATGTTTGTCTCTCAGGGAAACTATGCCAACAAGATACTTCAGAACTTCCACATGGAAATATTCAAACCCATGGAGAATCCTCTAGCGACCAACTATAGGAAGGAGGGTGCCAGTTCAAGTGAGGAAGTGAATGTTACTGTGTACAGGAAGTTGGCGGGTTCACTCATGTACCTTGTGAACACATGACCAGACATGTGTTATGTAGTCAACTAGTTCAGTCAAGCCGTGGTTTGACCGATTAAATTATTTTTCAGGGCTTCTAAACATGTTCTACGGTACCTCAGAGACACCACTCAGTTTGGAATATGTACATACAGACAAAGGGAGTGAAGCTATGTGGCTTCACAAATGTAGATTGGATTGGGAATCCATCATACCAAAAGAGCACGTCAAGAGGAATTTTCATTTTTTGATCTGTAACAGTTTCTTGGTACAACAGGAAGCAGAGATCTATCACACTCAACTCAGCAAAAGAAAATTACATGGCTTCCAGTCAAGCAACGAGTGATGCTGTCTCAATGATAAAGATTCTTTTTGGGTTATCTAGTCAGATGATGGATCCTATTGTGATTTACTGTGATAAACAAACTTTCATCAAGCTCTATGAAAATCCTATTCTTTATGAGCGATCCAAGCACATAGATATCTGGTACCACCATCTGTGAGATTGTGTGCATAGGCAGATCATGTTGTTGTAGTACATTCTGACAGAGGAACAAGATACAAAAAATTTGACAAAAGCTTTTTTAAGAGGTAAATTAGAGTTCCATAGAGGCAAGATTGGGGTGGAAGATAATCCCTTTATTACTAAGAGGGAGTGTTGAAAATGAAGCAAGAAAATATAGTTTTGACTTTGCCTTGGTCATACTAGATTACAATTCAAATTTCAATTTCAACAAAATACTTGGAGGTAGTTAGCTGAGGTGACATGGCTCTTGTCACTGAGTAAACTTAGTTAATTTGAGTTGGAGATACTTGGTTCAATTAAGTATGATTGATTGTGTTAGCCCCCCTATGAAATTCTTGGCAAGCCAGCTAGGGGCTAGATTGTTTTGAGCCTTCAAGGAATGCCTTTCCCCTGAAAACCCATCCTCCTTGAAGTCTCTCAATTGTTTGTACCTAATACAAATCCTCTCTGTGCCCTGGTACATTGTGTTATCGCTCGAGTTTTCCCGGAGGAAGTTGTGTAAGAGGAAAGTATACCCGAGGTAACCACAAACCAACCTTTTAGATGCCGAATCTAGCCAATCTGCATCCAGAGAGGGCTCTCTCTTTATAATTTATCTTTGTTCTTGAAAGGTTTTAGGCTAGTTATAGATTCAAGGGTTTGTTTGAAAATTGGTGGAATCCACAAACTAAGGGCAAGGTTGAGGGCTTTCAGTCCATTGGGCTATGGAGTCAAAGGATGGCTTTACTGGATTTCTATTCTAGGCACAAGATGGTATTATAGGGCAAGATAGCTAGACAGAGAACAATCCTTAAAATTTAAAGTGGATGGGATGATCCTGAAAGGATGAAAGGCAACTAAGAATCTTTCACCATGTTCAGAAGAAAGAAGTGAAATGACTACAAACAAAGAGCAATGAAGGATTCTTTATTATAGTAATCAACAATGTTTAAATTAGCAAAGCAGGAGCATTTAAGAATTCATGCTTATAGCTAATTTAGAAGAAAACATTAAGAACAATCACATTTGAAAACAGAGTACAATTAAGCAAATTCTGTCTCAATCTTTTATGTAAATTATTCAGAAATGAATATGATGGTATTAAAAACTAATATAAAATTTCAGACAAAAGGTAGAAACACTTATTGAACTGTAGTCCAACACATGAATCCTGCAACAAGTCCAGTGCTTTCAAATCGTCATCCAGCAAGCCACGAGTAAATTTCTCCAAAAGCTTTTATTCCGAAAATCTCAATGTTACAGCAGAGTAATAGAATCCACCCTCAACACTCTCTTTGAGGGTTTATTTATACACAAAATAATCCTAACAATCTTACGCTATCCTAGCCAATAATCCAGGCTGACTTAAAGCATATTTTACAAACAACAAGAGACACATGGTCTCGTAAATAGAATAATGGGTAACGGCTGATGTGCTGTTCCTTTCTTCATGGACGTGCTAAAGATAAGTGCTTAAAATAGGAATCTGTGCTGTCCTTTGCGTATTTCTTTGACTTATCGAATACTCTTTCTTCTTACGGATACTCTTTAACCTTTCATCTGATACTCTTTCATCTGCTTTTTTGTTTTTACCATTTACTTGATAGTAAAGATAAAATCTCATCCTGAAAACAACTTTTACAAAACTTCCAGCATTTCCTTCCACCACTGATCATCTGGTATCATTGTTCTTCTGATTTTCCTTAAAGTTTCATCTGCTTCAGTAAGTTTATAAAAAGTGGGCTCGTTCGGAAATAGATACTTTATTTCATGCTCCAGATGAAATAGATTCCTCACTTTCTCATAAATACTTTTCCCAGTTGGTAATGCAGGTTCTGATGAGCTAGTAGAACCTATAGCTGTATTTTTAGCATGAGCTTTTATTCTTTTCTCATAGGTTTCCAAGTCTACTATTTGATCCTCTGTGAGCATGGGACTTGGCAATTCACTGTCCAGCAAAGCTTGAAACTTCTCTCTGAAAACATTGATATCAACCAAAATGTCAGTACACTTTCTTTCTAGATTTTGCATGAAAGTCCTCTTGGTGAAAACTCTCTTTGCTTCCAAAACTACACCTGTTCTGTCATCAATTCCTAACAATGCAAGCTGTTGTTTTGTTCTGGAATTCAAAAATTGAATGAGCTGTTGGGCCTGCTCCGGCTTGCCTCTTAATTCATGTCTAGTTTTATTTATTTCTTCTTGTGCTATCTTGACTAACTCATTTTGCTCAAAAATAGCTTGAATGGAGGGCCAAATACCTCTTATTGATTCAATGATGTTGCACCAAAGAATATCATTTATTTCGTTCAGAGGCTTTTCCAGTGAAAGATCTTTTTGCAAAGCCTCAACCAATTTTTCCAATCTTTTTATTTCCCTGAGGTTGTCAGCAGCTGTCTTTTTGGATGTGTCATATTTTCCCTCCAATTTTGTTAATTGTAATTTTGTTTCTTGGAGTTATGTGACCTTTAGCTGCAAACTCTCCATCTGTTTAATTAAATCCTCAGAATTCAAATTAGAAATGTTTACCTGAGATGGTTGTTCCTGCTGTCCTGTAGTTGTAGTACCTGTTGTTGAAGTCTGCTTGATATTTTCCTGTTCCTGCAATGCTTTTTCCAACTCCTTCTGTGTTTCATTTAGTCGCTCTGTCAAATTCAAGAGCAACTCCATCATTTCTTCTTGTGAATTTCCTTTTATAACTTCCTGTGTCTGAGGGTGCCTCGAGGCTGGTAATTTCAGCTGTTTTCTGAGTGCAGCTATATCATCCTCTTTCTTTTTTACCAATGCCTCAATACCTTTAATGTCTTTGGGATTGTGACCCAAACCAATGATGATCTCTTCTAGAGACTTTATCCTATTGTCCTTAGCCTGTGAAGAGGCTCTCTCAATCTTCAATTGTGCAGTAGTATTGTTCAAGGAATCTTGCAGCGTTAAAGCTGCCATGGCTTTGTTGGTGAGAGTAGAATAAACCATTTCCCCTGTTTGCCTATGAAGCTCTATCTGATCCAGGGGATGGATATATTTTGCTAAAACTTCAAAATTTGTTCTGATGTAATCTGTTGCTGAAGTTGGCTTTGGCACCTTTGCTTTAAAGTGGCTCATTAGCATTTTACCTTGTGAAAGATCAAATGTAGACATCAGCCTTTGCTGATTATGAGGAGCCATCTTCATATACTGATCGTATACCTTCATTTTCAATGGATCATTCTTTGTTTTGATATTAATGAAGGTTTTCTTAATGTCTCCAGTATCTGTCTTTGGCGGTCTGAAAGAAGATACTTCGGTGCTTAATTGCTTTTGTATCCCTTTCTGGCTCATATTTGTTTCACTTGCTGTACCTGTTTGCTGACTATCTTCTCTACCATCATCAAATACTTCATCTATAATTTCTACATCTGGAGGTGGATCAGACTTGTGTTTTTTAGCTTGATAAACTTGTGGGGCTCCTTTTGAAGGTGTGGTATCTGGAGCTAGCCTCTTTTTCCCTATTTCCACATTCAGTGGAGTTTACATCTCTGGAACTTGGATTTGCTTTGCTGGTGTGGGAGAAGCCTGAGATGGTTGTGGTGTTTTGGAACTCTGTGGTTTTTCTGCCATGACCAAGGTTTCAATAACCTGAACTACAGGTTCTTTTCCTTTACCCTTGGGTTCTGTTGCTACTGATGGACTGTTTTCCTGTAACGCTTGTTGTAGAGTGGTTGCTGAAGATGTGCCAATGCAGGGTACCTGCATTTGATCATATGTTTCTAGGTCAAAATTCTTCTCAACATCTTTCATAAGTTTATTCAATTTGTCAGCTCCACTTTCCTCTTCAATAAGAGTTCCTTCAACCCATTCATCTTGATTTGCATATTGTTCTATGTCAGAGTCACATGCTTGAGATAAGGGCAAACTTTATTTTTTAACCTTCTTTCACAAATGAAACCAAAGGGGTCATAAGGGACCCAACGGAAAGATGTCTAGAATTTTCTCTCTAATATAAGTTCTGCATCTCTCTCAGCTTCTCTAGCATTGCAAATGAAAGGACCTAACTGGCTTTTGATCCTTAACTGTGCTTTCTTCTTTACATTGCAGAAATGGATTACATCTGAGTTATTCATCTGTCTAAAGTATTCCAAAGCAAAAATTCTCATTGGTACATATCTGGGTAACTTGAATGGATTTAATTCACATCCATAAATCCTGATGACTGTATGGTTTTGGTATAAGTACCAATCCCCAACTTTATAACTCTTTGACAATTGCAAGGTCTTTCTAATTTCAGTACTAAGCCTGGGGGGAGAAACTCCTGTTAACAAAGTTGTAGCAGGATTTACAAATTGATCAATGAATTCTGAATAAGAGTAGGGAGAATCAGAGGACAAATGAATGATGGGGGACCAAAAAATAACAGACCTGGGATTACCTTTAGCATCAAGTTTCTGAACAGGGAAAGGGAATCTGTCTGACTGATAAAAAATCATGAGATGATAGATAACTGAGGAGTACTTAAAAACCTTTTCAGTATCTAGCCTTAAAAATTGATCATGGATTTTGTTGGCAATGAAGGAAGCATAATCATACTTAATCTCAGGAGGCTGCCCAGGGGTAAAGATGGATAGCAAAGCCAGAGTTATCTCATCTACATACTCACTGGAATTGAATCCTAAAACAAAAGATATTACATTCACAATAAGCCTTCCCAATGTATTAAAAAAGTAAAAACCATAGGGGGGAGTCCCTTTTGGCTGATGCTCAGGTAACATGAAATACTGACACATTGCTTTTAATTTCTCTGGGGTTAATTGTATGGTTTTCTCAATCAACCCTCCCATGGATAAAGGTGCTAATTCTTGCTCTGGCTCAAAGTGTAACATAGCATTGATAGACTGAGGTGTGATAGGGAACAGAACACTTTGATCAGGAGCTAATACAACTCTTTGTGCGGGATCATAGTTTGCATGACAGTAATAAATGATTTCAGGGAAAACGTGGACTGTAGGAATAAAATACCTTGGGAGATTGGATTCCCACAACCCTATAAGATCTTGCCCCTTTGAGTTTTCGTCTCTGCAGCGACAGAAGCTCAAACGGGGACTTTCATCAAAATGCAGGTCTTTAATTTGGAAATCTTCATCTATTAGAGGTAAATAGTCTAAATCTCGGTGAGGAGCATTCAATGGAGTGATATTTAGAGCTGTCGGGACCTCCATTTTGGTTCTTGTGGATTCAAAATGGAGGTTTTCGTTTTTTTTTTTCTTGCAGACCGGGCGGGATATCTGACAAAAGAGGAAATTTGGAACAATTCGCAGGTTTGGGAAGCAATTTCACAGGTTTTGAATCTTCAATGAGGACTCAGAGAGGATTTTTAACCACTTTTTCAGAGAAAAAACAAAGGAAACTAAGCTTGACTTGCAGTCGGGGCGCGAAATGATAAATACCTGTTTTTAAATGGAAACTGGTTCTTTAACAGGTAATGAGCAATGGCGGGGACGTTCTTCAACACGGGCTCAGCGGAATTTCGGAGTAAATTGGTGTATTTGCAGTGAAATTTGAAAATTGCAGCGGGAGCTCTGTCGCTTTCAGAAACTAAAAATAACTGAAAAAACACGAAAAATGGCTTATTTACAAGTCAAAAGGGTTTTTGTTTTTTTCGAGGTGATGACGTCATTGAAGTACGGGGTGACGTAGGGAAGTGGGGCCGGCGGTATGCGGTAAGTGGTAAGCGGTGAGCCCGCACCGCTTATGGACGAGGGCGGTAAAAGTCGCGGGGGGAGCGATTCCATAGTTTTAATGCCACGTGGATGGTCTGACTAGTCAAAACCACCCATTCCCCGCTGGTTAAAGAACTCACACGGGATGGGCAGCGGGATTGATCATGACCGTTGATCAACGGATGGATGATCCGACGGCTGAAGGAATGGGAAACATGCGGGGGATTGAAAAGTGGGCCCGACGGGATTTAAATGCGTTTAACCTTTATTTAATCGCCCCGGGAGGATTTCTATTGGTAAGTGAAAGGCTATTAATTAGTTCAAATAACTAATTAATCCCATATGCAAAAGTAAAGGGTCGCGACGGAGTTGGCTTAAGAGGAATGCCACGTGGACGGACCACGGTGGCGCAAGACTCCGTCGAATTTTATTCGTGTTTTGGTGTTAAACACACATATTGCATGTCTAACGCTTTTTTATATATATTTTTATTATATGGTAAATTAATCAATACATAACTAATTCACCATAGGGCGGGGATTAATGGTATAACGATATATTTCACCAAAGGGTTTATAAAGCGGGGTTTTATTTTCAATGTGCGGGAATATATACTTTGGTAAAACATTATAATAAAGGGTTTTGGGGATATTTATTAGAAAGGGAGTTATATACTTAGGAAAAGGGATTTCACTAGGGATTTAATATAGTAAAATCAAATGTTAATATGAAAAAGGACAAGGGAAATCAAAACATCTTTGTACATCTAAGAAAGTGATAACTTATGAAGTAAATTGCAACATTTTATCTTCAACACTTAAACTTAGAATAACAAGTTGTTTTGAGGAATTTTTATGGAATGTCGCATCAGTTTCCTAAGTAAAATAGGATTTTACTTTGGAAAAAGTTAAAGATGGAAGATAACAATGATGGATTATTTCAAGTGCTTAGGTCTTTTTGATCATTAGGCCGAGGGTCCGGTCCCTCCAAAAGTCAAGGAAATGCCTTGAGCCCCTTTGATTTCCAATTACCTTAGTACTTTTGGGGAAATTAGTAAAAATCTTGAGGGGGAAAAATGATGGGGGAGGTTAATGAATTTGACTTTGCTTGCTGTGATTTTCCAGTGTATTTTCTGCTTCAGTACTTTTGATGAAAGTAAATGATTAACTAACATGTAGCAGCACCATTCATCAGATAACACTTTGCAGCACCATCTACCTACCCTATATACTTAACACTACCATTTTGTCTTCTTTATTAGGGTGCATTTAGACTTGCAAACCCTGATCAATCTTTTCTTTTACATGATGAATCTATCTATTTCTACCCTTATTACATCCAAGGGCTCAGATTAAACTGTTGAGCACCTTTTATTCACTCTACCTAGCTACTTATCTGCCAAGATTAAATTGTTTGGCTAGATATTTATTCTCTAATCTATAACATGAAATTGAAATATGACTAAGCCAAGTTTAAACAGTTTGACTTATTCATGAATTGTGGCAAAAGTTTCACAAGCTGCACACAATTGATTTATTACAATAGAGTAAAAAGTAGTGGCATTTGGATTTGCACACTTTCCTTGGTCTATTTTTTTGCTTGGGGTTCATTTCTTTCTCTTTTTTGACCATTTTATTCTTTTTACCCTTTGATCTTTCTTTTAGGGTTTACCCTCTTTACATTTTTTAATTTTTTTGATTTTTTGGTTTTTTAAGAATATGGAACACCTTTGCTCAAGTAAGAAGGTTTGAACATATTCCACACTTCCATCAAGACAATCATGAAAGATGAAACCTATTGATATAGGAGGCTCACACTGGCTCCACTTGGGGATGGCTTTTCCTTGTGGAAAGTCAAGAACAGCAGGTCAGATGCCTCAAAATGTCTTCAAACTGAAAGTATGAAATCTTCCTCCTTTTGGTAGCTTTATTTTACATATGATAGTGAAACTTTTGGAACTTAGGGCCTTCACTTCGGGCTTCAATTCCAAGAAGTCACCATCCAATCCAAACTGCATTAACAAAAATAAAACAAGCAAACAATATATTATGTACAAGTTAGAAACATTAAAACATTCTAGTAAATTAGATCAAAATAATGCTTAAGCATTCGACCATTGACTGGTCCTTCTTCAAATTCTGAATTGTCCAAGTCCTTCAAAAAGTAAGTGTTGTTTCCCTGCAAGGCATGAATGATATAAGGCCCTTTCCACAAGAAGTCAAACTTTCCATGTTTTCCTTTTTCTTCTCTTCTAGAATCCCATCTTAGGACCTTGTCCCCTAACTGAAAATCCTCTGCTTTAGTCCTTTTATCAAACATTTTCTTCAGCTTTTCCTGTAAGACTTGTGATCTTTGGTATACCTCTTCTCTGGTTTGTTGCAGGTGGATTGTTTGATTAATTCTTCTTTGAATGTCATTTGGCTCCACTTGAGCCTCCTGAAGTAATTTCATGACTGGGATTCCTAAAGATGATGGGAATCTTGCTTTCAGACCATAAACTAACTCATATGGACTAGTCCCAATGGATTTCTTGGTTGTAAGTCTGTCTGCCCATAATGCATAGGTCAGTTTCTTATGCCAGTTCTTTTTATTTTCCTCCAACAATTTCTTAATGATATTGATCAAACTCTTATTGGAGGATTATGCTAGTCCATTACCCTGGGGGTAATAGGCTGTTGAATGGCCTAAAGTAATATGATATTTATGGCAGAAACTAATCATTTTCTTTGATTTAAATGCAGCAGCATTGTCTGTTATAATCTTTTCTGGACATCCAAATCTTGAAAGTATGTTGGTTTCAAGAAACCCTATGATTACAGAATCATTGGACTTTCTACATGGGATGGCTTCAATCCATTTGGTGAAATAGTCTGTAGCAGTTAAAATCCATCTATGTTGCCCTGAAGAAGGGGGGTGAATTTCTCCAATAAAATCTAATCCCCATTGTTGAAAGGGTCTTTCCGTGGAAACTGGTTTTAAAGGTAGAGGTAACAACTTTCTTTTACCCTCGAATATCTGACATTTGTGACAACTTGTTACAAATTTCTTTACATCAGAAAATAATGTTGGCCAGTAAAAGCCAGCCCTTAAGATCTTGTCTGCAGTAGATTTCCAGTAGAGATGTCCTCCACAATCTCCTGCATGAAATTCATTAAGCGCTTTATCAGCTTCATCTTTTAAGAGACAAATCAACAAAATTCCTTCATGATTTTTCCAAAATAAAGTGCTATCTAAAATACAATATTTCAAAGATGTCATTTTTAAAAATCTTTGCTTGGTTCTGGACAACCCTGGAGGAGCTTGCAGGTTTAATAAAACATGAATTATATCAGTATACCAGGGTGAATCTAAGAAAGCTTGACTGATCTGAGAAGTCGCCATCTCCTGCTCGTTATCCAGTTCATTGATATCTAAGGCTTGGCAATTGGTTTCTGTCATAAGTTGTGCTAAACCTTGGCCTTTTATCAGTTTGGTTGGTTTAATCTCAATATCATATTCTAAAATGGTAGCTATCCACTTACCTCGTTTACCCTCAATGCCATCTTGAGTCAAAATATCTTTAACTATTGCATTAGGCACATATGCTATCACATGAGAATATAATATGTAAACTCTGAAATCTTTGATTGCTTTTACCAATGCAAAAGCCTGTTTTTCCATAATATTGTATTTTAGAGATGCATCCCTCGGTGCTTTACTAAAAAATTCTATTGGCTTTTCACACCCTTGGTCATCTTTTTGAAGTAAAACAGCTGCAACAGTATGTTCAGAAGCAAATGAAAAAATAATAAAGTCTCTATCAAATTTAGGACTGGTCAGAACTGGTGTCCTTGTTAAAGCCATTTTAATTTCCTCGAATGATTGTTTGGCTTCTACAGTCAAGTCAATGCTTGAATCTTTCCTCAACATGTTAGTCAGTAATCTAAGTAACTCTGCTAGACTAGAAATAAATCTTCTCAAGAAGTTGATTTTTCCTATAAATGCTTGCAATTATTTTATGTTTCTGGGGTGGGGTATTTGCAAAATTGCTTGAATTCTTTCTGGATCAATCCTAATGCCATCTTTAGAAATGATATGCCCTAAAAGTTTTCCTTCTTCCAAACCAAACAATGACTTCTTAGGGTTTAAAGAAATTCCATATTTTCTGCACTTTATAAATACTCGCCTTAGGTGATCTAAATGTTCTTGATCTGTTTTAGAAAAAACAGTCAAATCATCTAAGTAAATAACCAGAAAATCATGTATCTCTTTAGCAAAAGCAATGTCCATCGCTCTTTGAAATGTAGCTCCTGCATTTTTGAGCCCAACTGGCATTTTGACATATTTAAACGTACCCCATGGTGTGGTAAATGCTGTTTTATCCTGATAATCAGGATGAACCAGAATCTGGTTGTACCCTGAAAATCCATCCATTAGTGATATTCTCGAAGATCCCACTACCCTTTGCAGAATGTGGTCCATTTTCGGCAGAGGATAGTTGTCTTTTAAAGAAACTTTATTCAAATTCCTTAAGTCGACACACAGTCTAATTTCTCCTGTCTTTTTTCTTGTTGGTACCAGGTTAGAAACCCATTCTGAAAATCTGATAGGAGCTATAATCCCTGCTTCAATCATTCTTTTGATTTCCTTTTCAATTGAGGGTAATAAAACAGGATTAATTCTCCTAAGCTTTTGTTTAAAAGGTTTCTGGTCTGGTTTCAAAGGTATAGTATGTTGAATGATGGATGTATCATAAGATTTTAGGTCTTCATAACTCCAGGCAAAAACATCTTGAAATTCTTTTAATAATTCAACATATTTCACCTTTTGTTCTTTTGGGAGAGATTTGGACAACTTAACAATTTTAGGATGTTCTGATGTTCCTAAGTTGCATTCTTCCATATCAGCCTTAACAGGTTCCATTTTAGGTCTGAATGGAATATCATTTGAGTCGAATAGATCTTCCAAAGGTGTTAATCCTTTGGGTAATTGATTATCTTTTAAATTGATGATTTCTGTTTCATCTATGATCTCATCAAATTCCATTAGTTTCAAATTTTGCATGTCTTTTTCAGTGAATGTGGTTGGATGCAGCATATGAATTGCATTTTCTCTTGAAATTTCTATTTTTTGTTCTTTTTCTTGATCAAATTTATCAACAGTTATGTCTTCATCTATATTACAGTTAGAAAACTCATTCTGAAGTGTCAAAAAACTATTGATTTGATTGTTATTCACAAATACTTGCCAATTCAAAAGATTGTCTGGTATTGCAGGCCTGTGCCTTATCTCAGCTGAAAACTGATGATTAGGATCAAAAGGCAACTTGCATGTACTAGCAAACATTGCTAAACTGTGAGCATGCAAGTTTTGTTTCCTGGGAATTTTGGCAAGTTGGGCTTGTAGAAATGTATTGAGAATCTCTACAACTGTCTCTCGGTATTGTTTCAGTCTCATGTCCTTTGTTGCACATTCTCCTTTAATCTGTTGGATGATTAGTTCAGAGTCACCTATGATTGATACCCTAATGCCTCCTAACTTCTTGACATGTTTAAGCCCTAATAAAAGAGCTTCATACTCTGCCATGTTGTCAGTGCATTTGAAATTTAACCTATAAGCATGACCCTCTGCATGATTGTTCTCCACATTGTGTAACCAAATCCCAGCTCCTGCCCCCAGTCTGTTTACTGAGCCATCAAACTCTAAATGCCATAGAATTTCATGTTCATAATCTTCATCAATTGTTTTAACGTATTTTCTGACAGGAGCTAGTTTTTTAGTTTTTTCAGGTATTTCTTGGTCATCTGGTGTTTCTTTGTTTTCAGAAATTTCATTAATTTTAACAGTGGTTTTGTTTATGATTTCCATTTCAGGAGCTTCTATTTCAGTAGGAAGATCTGACTCAGCATTGTATAAAATAAAAGAATCCATGTCAGAATGTACAGAATAAACAGGGAAGTTTTCAGGCTTCTCATGGCTACTCACTAAGTACTTCATCAAAGTTTCTCTATATAATCTTTTAGGCTGACCAAATACTGAAATAGTTTCATAAGACATGTCTAATTGAATAGATCCTCCAATTTTAGCACCCCAAGATCTAGACAATAAAATACCATATTTAGGTGGAATATCAGCAACTACTATGTCCATTAAAACAGACTTAGCAGGGTATTGGACCAAAGTGACACACAGATTTTTAATTAAACCTAAACATTTTACCTGACTGGAATCAAATGAAAACAAATCTTTGTACGATCTAGTAATATCTAGATTCAATCTTTCCATTACTGCTTTTGGCATCAAATTGTGAGATGCTCCAGAATCAAGCATTGCATTATGGAGTATCTTGTCGTGAACATTCAGGCTTACATAAAATGGAGGAGTCCCTCCACTTTCTGGTTTGCCATTAACCTCAGGGCCAAAAAGAAGTTTGGGTTGATCATCAAGAATGTTTACTGAATCATCCAATCCAGTAATGTTAATGTTTAAAGATTTGGAAATCTGACTCCTATAGACATCATGTTTAGCCAATTCTGATAAAGGAACATCTATCTTGAGTTTGCCTATTTCAGCCTCTAGATTAAAGGGTTTTTCTGTTTGAGTTTTAGTGTTTTGCACAGTTGGGTTTTCTCTGTTTATTGGGTCTTCAATATTTTTCTCTTTTTCATGAATGAAGTTTTGTTTTGAAGATGTTTCAGGACTAACCTCTACTGTTTCTTCTACAATTCCTACATGAGGAGATGTATTGGATTGTTGTTTGTTATTTGGTTGGTTGTCAGAGACATCTTCAATTATTGGATTTGAAAAACTGGGAGTTATCCTAGGCAAAATTTGTATTTGGGGAATGTTTTGTACAGGGGGAATATTTTGTACAGGGGGAATGTTTTGTTTACCTTTGACATTTTGTTTTGTGGTTTTCTGTTTATTTTTTTCTGGTACATCTATCCGTCTACTTCTCAAATTGTACTGTTTATGAACCTCGTAGATTGCTGTGTCATAGCCTTCTTTGAAATCAAAAGTCTCACCTGAATGAGTTTGGAATGTTTCAAGGATATGATTCTCTTGATCATCCTGGGATAAGAAGACTTCTGGTTCATCTTTGTCCTCATTGACATTGTTTATTTCTACATCTTCTGTAGGTTCTTCTGAGGTTGAGCCTTCAACAAATTTTTCTTGGAAAGGTGTTCTAATGTTTTGATCAGGGACATTCTTTCCAATATTTTGGTTCAGATTCCTCCTAAAGTTTGGGTTTCTTGCAACATTCTGGTTATCAGTAGAAGACTTTCTTTCAATAGTTTCTACTCTGTCACCTAATCTTTCCATACCTTTAATGATTACATCCAGCCTCTTTTCAAAAGCTGAAGGTTCTTCATTCATAGGCATTCTTCTCTCTGCCCTAGCTCTGGCTCGTTTTTCTATCAGATTTGCTTCTACGCTCACCACTATGCTTTGCATTTCCTCTAGTGTTTGTGGAGCTCTTTCCCTAAGAGAATAAGCTATATCGGAATCAAAACCATCTGGAAATTTGACCAACACGTTATTAGGTGGGGGCCTTAGGTTTAGAGGAACTGCATTATATGATTCATTGAATCTTATGATGTAATCTTGTACGGTTTCATTTGGTCTTCTTCTTAATTTTTCAAATTCTGAAAGGATCTGGAGAGGATCCTTCTTTTTCTCCCATCTGTTCAAAAATGCCCTATACAAAGCTTCTAGATCAGCAATACTGTTCGGGGTGAGAGCCCTAAACCAAGTTCTAACTTCTCCGGTAAGACTTTGTACGAAAATTCTCATACGAATATTGTCAGTATCAATCTCATAAAACTCAAAGTAATCTGTCATTCTTTTGGTGTGTTGTTGAGCTGTGTAGGTACCTGATCCGTCAAAAGGTGTGATCTTACTTTGGTAGTCTTGTGGTAAAGCTGGAGGGTTGGCTGGTAACTGTAAAGGGGCATATCGATTAGCCATTGAAAGATAAAGTGGAGTGACAGGAGTAGCCGGTCTAGTAGGAGGAGAAGGTGGTCTTACGGGAGGAGATGGAGGTCTAACAGGAGGAGATGGAGGTCTAACAGGTGTTTGAAAAGTGGCTGAGCTCGGAGATGCTTCAGTTATCACAGAAATGTTTGAGCTTTCTTCAAAGGCTTGCTCAGACTTAATGGAATTATGCAATTCTCTGTCAAGATGATGTGAAACAAATCTGTATTGCAAATCTTCAAAGAACAAAGGATCTGGAATTAATCTAGATAATTCAGTCTCAGAGAAATTTACAAACAAAGATGTTTCAAATCGTGCATCAAAAGGAATGTCATCAATATAAATAATTTTCACAGGACAAGATGCAGATCTAGAGAGTGGTCTAGAACTACCTGTACTTTCCTGACTTCCCCTTTCAGAACTTTCTTGACTTCCTTGTCTTCTAAGAATCCTAGGGATCAGATTTGGATTTTCAAATATTGGTGGTGGATTCGGGTCAGGGTTTGTCCTAGTATGTCGAATCCTTTCTGAAGCCAGTTTTCTTAGAATATGTGTTTTTTTGGATTTTGGGTTTTAATTGAAAAATAAATACAACTTCTACAAATTCTTTAAGAAATAATGATATGTGATTAAGATTTCCTCAAAGATCTGTTTAAACTAGAGGATCTGATTGAAAAACTTGAAACTAAGATTCAACATATAAGCTAAATCAGAGATAGACTGAAACAGCATTTATTTACTTTTGCATTTGCAGAGCAAAAGCAATTTCAAAGGCTACCTGGCTGATCTTCAGACTCTGTCTATAGCTTATATTTGAACAATATTAATAAGTAAAATTGATTCAGGTCCCCAGTATGGTCGCCACTATGTTATCACTCAGGTTTTCCCAGAAGTTGTGTAAGAGGAAAGTATACCCGAGGTAACCACAAACCAACCTTTTAGATGCCGAATCTAGCCAATCTGCATCCAGAGAGGGCTCTCTCTTTATGATTTATCTTTGTTCTTGAAAGGTTTTAGGCTAGTTATAGATTCAAGGGTTTGTTTGGAAATTGGTGGAATCCACAAACTAAGGGCAAGGTTGAGGGCTTTCAGTCCATTGGGCTATGGAGTCAAAGGATGGATTTACTGGATTTCTATTCTAGGCACAAGATGGTATTACAGGGCAAGATAGCTAGACAGAGAACAATCCTTAAAATTTAAAGTGGATGGGATGATCCTGAAGGGATGAAAGGCAACTAAGAATCTTTCACCATGTTCGGAAGAAAGAAGTGAAATGACTACAAACAAAGAGCAATGAAGGATTCTTTATTATAGTAATCAACAATGTTTAAATTAGCAAAGCAGGAGCAGTTAAGAATTCATGCTTATAGCTAATTTAGAAGAAAACATCAAGAACAATTACATTTGAAAACAGAGTACAATTAAGCAAATTCTGTTTCAATCTTTTATGTAAATTATTCAGAAATGAATATGATGGTATTAAAAACTAATATAAAATTTCAGACAAAAGGTAGAAACACTTATTGAACTATAGTCCAACACATGAATCCTACAACAAGTCCAGTACTTTCAAATCGTCATCCAGCAAGCCACAAGTAAATTTCTCCAAAAGCTTTTATTCCGAAAATCTCAATGTTACAGCAGAGTAATAGAATCCCCACTCAACACTCTCTTTGAGGGTTTATTTATACACAAAATAATCCTAACAATCTTACGCTATCCTAGCCAATCATCCAGGCTGACTTAAAGCATATTTACAAACAACAAGAGATACATGGTCTCGTAAATAGAATAATGGGTAACGGCTGATGTGTTGTTCCTTTCTTCATGGACGTGCTAAAGATAAGTGCTTAAAATAGGAATCTGTGCTGTCCTTTGCGTATTTCTTTGGCTTATCGAATACTCTTTCTTCTTACGGATACTCTTTAACCTTTCATATGATACTCTTTCATCTGCTTTTCTGTTTTTACCATTTACTTGATAGTAAAGATAAAATCTCATCCTGAAAACAACTTTTACAAAACTTCCAGCATTTCCTTCCACCACTGATCATCTGGTATCATTGTTCTTCTGAGTTTCCTTAAAGTTTCATCTGCTTCAGTAAGTTTATAAAAATTGGGCTCGTTCGGAAATAGATACTTTAGTTCATGCTCCAGATGAAATAGATTCCTCACTTTTTCATAAATACTTTTCCCGGTTGGTAATACAGGTTCTGATGAGCTGGTAGAACCTATAGCTGTATTTTTAGCATGAGATTTTATTCTTTTCTCATATGTTTCCAAGTCTACTATTTGATCCTCTGTGAGCATGGGAATTGGCAATTCACTGTCCAGCAAAGCTTGAAACTTCTCTCTGAAAACGTTGATATCGACCAAAATGTCAGTACACTTTCTTTCTAGATTTTGCATGAAAGTCCTCTTGGTGAAAACTCTCTTTGCTTCCAAAACTACACCTGTTCTGTCATCAATTCCTAACAATGCAAGTTGTTGTTTTGTTCTGGAATTCAAAAATTGAATGATCTGCTGGGCCTGCTCCGGCTTGCCTCTTAATTCATGTCTAGTTTTATTTATTTCTTCTTGTGCTATCTTGACTAACTCATTTTGCTCAAAAATAGCTTGAATGGAGGACCAAATACCTCTTATTAATTCAATGATGTTGCACCAAAGAATATCATTTATTTCGTTCAGAGGCTTTTCCAGTGAAAGATCTTTTTGCAAAGCCTCAACCAATTTTTCCAATCTTTTTATTTCCCTGAGGTTGTCAGCAACTGTCTTTTTGGATGTGTCATATTATCCCTCCAATTTTGTTAATTGTAATTTTGTTTCTTGGAGTTCTGTGACCTTTAGCTGCAAACTCTCCATCTGTTTAATTAAATCCTCAGAATTCAAATTAGAAATGTTTACCTGAGATGGTTGTTCCTGCTGTCCTGTAGTCGTAGTACCTGTTGTTGAAGTCTGCTTGATAATTTCCTGTTCCTGCAATGCTTTTTCCAACTCCTTCTCTGTTTCATTTAGTCACTCTGTCAAATTCAAGAGCAACTCCATCATTTCTTCTTGTGAATTTCCTTTTATAACTTCCTGTGTTTGAGGGTGCCTCGAGGCTGGTAGTTTCAGCTGTTTTCTGAGTGCAGCTATATCATCCTCTTTCTTTTTTACCAATGCCTCAATACCTTTAATGTCTTTGGGATTGTGACCCAAACCAATGATGATCTCTTCTAGCGACTTTATTCTATTGTCCTTGGCATGTGAGGAGGCCCTCTCAATCTTCAATTGTGCAGTAGTATTATTCAAGGAATCTTGCAGCGTTAAAGCTGCCATAGCTTTGTTGGTGAGAGTAGAATAAACCATTTCCCCTGTTTGTCTATGAAGCTCTATCTGATCCAGGGGATGGATATCTTTTGCTAAAACTTCAAAATTTGTTCTGATGTAATCTGTTGCTGAAGTTGGCTTTGGCACCTTTGCTTTAAAGTGGCTCATTAGCATTTTACCTTGTGAAAGATCAAATGCAGACATCGGCCTTTGCTGATTATGAGGAGCCATCTTCATATACTGATCGTATACCTTCATTTTCAATGGATCATTCTTTGTTTTGATATTAATGAAGGTTTTCTTAATGTCTCCAGTATCTGTCTTTGGCGGTCTGAAAGAAGATACTTCAGTGCTTAATTGCTTTTGTATCCCTTTCTGGCTTATGTTTGTTTCACTTGCTGTACCTGTTTGCTGCTATCTTCTCTACCATCATCAAATACTTCATCTATAATTTCTACATCTGGAGGTGGATCAGACTTGTGTTTTTTATCTTGATAAACTTGTGGGGCTCCTTTTGAAGGTGTGGTATCTGGAGCTAGCCTCTTTTTCCCTATTTCCACATTCAGTGGAGTTTGCATCTCTGGAACTTGGATTTGCTTTGCCGGTGTGTGAGAAGTCTGAGATGGTTCTGATGCTTTGGAACTCTGTGATTTTTCTGCCATGACCAGGGTTTCAATGACCTGAACTATAGGTTCTTTTCCTTTACCCTTGGGCTCTGCTGCTACTGATGGACTATCTTCCTGTAGAGCTTGTTGTAGAGTGGCTGTTGAAGATGTGCCAATGTAGGGTACCTGCATTTGATCATATGTTTCTAGGTCAAATTTCTTCTCAACATCTTTCATAAGTTTATTCAATTTGTCAGCTCCACTTCCCTCTTCAACAAGTGTTCCTTTAACCCATTCATCTTGATTTGCATACTGTTCTATGTCAGGAATTCTGTGATGTACATAAGGAGATGACTTATTTTTTAACCTTCTTTCACAAATGAAACCAAAGGGGTCATAAGGGACCCAACGGAAAGATGTCTGGAATTTTCTCTCTAATAAAAGTTCTGCTTCTCTCTCAGCTTCTCTAGAATTGCAAATGAAAGGACCTAATTGGCTTTTGATCCTTAACTGTGCTTTCTTCTTTACATTGCAGAAATGGATTACATCTGAGTTATTCATCTGTCTAAAGTATTCCAAAGCAAAAATTCTCATTGGTACATATCTGGGTAACTTGAATGGATATAATTCACATCCATAAATCCCGATGACTGTATGGTTTTGGTATAAGTACCAATCCCCAACTTTATAACTCTTTGACAATTGCAAGGTCTTTCTAATTTCGGTACTAAGCCTGGGGGGAGAAACTCCTGTTAACAAAGTTGTAGCAGGATGTACAAACTGATCAATGAATTCTGAATAAGAGTAGGGAGAGTCAGAGGACAAATGAATGATGGGGGACCAAAAAATAACAGACCTGGGATTACCTTTAGCATCAAGTTTCTGAACAGGGAAAGGGAATCTGTCTGACTGGTAAAAGATCATGAGATGATAGATAACTGAGGAGTACTTAAAAACCTTTTCAGTATCTAGCCTTAAAAATTGATCATGGATTTTGTTGGCAATGAAGGAAGCATAATCATACTTAATCTCAGGAGGCTGCCCAGGGGTAAAGATAGATAGCAAAGCCAGAGTTATGTCATCTACATACTCACTGGTATTGAATCCTAAGACAAAGGATATTACATTCACAATAAGCCTTCCCAATGTGTTGAAAAAGTAAAAACCATAGGGGGGAGTCCCTTTTGGCTGATGCTCAGGTAACATGAAATACTGACACATTGCTTTTAATTTCTCTGGGGTTAAGTGTCTGGTTTTCTCAATCAACCCTTCCATGGATAAAGGTGCTAATTCTTGCTCTGGCTCAAAGTGTAACATAGCATTGATAGACTGAGGTGTGATAGGGAACAAAACACTTTGATCAGGAGCTAATACAGCTCTTTGTGCGGGATCATAGTTTGCATGACAGTAATGAATGATTTCAGGGAAAATGTGGACTGTAGGAATAAAATACCTTGGGAGATTGGATTCCCACAATCCTATAAGATCTTGCCCCTTTGAGTGTTCGTCTCTGCAGCGACAGAAGCTCAAACGGGGACTTTCATCAAAATGCAGGTCTTTAATTTGGAAATCTTCATCTATTAGAGGTAAATAGTGCAAATCTCGGTGAGGAGCATTCAGTGGAGTGATATTTAGAGCTGTCGGGACCTCCATTTTGGTTCTTGTGGATTCAAAATGTAGGTTTTCGTTTTTTCTTGCAGACCGGGCGGGATATCTGACAAAAGAGGAAATTGGAACAATTCGCAGGTTTGGGAAGCAAATTCACAGGTTTTAAATCTTCAATGAGGACTCAGAGAGGATTTTTAACCACTTTTTCAGAGAAAAAACAAAGGAAACTAAGCTTGACTTGCAGTCGGGGCGCGAAATGATAAATACATGTTTTTAGATGGAAACTGGTTCTTTAACAGGTAATGAGCAATGGCGGGGACGTTCTTCAACACGGGCGCAGCGGAATTTCGGAGTAAATTGGTGTATTTGCAGTGAAATTTGAAAATTGCAGCGGGAGCTCTGTCGCTTTCAGAAACTAAAAACAACCGAAAAAACACGAAAAATGGCTTATTTACAAGTCAAAAGGGCTTTTGTTTTTTTCGAGGTGATGACGTCATTGACGTACGGGGTGACGTAGGGAAGTGGGGCCGGCGGTATGCGGTAAGTGGTAAGCGGTGAGCCCGCACCGCTTATGGACGAGGGCGGTAAAAGTCGCGGGGGGAGCGATTCCATAGTTTTAACGCCACGTGGATGGTCTGACTAGTCAAAATCACCCATTCCTCGCTGGTTAAAGAACTCACACGGGATGGGCAGCGGGATTGATCATGACCGTTGATCAACGGATGGATGATCCGACGGCTGAAGGAATGGGAAACATGCGGGGGATTGAAAAGTGGGCCCGGCGGGATTTAAATGCGTTTAACTTTTATTTAATCGCCCCGGGAGGATTTCGATTGGTAAGTGAAAGGCTGTTAATTAGTTCAAATAACTAATTAATCCCATACGCAAAAGTAAAGGGTCGCGGCGGAGTTGGCTTAAGAGGAATGCCACGTGGACGGACCACGGTGGCGCAAGACTCCATCGAATTTTTATTCGTGTTTTGGTGTTAAACACACATATTGCATGTCTAACGCTTTTTTTTATATATATTTTTATTATATGGTAAATTAATCAATACATAACTAATTCACCATAGGGCGGGGATTAATGGTATAACGATATATTTCACCAAAGGGTTTATAAAGCGGGGTTTTATTTTCAATGTGCGTTAATATATACTCTGGTAAAACATTATAATAAAGGGTTTTGGGGATATTTATTAGAAAAGGGAGTTATATACTTAGGAAAAGGGATTTCACTAGGGATTTAATATAGTAAAATCAAATGTTAATATGAAAAAGGACAAGGAAAATCAAAACATCTTTGTACATCTAAGAAAGTGATAACTTATGAAGTAAATTGCAACATTTTATCTTCAACACTTAACTTAGAATAACAAGTTTTTTTGAGGAATTTTATGGAATGTTGCATCAGTTTCCTAAGTAAAATAGAATTTTACTTTTGAAAAAGTTAAAGATGGAAGATAACAATGATGGATTATTTCAAGTGCTTAGGTCTTTTTGATCATTAGGCCGAGGGTCCGGTCCCTCCAGAAGTCAAGGAAATGCCTTGAGCCCCTTTGATCTCCAATTACCTTAGTACTTTTGGGGGAAATTAGTAAAACTCTTGAGGGGGAAAAATGATGGGGAGGTTAATGAATTTGACTTTGCTTGCTGTGATTTTCCAGTGTATTTTCTGCTTCAGTACTTTTGATGAAAGTAAATGATTAACTAACATGTAGCGGCACCATTCATCAGATAACACTTTGTTGCACCATCTACCTACCCTATCTGCTTAACACTACCATTTTGTCTTCTTTATTAGGGTGCATTTAGACTTGCAAACCCTGATCAATCTTTTCTTTTTACATGATGAATCTATCTATTTCTACCCTTATTACATCCAAGGGCTCAGATTAAGCTGTTGAGCACCTTTTATTCACTCTACCTAGCTACTTATCTGCCAAGATTAAACTGTTTGGCTAGATATTTATTCTCTAATCTATAACATGAAATTGAAATATGACTAAGCCAAGTTTAAACAGTTTGACTTATTCATGAATTGTGTCAAAAGTTTCACAAGCTGCACACAATTGATTTATTACAACAGAGTAAAAAGTAGTGGCATTTGGATTTGCACACTTTCCTTGGTCTATTTTTTTGCTTGGGGTTCAATGGAACACCTTTGCTCAAGTAAGAAGGTTTGAACATATTCCACACTTCCATCAAGACAATCATGAAAGATGAAACCTATTGATATAGGAGGCTAACACATTGCTCAAAAAGGGCCTATTATTCCCTCCTCTACCCCTGTGAAATACATCAATTCCCCTTCTTTTCCCTTTATCTAAATTCCCTTTCCTCCCCCCCCCCAAGATTCCCCCTCTCTATGCCTAAATCCCCCAAAATCCCCTTTAAATTTCCCATCTCCCTTATTTCCCTAGTTTCCCCCTCCATCTCCCCTACCGTTACCCTTTGATTGCCCCCAAAACGCATTAAAAATGAATTAAAATGATAAATTTTATGTTTTTGGGTCTTAGCCCTTCTTCTGATAGCCCCGCGCCCTTTTCATTCCATAGAACCCCGCACCGTGACCAAGGCTCTTTCCTTGCGAGGGCTCTTCTCCGTCCATAGATTCAAATCACGGAGCCCTCGTAGTTGACTCCTCAGGATGTGGGAAAACCCGATCAACAGTCGTTATTCACTACGGGGGGTCGCTCCAAAGCTCCCGTGCCCATACACCTTGGCCCCCCCGTAGTCCATCTCCGTCGTCCACTCGCCCGATAGATCGACGGCACGGACCGCGCCCGAAATGGTGGTCCCCGCCTTCCCCACTTTCACTGTTCATAAACAGCCGTGGTTTTTTCCGCACCACCGTTGGGCGCCGGGCGGTTTTCCCCGGAGACCCAGTGATTCCATTCATCTCCCGCCACGCGTCCTCTGTACGATTTTCAAAACCGCTTTTCCCGCTCGTTAACTCCATCCCCCGCGCATTAACTTCCTGCCCAAGACGCCCAGAGAAATCCGTGTCAGCAGTTAGATCTCGAAAGCTCCATCCGACAGCTCCCGATCACCAGAGATGCACGATATTTAATGAAATCACGCACGCGATAGCTCTTGTTCTGGCCCACCATCCTTCGCCCTCCACCGTTGATCTTAGCCCAATCGACGGTCCAGATCTGTCCATGCATGGTTGACCATTCCACGGTCTCTCGCCTCGCCCCGTCACCTGGTCCCGCCACGTCACCTCCACGTGTGCCCACCGTACTCCTTTTCACTCCATTGCATATAATCGTCCCAAGTCGCGCTTTTTAATGTTTTCGGTCAAATTTTCTCTGCAGACCACCAAACTTCCACCCCGCAGAGCATTTTTTCACCATGATTCACATTTTCTTCCCTCCATGTCATCATCTGCGCAGCCACGCGCATCATACATCTCATCCGCCACCCCATCAGTTGTTTTCCTCACCGTTTATTGTATTTTGCAGGGATATTTAGAAGAAATGGCCGCCATGATACACGTCTATGCTACCAGGACAGATGAATCCGAGGAAGATCTGTTTCAGGGGCGGAATTTATTAGAAATGACCAAGGGAGGTGAAGACAGGGCCTGCGTTAAAGAAACAAACTTCAAGCCCTGCATGAATACCTTCCAGCACCATTTAGAGCACAGTATGGCAAGATCAGAGAAGAAAGAACGTTTTCAGAGCAAAGACAAGAGATTAGAGCACAACAATGAAGATTTCGGGCCTGAAATCAGCAGTTTGAGAGGCTAAACCCGGTTCGAAGACCCTGAGGATCGATCAAGGATCCCGAGCATAGGCAAAAGGTAATATCAGGGTTTTCATCAGCAGAATATTTTTTCTTCAACAAGTACAGGGCACCCATACCGCTTTTATTACACGCCGTGTCCCTGAGAAGATTTCCACCCTAGCTACAGTCCAAAACAGTCAGACATTTATGAGACAGACCTTCCTAGCAGCGTATTTCATTTTTTGTTCAAATCACCTGGAGTACAACAAGCCAAAAGGTCAAGATCATATCCAAAGCAGATCATTCTTTTATAAGGAAGGTGACAGAGATTAAATACTCAAGCATTTCAAGCAGACTGGGTTTCGGCCCTGCATTCATTGTTGTGTTTAATGATACATTTAATTTTCACCCACTCCTTCAGTCGATCTTAGGTTCATACTTTGCTATAAAGCACAGAGGATATTATTGTAATGGTTGTTGATGAGATATCAGTGAAACGCAAGCATTGTTCCTCTTGAGACAAGTTCTCTGTGTAATATTATAAGATAGGCTGAGATTTGATGTATTCATACTGAATGTTCAAGCTATGGGCCATGATGTACCTGATTGGTGTTGTTTTTAATATGACAAGCATGTTTCTTTGGATCCTGATCTAAAGCAGCTGGTGATGTTTCCTCTTTCTATGTATTTGTGATTGACTTGCTCTTATGTTATGTTCCGTTTCATTTCATTTCTGTTGGTAGGCAACAAAAGTATAATATAGGATTCACCCTTGATAGGTGCCCTATGTTTCCTGCTCTCCCTACCTCAATGTTTTCTGCTTATATGTGTATCTGAATGTTGATTTCAATTGATTTAACCAGTGTAGTGGATGACTGTTCTGCTGTGCAGTGTATGAATTGATGAAGAATCCATGTTTAGGTGTTCTTGGTAGGATTTAGGCGGAAGGTTTGGGAACAGAGTTAGTGTTAGCCCTTTTTCACTAGGATCCCTTTACTTGCTGACAATTCAACACTGAATCCCTTGTCTTGCCTCCTAGTTTGTCCATGAGGTGGAGTTAAATGACACTTGACACGATCGCAGAACGAGTTGGTTGGTTCTCCTCCTTTCATTTTGCTTCTTAATGTCCCATTCCAAATATCTCCTTCAAGATCCATATGCTCTAGATGATAGCCCAATTTGAAAGCTTGCCCATTAATTACAAGTAAATCCTTTCATGACTCCATAGCCCAATGGCTTTGATGTTCTTTGAGTTATCTGTCTCTGCCTAAGCTTCACCTTTTCTCATCCTTGTCTTCTATTGGACCTTCTTTTCCTGATTCCTTCCAACCAAACCTAAACAATCAAACAAACAACCTCGAGCCTATAACTAGCCTAAAATCTTATAATTTGAGCCTTAAAGACATAAACCTTCGACTACCATAGAGAGATCCCTCTCTGGACCTAGGAGGGATAGATCCTAAGGTCTGAAAGTGGTTCTGATGTTGTCTCATCTTTTGGTCTTGCCAATCTGGCCAAAACATGGGAACCCCAACATAATGGCGACTCCACTGGGGAATCGAGTGCATTACACTTTGAACATCCCTAGGCATTCAAACCCACAAATCTCTGGTTAGATTGGCAGAAATTCATCCCTTTCTTGAATCAGCCTCCATTCGTTGTGTGCCTCATACTCTTAGACAGAGCCTGGGAAGGGCCAGGCAACCTCCGGATCTCACCCTCTGCGGAGGTGACATATCTGGTAAACGCCCTCCCAGTCAATCTCTGGTTGGAGTTTGTTGTGTTTTGAGGTTATTCCTGAAAGGTGACATTACCTAATTGCTGATGGTGGACAACATCCTACTTCAAACATTCATAATCATCCACCTAGCGACTCCACACTCTCTATGATCCAAAGACCTAATGACTCCATTGGTAGAAGACTCTGAACTGGTTGAAGAGACACAGTGACCTCTTTCTGATTTACAAACATGCTTCCACGCATACAGAGAAGATATGCCTCAATGAGCAGGGAGGATATCCCTGGATTCCCACACAAAATCCCTGAAGTGGACTGGTTAAAAAACTTGCCTACCTTTCAGGGTGAAAACACTGAAGACCCCTTGCTACATCTCATCAAGTTTCATATGCATGTGTGGAAATTTAGAGTTGAATGGCATGAAGACTGCTTAATGAAAATGTTCATGGCAACATTAGAAGGAAAAGCTAGGAATTGGTATGAATGGTTAGAACCTCGGAGTTTGTTTTCTTTAAAGGACATGCACCAAGTATTTTACAAGAATTATAAAGGGAACTCTCCATCCTTATCATGGGACTGTTGTGATCACTCTCAGAATATCATACGATATCTATTAGGTATTGATGAGGATTTGGTTAATATGCATTCTGAAGATCTATTAACATCCATTCAAGATTTTCATATGCATCCTAGCCATCACAAGAACATAGATGAATCATCTGAGGAAGAAAACAACCAAGAAACTGTGGACATTCTTCAAGATATCCCCGAAAACTCAGATGATGATTTATCATCCCTTATGGTTGAGGCTCAAGATGACATCCTGCCTCAAGTCCAGTCTTCAGAGGAAACAGAGGGCCGCTGCACTTTTGCACAAAGGAATACAAGACCATCTTCCCCTTTGACAGAAGTAGAAATAGATCAGATCATCAAGAGACAGCCAGCCTCTGAAATTTTTTACAAATCAGACATCCTTGCCCATTCATCTGATGAGCTCTACTGTACAGAGTTGGAAAGCTCGAATGTAAATCAGAGTGAAGAAAAATCTACTGATGATCCAGTATATCCGGTTGACAGCATTACTTACATTCATGATTTTCCTATTTTTGATCTCTCTGATGATGATGTTCTCCAAACAGAAGAAGATCTTGTAGGGTCATCATTAGTAGATTTATGGGAGGAGAGTCAATCCTTTTCACTGCCAGAGAGTAATGAGCCACTGCAGGCTATTTATGACACTGATGGGGAGAGCTATGACAGTATAATAGCAGATGAAGATTCTTTGAATCTTCATTCTGCTTTACCACAGATCATCAGTGAAACTGGAAACCAACAGTTTTTCCTTTCAGAAGATGAAAAAGAGATTCTTGAGCAGGTTGGAAATAAGGTGCCTTCTCCTGAAAAAGAGGAAGCAATGGAACATGCCCTTGCTCAAGAATGCATTGATCGCTTCACTGGGCTCAGCACGCCAGATCAGAACGCATCTGAGCTCCAAGAGGACAGCACTGCCATATATGATGAGTCCTCCAGTTCAGAAAGTGAAGCAGATGAGGGAGATTCTCCCTCTCAAGGGAGTCTTTTTCTTGATCCAGTGGAAGAAGAGGAAATCCTGGTTGAAGCCTACCTGCCAGATATTCATAGCCAGGTATTATTTCATGATCCTTATGCACATTTCCTGCATATACTTCAAGAAGGATCAAGGGTCTTTTTGAGCAGCATGTTGCAAATAGAGAGAACATTTTTCAAGGCTGTTGTTATGGAACAAGAAGAGTGGGAGCCGCCCTGCCTATCCAGCATGCTCAAGGAGTTGAGCAAGAAATACCAGTCATGGGATCACTTGAAGGACTGGTTGCATTGGAAGACAATGTTTGTAAGCTAGACTGTAAATATTCCAGTTAGAGTAGGGTAGGTAGGAAAAGCTCAATAAAGCTTAGTGTGTGAGCATGTAGTTAGTTGTTTTTAATTTATGCAAAGTCCAGCAGGTTAGAGAGTCTAATCCTGACTTGGCTGTTTTCAATTTCCTGTCTCAGAATGTAGGTGAAGAAACCTGTTGGACAGTTTAATCCCAGCAAGTATTAGATTAGGTAGAGAAATGGATGAGGCCAACAGTCTAATCTGGCCTCATGGAGCAATAAGGGTAGATTTAGAATAGGTTTGTTTTTGTTTTGAAAAATAAAATGTAAAGGGTCTGCTAGTTCAAATGCACCCAAGGGAATAGTTAGGACTGCAGTTGGGTAGGTAGTTTGGTTGGGAAAATGTTTCTGCTGATATATCATGTTTTGTGGCAGCTGAAAAACGAAGGAGAGAGATGGCTCATGATAGCAGGCATCTGGCCTACTCCAAATATCATATCTAGTTTCTTGACTCCTCCAAGGAGAAGCCATCCCCATGTGGAGCCACTGTTAGCCCCCCTATGAAATTCTTGGCAAGCCAGCTGGGGGCTAGATTGTTTTGAGCCTTCAAGGAATGTCTTTCCCCTGAAAACCCATCCTCCTTGAAGTCTCTCAATTGCTGTGCCTAATACAAATCCTCTCTGCTAGTACATTGCTAAAAAAGGGCCTATTATTCCCTCCTCTACCCCTGCGAAATACATCAATTCCCCTTCTTTTCCCTTTATCTGAATTCCCTTTCCTCCCCCCCCCAAGATTCCCCCTCTCTATGCCTAAATCCGCCAAAATCCCCTTTAAATTTCCCATCTCCCTTATTTCCCTAGTTTCCCCCTCCATCTCCCCTACCGTTACCCTTTGATTGCCCCCAAAACGCATTAAAAATGAATTAAAATGATAAATTTTATGTTTTTGGGTCTTAGCCCTTCTTCTGATAGCCCCACGCCCTTTTCCTTCCATAGAACCCCGCACCGTGACCAAGGCTCTTTCCTTGCGGGGGCTCTTATCCTTCCATAGAGTCAAATCACGGAGCCCCCGTAGTTGACTCCTCAGGATGTGGGAAAACCCGATCAACGGTCGTTATTCACTACGGGGGGTCGCTCCAAAGCTCTCGTGCCCATACACCTTGGCCCCCCCGTAGTCCATCTCCGCCGTCCACTCGCCCGATAGATCGACGGCGCGGACCACGCCCGAAATGGTGGTCCCCGCCTTCCCCACTTTCACTGTTCATAAACAGCCGTGGTTTTTTCCGCACCACCGTTGGGCGCTGGGCGGTTTTCCCTGGAGACCCAGCGATTCCATTCATCTCCCGCCACGCATCCTCTGTACGATTTTCAAAACCGCTTTTCCCGCTCATTAACTCCATCCCCCGCACATTAAATTCCTGCCCAGGACGCCCAGCGAAATCCGTGTCAGCCGTTAGATCTCGAAAGCTCCATCCGACGGCTCCCGATCACCAGAGATGCATGATATTTAATGAAATCGCGCACGCGATAGCTCTTGTTCTGGCCCACCATCCGTCGCCCTCCACCATTGATCTTAGCCTGATCGACGGTCCAGATCTGTCCATGCATGGTTGACCATTCCACGGTCTCCCGCCTCGCCCCGTCACCTGGTCCCGCCACGTCACCTCCACGTGTGCCCGCCGTACTCCTTTTCACTCCATTGCATATAATCGTCCCAAGTCACGCTTTTTAATGTTTTCAGTCAAATTTGCTCTGCAGACCACCAAACTTCCACCCCGTAGAGCATTTTGTCACCATGATTCGCATTTTCTTCCCTCCATGTCATCATCTGTGCAGCCACGCGCATCATACATCTCATCCGCCACCCCATCAGTTGTTTTCCTCACCGCTTATTGTATTTTGCAGGGATATTTAGAAGAAATGGCCGCCATGATACACGTCTACGCTACCAGGACAGATGAATCTGAGGAAGATCTGTTTTAGGGGCGGAATTTATTAGAAATGACCAAGGGAGGTGAAGACAGGACCTGCATTAAAGAAACAAACTTCAAGCCCTGCATGAATACCTTCCGGCACCATTTAGAGCATAGTATGGCAAGATCAGAGAAGAAAGAACGTTTTCAGAGCGAAGACAAGAGATTAGAGCACAACAATGAAGGTTTCGGGCCTGAAATCAGTAGTTTCAGAGGCTAAACCCGGTTCGAAGACCCTGAGGATCGATCAAGGATCCCGAGCACAGGAAAAAGGTAATATCAGGGTTTTCATCAGCAGAATATTTTTTCTTCAGCAAGTACAGGGCACCCATACTGCTTTTATTACACGCAGTGTCCTTGAGAAGATTTCCACCCTAGCTATAGTCCAAAACAGTCAGACATTTATGAGACAGACCTTCCTAGCAGCGTATTTCATTTTTTGTTCAAATCACCTGGAGTACAACAAGTCAAAAGGTCAAGATCATATCCAAAGCAGATCATTCTTTTACAAGGAAGGTGACAGAGATTAAATACTCAAGCATTTCAAGCAGACTGGGTTTCGGCCCTGCATTCATTTTTGTGTTTAATGATACATTTAATTTTCCCCACTCCTTCAGTCGATCTTAGGTTCATCCTTTGCTATAAATCACAGAGGATATTATTGTAATGGTTGTTGATGAGATATCAGTGAAACGCAAGCATTGTTCCTCTTGAGACAAGTTCTCTGTGTAATATTGTAAGATAGGCTGAGATTTGATGTATTCATACTGAATGTTCAAGCTATGGGCTATGATGTACCTGATTGGTGTTGTTTTTAATATGACAAGCATGTTTCTTTGGATCCTGATCTAAAGCAGCTGGTGATGTTTCCTCTTTCTCTGTATTTGTGATTGACTTGCTCTTATGTTATGTTCCGTTTCATTTCATTTCTGCTGGTAGGCAACAGAAGTATAATATAGGATTCACCCTTGATAGGTGCCCTATGTTTCCTGCTCTCCCTACCTCAATGTTTTCTGCTTATATGTGTATCTGAATGTTGATTTCAATTGATTTAACCAATGTAGTGGATGATATTGCCTGCTCTCTGATGTATGAATTGATGAAGTCCATGTTTAGGTGTTCTTGGTAGGATTTAGCTGGAAGGTTTGGGAACACTGGGGATTAGTGTTAGCCCTGTCCACTAGGATCCTTGCGCGACCAGTTAACCTTTCCAAGATCCCTTGTCTTGCCTCTAATTTTGTCCAAGTAGGTCTGGAGTTAAATGACCTTTGGCCTGATCTATAGACAGATTTGGTTGGTTCTCCTCCTTTCATTTTCAACCCTTAATGTCCCATTCCAAATATCTCCTTCAAGATCCATATGCTCTAGATGACTAGCCCAATTGAAAGCTTTCCCATTAATTACAAGTAAATCCTTTCTTGACTCCATAGCCCAATGGCTTTGATGTTCTTTGAGTTATCTGTCTCTGCCTAAGCTTCACCTTTTCTCATCCTTGTCTTCTATTGGACCTTCTTTTCCTGATTCCTTCCAACCAAACCTAAACAATCAAACAAACAACCTCGAGCCTATAACTAGCCTAAAATCTTATACTTTGAGCCTTAAAGACATAAACCTTCGACTACCATAGAGAGATCCCTCTCTGGACCTAGGAGGGCTAGATCCTAAGGTCTGAAAGTGGTTCTGATGTTGTCTCATCTTTTGGTCTTGCCAATCTGGCCAAAACATGGGAACCCCAACATATTGCTAATTTCTAGCAATCTATTTTAGTTATGTTGAGTTATTTTCAGTTAAACTAGTTCCAATTGTTGGAGAAACTAGTGTAAGGTTAAGTTGTGCAATGTAAATTCAATCACACTCAGTGGTCATCCAGTTGAATGATCAATCAGCCCAAAATAACTTATGCATGCAGATAATTTGAGTTACCCAGTTGAGATTGGATTTCAAGGTTAGTTTAATATCAATTGTAAACTAATCCAAGTTGTGCATGTAGTCAAATGATGGGCCTATAGGAATTGCACAATCCAATTGAGGAAAATACCTAAAATATAGGGTCTAATTCCTCAATTAACAATGTAAGGAAATAGGAGCTTGGAGGTTTGAAAATTTGTCTAAGTATTGGTCAGTTTCAATCAACCAGGAAGAGGATAGAAGATACAGGTGCAGGTTGTACTCAAGCTTGAGCAAGCATATTGTATTCATCCAGATTCTTTTATTATTGCAATACAAATAGTAAGGGGTTTTGAATAGTTTCTTTCCCCTAGATAAATATTTGTGCATGTGTTATGTTTCTTCTTGCATGTTAATGATTTGTGTTCTTGATCATGAATTTTCTTCCACAAATCTGTATAGTAGCTTCTAGTCTTATGATTTAGTAAATTTCATGGGCAATTTAGAATCTTCACATTAATTTCTACAATTTTTCCATCACTTGTATCTCTTTTTTTGGATCGTTGTCAACCCACTTGTATTTGTGTTATCCAACAACTAATTCATTTTATCTACATAAAAAATTACTAGCCTAGAAGACTCCCCATGCTTATAATCTCCCATCCCTTTAGGGGTAACTATGTAAATCTTAACATTGAATCCTTAGCCACCACTCACGGTTTAGTAACTTTGATTTCTAAAGAAGTGTGGAAAGGTAAAAATTACTCATCAACAACATCTCTACTAAATCTCACTTTATTGGTATTATTATCAACCAAATAGTATGCAATATGATAATTTATGTGTCATCTAATCATCATTATTTGCAGTAGAAATAAGGAATTTAAGATCATTTACTTTGGGTTTTCTTCCAAACCATGTGTCCTCTAGAATCTTTTACTCCGCCACCATCATTGGAGATATACTCAATAAGCATATTGCTATGAATATTGCCTTAGCCAAAAAAATATTTGGAACACAATTATTACGTAACATAAACCTTGCCATCTCCGTGATAATGCAGTTCCACCTTTCAACCACTCCACTATGTTATGGAGTGTAAGGTGCAGTGAATTGTCTTTTAAGTTCCATGTTTAGCACATAAAGTTATTGAATTATTTGGAACATATTTTGAAACCTTTATTAGAGCTTACACCAGTAATGTGACAATCTAACTCTTTTTCTACCAAGGTTTTAAACTTTTGAAATTCATTAAACATGTATAATTTAAGTTTCAAAAAATACACCCACAAATGTCCACATGAACCAGTTGGAAGACTCTTTGTGCTTTCCACCCTTGATCAAATGGTGTTATTTGTTGTTTCCTTGCCTGTAAATCTCTACAAACTCTCTAGATCTAGTACTAAATGTCTAGAAGTCCATCTACTAGATTCGCTAATGCCAGCTAAGAGAGGTAGGTCATATTGATGTACCCATACATCTGATAGCATAGTGTGTTGATAGATATGCGCTCTTAGCTACTAGTGCATGCTCTCTATTCTATCTAATATCTACCAGTATTAACAATCCATGTTCCTCAACACCACTAACCAACAATATTTTTGGTCTCCTTGTCAACTATGTAGCACTTGTGATTACTAAAGTTGATATCTAGTTGGGAGAAATGCTACATAACCTAACTAAATGAAAGTATATTAATATCCATACATGGCACATAGTATACATTAAGGAGTACTACCATTTTTCCTCCAAAGTAAATATGCACATTTACTTTTCCAACCATTGTATACTCCTCTCCACCATTGAATATCATTGAATCTTTAGAAGAACAAGGTATGTACTTTGTGAACTAATATTTCCTATTGGTGAAATGACATGATGCACCTAAATTATTGAACCACGAAGATGACTTGAGTTGTATACTTGTGTCATGGCCATAAAGGCATAGATGAATGACCCCTTCTCCCTCCTTGGTTAGTTAAATGGGCAACCAACCTCTTTCCATAATGCTTCTTCATATTTCCCACCTTTCCATAGTAATGGCATTTGATGGTTCTCTAATCCTTGATAACAACCTCATTGCTACTCTATCCTTTATTTTTGGTCGAAACCCTCTATCTCACTACTACTACCAAATTTCATCTTCCATCTATCCTGATATAAGAGGTTATTGCAAAGCTCTTAGGTCAACAATTGTAGAATTGATGTTCAAGGTCTCAATAAAGTGTTCAGAAGGACATGTGTAATGATCCTTTTTTCTACCCCCCATGTAAATTTCACTATGCACATTTATTTAGGTGAAATTATGTGAAAATGTAAAATATGTCCGAGTTGGAGGAGTGGACAAGGATTCAAAGTTTTAGGAGGAGGATTTTCTTATGTAGTGTATAAACCCAAACCCAAGCCACTTCATTTATTCCTTACCTATCTCCTTGATAAATTAAATGGTGTGTTGGTGCAAGCATTGAAGTTGTGTATGGGTTGTCTGAGTGAAGGAAAAACCCATATTATTCATATTCTCATTGGATGTGTTGAGGAATTCAACACGCAAAATAGGTACAAGAGAAGGGATGTGAAGAAAAAGAGGACAGACAAGGGTGAAAGGAGGTGCATGAGGGAGAACAAAAGTGAAGTGTATGCGTAGGAGTGGGAGCACTCAAGAGAAAAAACATTGCATAAAGCTTGTATGGTGTGATTGGGAAATTATTCCCTATATTTTGGTGTGAATAGTATGTGTATTGGTGTTGGATTTGGAAAAGAAGTATTAGTGGAGATATTGATTCACTCAGTGCTTGCCTTGGGGCTGAAAAACTACCCTTAGAGTGAGATCATACTTTTGGATTGAGAAAACATTCACTGAACCTTAGGTAGATCCCCGTCATTTATTTCTGAGAGATAGAGAGAGTCATTATGGTGCTTACTACCTCAGATTTGTTGATAAACCACCTGGATAGTGGACTCCTCCTCTTGATTACTAGTTTGATTGATTATTGGTGTGAACTACCTCAGATTTGTTGATAAACCACCTGGACGGTGGACTTCTCCTCTTGATTACTAGTTTGATTGATTATTGGTGTGAATTTCATTTAGAACTTAACTCCTAAGACTTTGAATCTAGTTTGGGGGTGGCAAAATAGAAGAAATATTGCAATATAGTTGGCCTATGGTTGGGTGGAGAGTTTAAGTCCCTCCCTTAGTTGCCATCCATTCAAGTTGAACAAATAGGCATAGATATTTTTACCCATTGTATAATGGATGATGAATAATACCTAACATGTGATATTAAGATGTATGGATTAGTACTACCCACTTAGGAATGTTGATATATTTGTATGTCTATGATGAAATGTTGTATGTGAGTGTCTTCATGGTTATGAGGGGCTTGGAGGCCTATGTGTTTGCTTATATTTTCATAAGTTGCAGAGCTAATTACATGGATGCCACATGGAGTACCTTGCTGATGTGACAAAATTTAATTGGTTGAACTTTTATTGGGCATAATTCTCAATCCAGAAATCAGATTGAGGTAAATTTTATTTTTCCAAAAACCTCTCAATGAGATGAATGTGATGGTGTTTTCCAAAGTTAATTCCACAACCTTTGGAGAAGATGGAATTGTGTCATCATATATTCACATTGATACCATGGAGGTCAATTTATTTAAAAGTAACACCCCCCACAACCTGAGGGAGTTAGCAAAAGGGCAGTGGGAGGGAAAATTGCAACATGGTGTTGAGTCTCAAATCTGCATCTTTCTTATACACCTTTCTAGACTTTTTCCATTTACCTGTACCTCCTAAGCTATCAATATCATTGCATATTAATCATAAAAGAGCATTTAAAGTGGTTTTTAACTATGTTTTGTGTCTGCTGTTTGAATTAGATTTTTGCTCATTGAGCTGCGGAATCTTGTCACTTTCCACAGCTGCTTCAACTTTCCGCAGCCATTTTGTTAAAGTCTATATTGCAGGTGTCTTCAGGCAAATCGAGCCACATGGGCAAGTTGGAAATGACATGGACATGGATCGAGTCCTATTGGCTTAGTCGAATTCACCTAAGAAGGCTGTGGTCAAAGGTGGTCAAGCGGTGGTCAACCGAAGAGTCCCACGGTGACAGAACTCTGTTTTTCACCACATGAAGATTTGCGTGGCCGTTTTTAAATCACGGGAGACATATCAACACCTGTAAACGGCTCCATAAGCCGAATCCAATGACCACTCTCCTTAGATTTAATCTTCACGGTAGCCATGATGCTAGATTTCTGGACGTGGTGGTTCACGTGTCTTGTATCAGTGCAGAATGTAGGAAATCAGTTATGACATTATCTGTTATAAATAATGCGTTCTCATACGCATAATAGTTAGTTGTTGTAATGTAATTTGCTGGATAGAAAGCCCATTGTGCCGTGACATTATTTCCTTGTTATGACTGCATTTTAAATATATGAGAAGACTCTGTTCATAAGCATAATTCGTTTTTGATAGCTGCTTCCCGAGGATTGTGCAGAGGGCCCCTACACACGCCGAGGTTTTGTGTATTATTGTATAGTCTCATGCTTCATTTCCTTATGTTCATTGTGCCATAATCATTCACATGTATATATTACATTTCTTATGGTATTAACGTTTTGTTTCTGTTCATAATTTTTCATACTTTATACTACTGTTAACTGATCAGTGTCTTTGTTCCAGATTATAGTAGGCAGCCCGGGCATTTGCACATAGTCTACAATGACTAATGACATGGAATCAATCTTGTCCTTCTGTTGATTTCTTTTTCTTAGTTTTTAATTCCAGCACTGTTTTATTCATTTCAGTTTTGTACATTTGCTTTACTAGTTAGATTAGATATTAAGCTGTTCATGTCATTATCAGTTACCTCCGAAAGCCATAGCGAGACTAATGGTGAGGGATTGAAGTATGAGTGTGTAGTTTGATATTAGTTTATTTTTCTGCAAGTTAGATATTAAATTGCTCATGTCATTATCGGTTACCTCCGAAAGCCATAGCGAGACTAATGGTGAGGGATTGAAGTATGAGTGTGTAGTTTGATATTAGTTTATTTTTCTGCAAGTTAGATATTAAATTGCTCGTGTCATTATCAGTTACCTCCGAAATCCATAGCGAGACTAATGGTGAGGGATTGAAGTATGAGTGTGTAATTTGATATTAGTTTATTTTTCTGCAAATTAGATATCAGATTGCTCAAGTTGTTTATGATTACCTCCGAAAGCCATAGCGAGACTAATGGTGAGGGGTCGGAATATGAGTTGATGTAATTTGATTTTAGTTTTACTTTACTTGCAATATTTTCTTTGAGTACAGTTTCTTTTGTGTTTAGACAGCAGCAAGGGTAATGGTTTTCATGATCAATAGTTCACTGTTTGTTTAACTAGAATAGTGGCACATTTTCATTTCCTTTTAGGAATTAATTTTGTCATTGTATGTTTAAAAATCTTTTTAAAGTTTGAAGTTTGGGAAATCATTATAAATGACATCATTGCCTTGAACAATCATAACCATACTTGTCTTTTAGAATTTCTATCTCACATTAGGAAACCAACCAAGATAAATAAAAAAACCCAAAAACGACAAAAAGTAAGAGATAGGTTATCTTGCACATATAGTGCTCCACACTTCGTCAGCTTACGAATCCCGGATTGACAAATTAATGTAGCAATTTAGGACACACTAAATTGATCAAACATTTTGGCATCGTTGCCGGGGAAGTGTAACTAGGTAGCCAATTTCTTTAAAAAAAAACATATAAAAGAAGGGAAAACTTGATAACTTCTTGAAGTATGCTATCCGCTTGCACCTAGTGTGATTTGGAGGATCAGAAAAGAGAGTTATTGGCTCAGCAATTTCTTAAGTATGCTCTCTTATTGCACCTAGTGTGACCTGGAAGATCAGAAAGAGAATTATTAGCCCAACGTAAAAAAATAATAATAAAAATAAAAATGACATGCATAGAGCAAGAGATTCTAGGGGAAGGTTTATAGCTAAAGCCAAGAGTACGATTTTCACAACTCCATCTTCTTCAAGGCTTAAACAAGATTCACCACCATCTACCCCTAGCCTTAAGATTCTTGGAATTCAAGGAGCAGCTGAATTAGAGGATTCTCCTATACCACCTACGAAATCTCATTTAGAAAAGGACCCTTTCTTTACTTCTACAGGAGAGTATATTGTAATCAAAGAAGTAGAATCACCTGAAGAAGAAAAGGAAGAGAATCCCTCTCATCCTCCCTTGATAGAAGAACCAGAGGACTTTGAGGACTCTAAAGAAACTATCATGGCAGAGGAAATAATAGATGGATTCAGAGGTAGAGGAGGAGGAAACAATGGAGACAACAATGGTGGAGGTGAAGGTAATAATGGAAGAAATAGGGAAGGAGACAACTTGTTTGGATTCCATATAGTTGATGAGGAAACTCATACAACGATGAAAAACATCTCACCATCTGTCCTCCCCAACTTTTATGGATTGCGAAGTGAGGATCCTGAAACATTTCTGTTTGAGTTTGAAGTCGTGTGCCAAACCTATGACTATATGGAAGACTCTCAAAAACTCAAACTGTTTCCTTCAACATTGAAGGGAGCCACTTTGAAATGGTTCATGGGATTAGTCACCCAACCTATTAGGACTTGGAATGATATGAAACAAACATTTTTGGATAGATACTTGGACTATTGTATGCCCACCAATCACAAGGATGAGGTATTCAAAATGGTGCAAAAAGAAGATGAAAATTTGGAAGATTTACTTGAAAGATTTCAATACAACTTAAAAAGAGCAAAGATGAGCAACTTAGATGAACAAACTTTGAAAGCCCTTATATTAAAAGCCATCAGAGATGAATGGATAGTTATTTTAAACATGATGGGGAAAGGAGACATTTCTCAACTTCCACTTCGTGACATAACAGAACTATGTGTCCATCTCTCAAGGGGAAAATCTAAAATAGGAAAAGGGCCTAGAGATCCTTCTCTTATCAGGGCAAACAAATCTGCAACTGGATCAGTAAGTAGGGCAGAGATCGGCAATATGCTTGATGAGTTCAAAACTGATATCTTAGGGAGCCTTAGTGAACAACTAGACACCCTTAAAATTCAAAACAAGCAGAAAGCAGAAACTGATGCTTTAGCCATCTTTTGTCCAAAATGTAGGAAGAAACATGCTTTAAGGGAATGTCCCTTGGATGCAAAAGTTGTAGAAACATGTATGATTTGATCAGAGAATCATGAGACCAAGGATTGTCCTTCAATTCCTGCACTCAAAGCCGTCTTTCAAGAAGACCCAAATTCAGTAGAATCTCTCTGTTTTGTTGCAAGAAGACCTTGGCAGGGACAACAGACTCAAGGGTTTAGCAACCCTATGAATCTTCAAACCCCACCAAATTGGAATCCTTGGCAACAACCTTGGCCCCAACCTCAAAATTCATATCAGTCATGGGTACAAGGTATGCAAAATCCTTATGGGAGATTTGCTCAATTTTATCAATATCCTCCATCTTTTCAAAATCAACAAGCTTCATAACTTCCAAACCCAAATCCACAACTTTCATTGCCATTTCCACAACAACAACCTTCTCAGCAGAATCCAAATCCTCAACTCATGCTTCCATACCATCAAAAGACAAATCAACTTCCAGCTCAGCCATTGCTAAATCCTAACAATGAAAATCCTCAGAATACTTACATGATAGAAGGACAACAATTTCCTACCTATATGATTGTTCCTCTCAATGATGTACAACTTAGGTCTGGTAAAGTTTTAGAAAAACCTTCTATAGATGTCCAAGAGCAAGATACCTCTGAGGAGGACTCTCTTAAAGCCAATAAGAATTCTGAGGAAACATCTCTTCAAAACTCGAACATTCAAAAAGAGAAAGAAAAGTTAACACCCACAACTCCTATAGTTGAGCAACCTGCATCTTCATCCACACCTCCTTTCCCTGAAAGATTACAAATTGATAAAAGGGTGGAAAAACAAATCTTGTTGCCTAACTATGATTTTATAGATGAATTAAAGAATGTTTGTATCAAGATTCCCTTGCTACAAGCCATTCGAGAGATTCCTATTCTAGCAAAAACAATAAAGGAGTTGAGTCTCAAAAGACCAGGAAGGAAACTAAAAGACACAAGAAGAATCCACCTGGTAGGAAAAATTGCAGATATTATGATGGGAAAAATTACCATGCAGAAGTATGTAGATCCAGGAAGTCCAATTGTCAAGACACATATAAATGGGATGGAAATTCCAAATACATTGATTGACTTAGGGGCTGCTATCAACATTATGAGTAGACAGACTATGGACCAGCTAAAACTTCCTAACCTTCTTTTTACACCTACTTTACTGCAACTTGCAGATCGATCAATTATTAAACCGGATGGTGTATTAGAAGATATTTCAGTCTCCTTAGATTCTTGGGAATATCCAGTAGATTTTATGATTTTGACTCCCAAGAGTAATCTAGGAGGGCACCCACTTATCTTAGGAAAACCTTGGCTAGCCACAGCTGATGCTTTCATTAGTTGTAGATCTAGGGATATGTACATTTCTAATGGTAATTCGACAAAGAAATTCAATTTGTATCCTCCAGCAAAAGAAATCACAGAAGTAGGGGACAATGAATGGGTCGATGATGAGGACACTATACAACCTGTCTTTACCATTTCTGAAATCAGTGAGGATAGTCAAATTCTGAACACATTAGAAAATTTTGAGACATCTTCAGAATATGACCCCCCACAATTTCAGTTGGAATCTGACATAGAATATTTATCATCAAGACAAATGTCTCTTTACTCTATGGAAGAGTTTGGTAGTTCTACTATTGAGATTTTTCCAGGAAAAACATTGAATATCAACACACATATGGAAAAATCACAACAAGAAGAACTAACAAAATCTTGCAAAAACATTCTACTGCATTTGCATGGGAGTATACTGACATGAAGGGTATTGATCCTAAGACTTGCATCCATCACATCTATATTGAGGAAAACAGTAGACCAATCAGACAACCTCAAAGAAGGATGAATCCAAATCTTAGGGAAATAGTGAAAGAAGAGCTCCAAAAACTTCTCAATGTAAACTTCATTTATCCAATTTTAGATAGCCGATGGGTTTCTCCTTTGGTTATAGTACCTAAAAAGAATGGTAAATGGAGGGTATGCATTGATTACAGGGAATTGAACAAAGCAACTTTGAAGGATCACTTTCCTTTGCCCTTTATCGATCAGGTATTAGATACATTAGCAGGTAAAAAGTAATTTTCATTCTTGGATGGTTTTAGTGGCTATAATCAAATTCAGGTAGCACCTGAAGATCAAGATAAGACCACATTTACTTGTCCATGGGGAACTTTTGCCTATCGAGTTCTTCCTTTTGGGTTATGTAATGCACCTGCAACATTCCAAAGAGCAGTACTAGGAATTTTTTCTGATCTAATCCATGATTGTGTAGAGGTTTATATGGATGATTTTACGGTTTATGGTAATTCATTTGAAGAGGCATTAGAAAATTTGGAAAAAGTTCTTATAAGATGTAAAGAAACAAACCTTTCATTAAGCCATGAAAAATGCTTTATGATGTTTACTGAAGGGATTGTTTTGGGGCATCATATTTCGGGAGATGGGATTAAGGTTGATAGATCAAAAGTTGAAGTCATCTCCAAGTTGCCTATTCCAAATTGTCAAAGAGATGTTAGAAGTTTTCTAGGATTTACTGGTTACTATAGAAGATTTATAGAAAACTTCACTAAATAGCATCTCCACTCTTCAGGTTGCTTACAAAAGACTGTGAATTTAAATGGGATCCTGATTGTCAATCAGCTTTTGAAACTTTGAAAACAAGAATATATGAAGCACCTATCTTGAGAGGACCAAATTGGAAACTTCCTTTCCATATTTCTACAGATGCTTCAGATACAGCTCTTGGAGCTGTGTTGGGTCAAAAAGATTTAATTCCTTATGCCATTTATTACACCAGTAAAAATTTGACTCCCACAAAGTTGAACTATACTGTGACTGAAAAAGAGTTTTTAGCTGTTGTTCATGCAATTAATAAGTTTAGACATTACATAACAGGCTATGAAACTTTTATTCATACTGACCAGTCTGCAATTAGATATTTAATGAACAAACCTGTTACTAATGGCAGAGTGACAAGATGGCTTTTACTTTTGCAAGAATTCAATATTACTGTGTTGGATAGACCAGGAAAACAGAATACAGTAGCTGATTTCTTGTCTAGGATTCAGAATACTAAAGAAGATTCTCATGTAGAGGATAAGTTTCCTGATGAATACTTGTTTGCAGTAACTATTAAGACCCCTTGGTATGCAGATATTGCTAACTATTTGGTTACAGGGAAACTGCCTCCACATTTATTTCCAAGTGAAAAAATAAAAATTATTCAGGAGAGTTCAAAATATTCATGGATTTCTAACGAATTGTTTAAAACAGGGCCAGATCTTGTGATCAGAAGATGTGTCAGGGAAGATGAAATGCCTGATATCCTTAAGGCATTTCATAATGAACCATGCAGCGGACACTTTGCAGACAAAAGGACAGCCTATAAAATCCTCTCTTTAGGATATTATTGGCTTTCCCTCTTCAAAGATGCAAAACAATATGTAAAAAGGTGTGACAACTGCCAAAGAGTAGGGAAACCTACCCTTTCAAATGAAATGCCATTGCAACCACAGGTACTCATCAAACCCTTCAAAAAATGGGCTTTAGATTTCATAGGACCTATTAATCCACCATCTAAGAAAAAGAAGTATATATTGGTTTGTACTGATTATGTTACTAAATGGGTAGAAGCCAAAGCATTAGTGTCTGCTACTGAAAATTTAGTTGTTAATTTTCTTTATGAGGATATTTTTACTTGCTTTGGTGTTCCAAGAGAAATTGTGACAGATCAGGGAAGCCAATTCACATCCAACCTGGTGGAGAAGATGATGGAAGAATACAAAATCAAGCACAGAAGATCTACTCCTTACCATCCGCAAGCAAATGGTCAAGTGGAGTCTACAAACAAAGTTCTTGAAAGTATCATCACCAAAATTGTTCATCTTCACAGAAGAGATTGGACGGAAAGGCTTCCTGAAGCCTTGTGGGCCTACAGAACTACATGAAGAAATACAACAGGACATTCTCCCTATGAACTTGTTTATGGGAAAGAAATCCTGCTCCCCATTGAGTTCCAAGTCAAAACCTTGAAGATGGCAGTTCAGTTGGGGATGGATCTATCAGAAGCCCAAAAGCATAGAATGGAGCAGTTGAATGAGCTAGATGAGATCAGACAAGAGGCAATTCTAAGAACCGATCTAGTTCAATATCAAAGAGCTAAATGGCATGACAAATACATCAAAGATAAGAAGTTTCAAGAAGGAGATTGGGCATTGCTATTTGACTCCAAGTTTAAATATTTTAAAGGAAAATTTCAGACTCATTGGCTTGGGCCATATGAGATTGACAAGATCTTTAGCAATGGAGCGGTAAGAATCAAGACCATTGATGAATTTCAAACTCCTCTTATTGTTAATGGCCACAGATTAAAGATCTATCATAAGCCACTCTTAAAAGAGGAATTTGTCAAAATGTTTCAAGATAATTCTGCAATAAGGCTAGAGAAGAAGAATCCTTCTTCTCCATCAGCCTAGCCTTTGTTCTTTTCAGTTTCAAGTAAAAAGAAAAAGAAAAAAAGTATAAGCCTGAAAACCAATCACTGATTGGCAGTCTTATACAAAAAATGGAGGGTGAAAATCAGGAACACCTGACACCCTATATTTTCCAAAAAAAAAAAAAAAAATCTCTCTCTCTCTTATTTCACAATTTTTATGACAACCCACTCCATTCCATTCCACTTCATTCCACTTCATTACACTCCACTTCATTTCACTTTACTCCATTTCATCTATTTCATTTCATGTCATCAATAAAATTTTCTTTCATGACCATTTTCATTCAGACAGTTATCATCTATCCATCTCCATTCACCCAAATAATTGTTGTGTCAGTTTCTGCAACTGACACCAGTTTCCGCAGCCAGAAGCAGTTTCTGCAGCCACCACTCTGTTTTTCAAAAATTTACAGTCAGATGTTATTTCCACAATCATGAAATCAAATGCAGGTATGAAGACATATTATGAAGACATGGGGCATTCAAAGACATCAATGAGGAGCAAGTGATTGAAGACCAATGAAAAATGGCAAGAATTCCAAGGTATGAGTAAAAATTTATTTCAAATGGCATTCAAGCACATTTTTACATAATTATAAACCATAGCTCCATTATATGCAATGATTGCGTTGATAACTTCGTAGCCATCCCACGATCTCTATACGATTCCCCCACAATCCTTGCATTCATTTCTAAACGGCCTCATAATCAAGCCTCTGGTCTTCATTAGTGTTCAGCTATACGTTGATACTCCACCTGTAGTTAAGAAACGTAGTTGATTTGACTACAACTTCTCTTAGCCACACAAAATCCGTAGCCGTTGCATAAACGTGCTTGCATCTACTCTGCAGCCACCCAATTTTAAATATTGCCGGATGCGTTTTACTCCCCCTACTGTTCTATTGATCTCACGGCTGCATTTCCATCGTGCTCACATAAGCTTTCACCCCATTTTATTCTCTGTTCCGCTTCATTCCATGTACCTATTCTCTGATATCCGCTTACAGTCACTGGCCTCCTTCACAAACCCTGATCATTTCTGTCGTTTTACCTCCGTTAAAACCCTCTTCACGCAGAAAAGTTTTAAAGTACAGAAGAAAGGATGGGTTAGTTTTTGAGAACAGAACCAGAGGGACCCAAATTTATGGAAGGATACCCGCAAGTTAGAGATATATTGAAAAAGGCAAAGTGGCTTCGGTTTATTCAAAAGTTCAAAGGCTACCATAAGGAAGTAACAAAAGCTTTTGCGAGGTCTTTCAACGGTCTGGAGGTGGAGATTGGGGACCTCAAATTTATAGTAACTGAGGCATCCATAGTAGCTACTACATAACTTCCTCAAGAAGGTGAACGCTGGTTCAAGAACAAGAGCATTAGTGATGATGCCTGGAGAGTGATCCTACGTAACCCAGGTATGGATGTCACCATTTTTAAAAGGGGAATTCCTGTTCATGCTTTAACAGAAGAGTGGGCCAGTTTATTGTTAGTTATTCAAAAATTTATCACCTGTGAGGGCCGTTTTGGGTCAATGTACATGTATCATACCCGACTGTTGATGAATTTCCTAGACAACCAGGCCCTCAATCTGCCATACTTTTTATTAAACAGTTTGAAGAAGATGTCTGTAACCGTCCAGAAGCATCTAGGGGACGTAGAACCACATTTGTATCACCATGGTCTCATGAAAATTTTGGTAGAAAAACAATTAAAGGAGAAAAAGGACACCTGGGAGCAATTTTTAGTTAGAAATTTCTTTGAAGAAACTCAAGAAATTCCTGAAGGAAGTACATCAAAAAGAAGTAGAAGAAAGAGAACAAATGATAAAACTCAAAGCACTCCTACTAACACAGTTGAAAGAACTAGTAGAGAGGAAATACTGTCAAAAAGAAAGAAGGAAAAGACTGAGGATGAAAAGCCAATAAAATCAAAAGAGAAAAGAATCATTGAGGTTGTGCATCAAACCCCTTCCTCAGAAGAAGATCATCAAGTGTTATCTGAGAGACTAGTTCACCTTTAGGAACAGTCATCTATGGCCAAAAAGAGGGGAAAAGAAAAACAAAAGGAAAAAGACAGTAGTCCACAGTATGTAAGAAGAAGTTCCAGGCTTAAAGGGAAGTGGAAGAAAACACAGACAAAAGGACCTCATTTTATTGATTTGGGAGAAGTAACACCTGAACAGACTCCAGCTGGCCATAGTCCATCTCATTCTCAGCCAAACATTGAACATATTCCATCTCATTCTCAGCCAAACATTGAACATAGTCCACCTAATTCTCAGTCAAACGTTGAAGCTAGTCCTCAAGACGTTGACATGAGCCCTTTTCAGCCAGATTTTGAAGACAATTCTCCTCCACAGCATTTTGGGGACAGCCCAAGGAAAACGACACCCGAGATAGATCCAAAGCAGCAAGAAGTGTATGATTATATAGAATCTTTAGAAAAAGCAGCCACGGGTCCCAGCACTTCATCCACTCAGCCTCACACAGCACAAGAAGATCTAGTCCAATCATTGAAACAAGAAGTCTTTGAGTTGGAGGTTTTAAATAGACATATTAAAATGAAAATGAAACATTAAAGGAGCAAAACAGATTGGACAAGATCATTCATGACAATACCATGCTACATCTAGGACTATGGCAGAAAAAGAACAAGAAATTGAAGAAGAAATGCCAGAAGTTAAGTAGAGCACTGATTAATATCAAATTCAGATGCTTGATGAAAAAGCCCAGGATGTTAGCAGCACCAAGGAAGAGGAGGAGAGGACTGGATGTACTGGCTGAGGTATCAAGGCATATGAATTGAAAGAGGATGATCAAAATTTTGGTTGCATGAGGACATGCAACACCTTCACAGTGGGGGTATGTTGAGTCTCAAATCTGCATCTTTCTTATACACCTTTCTAGAATTTTTCCATTTACCTGGACCTCCTAAGCTATCAATATCATTGCATATTAATCATAAAAGAGCATTTAAAATGGTTTTTAACTATGTTTTGTGTCTGCTGTTTGAATTAGATTTTTGCTCATTGAGCTGCAGAATCTTGTCACTTTCCGCAGCTGCTGCAACTTTCCGCAGCCATTTTGTTAAAGTCTATATTGCAGGTGTCTTCAGGCAAATCGAGCCACATGGGCAAGTTGGAAATGACATGGACATGGATCGAGTCCTATTGGCTCAGTCGAATTCACCTAAGAGAGTTGTGGTCAAAGGTTGTCAAGCGGTGGTCAACCGAAGAGTCCCACGGTGACAGAACTCTATTTTTCACCACGTGAAGATTTGCATGTCCGTTTCTAAATCACGGGAGACATATCAACACCTGTAAATGGCTCCATAAGCTGAATCCAAGGACCAACTCTCCATAGATTTAATCTTCACAGCAGCCATGATGCTAAATTTCTGGATGTGGTGGTTCACGTGTCTTGTATCAGCGCAGAATGTAGGAAATCAGTTATGACATTCTCTGTTATAAATAATGTGTTCTCATACGCATGATAGTTAGTTGCTGTAATGTAATTTGCTGGATAGAAAGCCCACTGTGCCGTGACATTGTTTCTTTGTTATGACTGCATTTTAAATATATGAGAAGACTCTGTTCATAAGCATAATTCGTGTTTGATAACTGCTTTCCGAGGATTGTGTAGAGGGCCCCTGCACACGCCGAGGTTTTGTGTATTATTGTATAGTTTCATGCTTCATTTCCTTATGTTCATTGTGCCATAATCATTCACATGTATATATTACATTTCTTATGGTATTAACGTTTTGTTTCTGTTCATAATTTTTCATACTTTGTACCGCTGTTAACTGATCAGTGTCTTTGTTCCAGATTATAGTAGGTAGCCCGGGCATTTGCACATAGTTTACAATGACTAATGACATGGAATCAATATTTTCCTTCTGCTGATTTCTTTTTCTTAGTTTTTAATTCCAGCACTGTTTTATTCATTTCAGTTTTGTACATTTGCTTTACTAGTTAGATTAGATATTAAACTGCTCATGTCATTATCAGTTACCTTCGAAAGCCATAGCGAGACTAATGGTGAGGGATTGAAGTATAAGTGTGTAGTTTGATATTAGTTTATTTTTCTGCAAGTTAGATATTAAATTGCTCATGTCATTATCAGTTACCTCCGAAAGCCATAGCGAGACTAATGGTGAGGGATTGAAGTATGAGTGTGTAGTTTGATATTAGTTTATTTTTCTGCAAGTTAGATATTAAATTGCTCATGTCGTTATCAGTTACCTCCGAAAGCCATAGCGAGACTAATGGTGAGGGATTGAAGTATGAGTGTGTAATTTGATATTAGTTTATTTTTCTGCAAATTAGATATCAGATTGATCAAGTTGTTTATGATTACCTCCGAAAGCCATAGCGAGACTAATGGTGAGGGGTCAGAATATGAGTTGATGTAATTTGATTTTAGTTTTACTTTACTTGCAATCTTTTCTTTGAGTACAGTTTCTTTTGTGTTTAGACAGCAGCAAGGGTAATGATTTTCATGATCAATAGTTCACTGTTTGTTTAACTAGAATAGTGGCACATTTTCATTTCCTTTTAGGAATTAATTTTGTCATTGTATGTTTCAAAATCCTTTTGAAGTTTGAAGTTTGGGAAATCATTATAAAGGACATCATTGCCTTGAACAATCATAACCATACTTGTCTTTTAGAATTTCTATCTCACATTAGGAAACCAACCAAGATAAATAAAAAAACCCAAAAACGACAAAATGTAAGAGATAGGTTATCTTGCACATATAGTGTGCCACACTTCGTCAGCTTACGAATCCCGGATTGACAAATTAATGTAGCAATTTAGGACACACTAAATTGACCAAACACATGGAAAACGCTTTAATGTCATTCCCACCATGTATTCCTCCTCTATATTCCAACCAATGGCTATATGCCACTCATATATATCTTTGATCTTGAGAAAAAACTATCAGATGGGTGTATGCGTATCCATCATTACTGAAAAGATCACGCTCTTTAAGAAAAAGGCTTTGCGCTAGTCCAATGTTTCATCCAAATATTTCAAATTTCTCTAGAGGTTTGAGGAATTTTTCTTTGCATAAAGCCATGGAAGCATATCATTTTTCATGGATGAGTTAATTAACACCACAAATTCTCTACCTTTCCCATTTAATTTATCTCAATATTTGCTTACAAATGTAGAAACTTTACAAAGGAGAATATTTCTTAGGCATTGGTATTAAAAAAATTATCAACATCTAATGCTTCCATGAGTTGTAGTTCTTACTTATGAACCTTTGAATCCATTCCAGTGTAATGATGGATAAATATGTCATAGAAACAGGTTAAAAATAACCCAAGAATAAACTATTATGATGAAATAACTTCTATATTTATAATAAATATGCCCATAAAGCACCCAAAAACTTTGGAATCTAGGAAAATCTATTCACCACCATCCCATTAAGACTAAAATATTCTCTTAACTAGCTAAAAAACACATAGATTTATGAAAATTCTCACCACCATCTCAAAACCACTCAAATATATTAATGAATAGCACCAAAATGGTCAACTTCTCATTAGATCCATTGAAAATTTACAAATCAATAACCAACGCTTCTAGATTCACAAATCTGGGGAGCAATATAAGGGAAAAAATAAATTCAATATGCTTCCAGTTGATCCAGGTGGATATCGGTGGCCACCCACCTATTCCATTTGGACCCACACCATCAATTCTTGCAGCTTTTCACATTCAACACCACTTACTATTTTTAGTAGGTTTTCGAGTCCTGCACTCCCGGAGCCGTTTTGGGGCCTTAATGATCTAGGCGGATATTGGTGGCCACCCACCTATTCCATTTGAACCCCCACCATCAGTTCGTTCAGTTTTTAAGTTGCAGCACAACTTATAATTTTTAGCAGTTTTTCGGGTCCTGAACTTCCGGAGCCGTTTTGAGGCCCTAAACGGCGTTTTTTGGGAAAACCGAGAGCAACATCGGTCATCGAAAATTGTACTCCTTGGATATATATTTCGAGCAAGCTATTGAACGTGTTAAACGAAGATCAGATGCTAAAGTTACGTTCCTAGGAAGTTGAAACACCAATTTACCCAAATGGGGCCCACAATTTTGGCACTTCATCTCCTAGAGTTAGGTTTTTGGACGTTTCAAATTTTCCATTGTTTCTCAATAAAAAATAGGCCCTCGAGCCTCATTGTAACACAGTTCTGAGGTCTGTAGCCACCATATCTCTTCTCAGAGATTCACTACCAGCACCCTAACTAGTTTGTTTCCATTATGTTTGTAAGCTTATTTTAGTCATTCTTTTATTAATAAAATGACACATTATTTCCGCTGCATCTTTGTATCTATGGCTATATGTGTATTATGTTGCGTTCCTCAATAAATCCGGATCAGTGGTATCAAAGCGTGTCTGCTCTTTCTTTGTTTTTTTTACATGTCCCCAACACGGTCAGGGTATAAGGAGTTAGGGATCGATCTGGTTGAACCCTTGCAAGATCAGCCTCGCAAACCCTGACGACCCCCCATGGAAGAAGAAAATAAAGACGAGGGAACAGGAGATCCTATCAAAATATTGCTCAAGGAGGCCCTCGAGAAACAAAGGAACGCGATGATGGATAACTTTGCTCAGATCCTTCAACGACTGCCCACCTACGGCGCATCTGCATCCAACAGCCACTCTGGAGGCACCACTCCCTTCAAGGTATAGGAAAACTTTGATATTCCTGTATTTGAAGGCCAAATAGATGCAGTTGCTGTATATAGATGGTTGAATTTGCTGGAAGGGTATTTCTCGGTCCATGATTTCTCTGACCAAGAAAATATTATTTTTGCACTCCTCAAAGCCACCCTCCATGTCAAAGACTGGTGGGAAACCTACCGTGTGCAAGAGTACGAAGGGGAACCCTCTCTGTTCTCGGCCACACCCACTTGGAATTTGTTCCGAGACAGCATCAAGAAACAATATTACCCCATGGGGAGCTATGAGGACAAATACATCCAATGGACCATGTTATGGAAACAAAGGGATCAAGATGTGCACGAACTAACGAATCTGTTCCATACCTTGTGCACAAAGTTGGGTATTAAAGATTCAGAGAGACATTTGGTGCTCAAGTACCGTGGTTGTCTACACAAACACATTCAAGAGGAAATGGAGTTCCTCGACATTACATCGCTTGGCATGACATATCACTATGCCGCCAAGATCGAGCAAAAATTTAAGCAGAAAAAGCGAGACTTTGGATTTGCGAATCTGAAAGGTGCCTCCGAACCGAAGAACAAGGGGCAAGGCCAAAGCGGTGCAACTCAAAACAACACCACAAATCAAAAGAAGGACATAGGGAAGTGGTGTGAATTTCATAACAGCTCCATTCACAGCACAAATGAGTGTCGAGCCAAACAGTCATTGGTGGCCGAACTAAAGGCACCCGAATCAGATGAATTTTCTGATCCTGAGTCAGAACCAGACAAAGGCAATGACAAAGGGAAAAATATCATTGATGCATATCCCAGTGCCATTGTTGCCACCACCAAGATCCAGAGGGAGGACCCAGAGGATCCAGAGGAGGGGGAGCGCCTCTTCCATTCACAAATGTGGGTGAAGAGTTCTCCGTTGCAATTTCTTGTTGATGGCGAAAGCCAAAAGAACCTCATTTCAGCAAAGGTCGTGAAGCAGCTCGGCCTACCGACCATAGCACACCTGCAGCCATATACCATCTGGTGGCTTCACCCAGGGAGAGATATCCGCATCCACCAACAGTGCCACCTTCCGTTCAGCATCAAGCCATTCACCAATGAGGTATTATGTGATGTTGCTCCTCTTGATGTAACTGATGTATTATTGAGCCAACCATACTTGTGGAGGTGACATGCTGTGTATGAGTCTAGGCCTCGTGCTGTTATTATTACTTTGGGAAATAACTTGTAAAGGATACCAGAGGTAGTACCACCTCCTGTCATCTCTTTGACTACTACAAAACAACGCAGTAAGATTGTTTCCCAAACCAGGAAATTCATTTTCCTTACCACTCGCTCACAGGGAAAGAAGAATATTATGGCCACAACCTCGAAACAAGGCTCCCCTACATGGCTGCACCAGATGGAAAAATTCATGGAGGAATACAAGGACATTTTCTCCTCACTCACAAAGGTTCCTCTACACTGTCAGGACAAACACTCCATTGATCTGACCCCCAACGCACCACCGCCTGATGTTGTCAGACCTCCTGCAAATACACATACAGAATCCACACATGTACTATCTGAGGTTGATAAAGAAACCAAATTTACTAAACGCATCCTGCAGGTCTGCCCACAGGTCCATGACATCTTCAACAAATCTAATACCCAGTTCAACTTCATCTCAAGGAGGATCTCAATGCAATGGGGACCATTGCTTCCTAAGGAGGGAGGAATGATCTAGGTGGATATCGGTGGCCACCCACCTATTACATTTAGACCCACACCATCAATTCTTGCAGCTTTTCACATTCAACACCACTTACTATTTTTAGCACGTTTTCGAGTCCTGCACTCCCGAAGCCGTTTTGGGGCCTTAATGATCCAGGTGGATATTGGTGGCCACCCACCTATTCCATTTGAACCCCCACGATCAGTTCGTTCAGTTTTTAAGTTGCAACACAACTTACCATTTTTAGCAGTTTTTGAGGTCCTGAACTTTCGGAGCCGTTTTGAGGCCCTAAACGACGTTTTTTGGGAAAACTGGGAGCAACATGGGTCCCTAGACTAATTTATGTCACATCAAAAATTTTACTCCTCGGATATATCTTTCTAACGAGCTATTGAGTGCGTCAAACGGAGATCGAATGCCAAAGTTACGTCCCTGGGAAATTGAAACACCAATTTACCCAAACATGGCCCACAGTGTTGGCGCTTCATCTCCTAGAGTTAGGTTTTTGGACGTTTCAGTTTTTCCATTGTTTCTCAATAATAAATAGGCCCTCGAGCCTCATTGTAACACAGTTATGAGGTATGTAGCCACCACATCTCTTCTCAGAGATTCGCTACCAGCACCCTAGCTAGTTTGTTTCCATTATGTTTGTAAGCTTATTTCAGTCATTCTTTATTAATAAAATGACTCATTATTTCTGCTGCATCTTTGTATCTATGGCTATATGTGTATTCTGTTGTGTTCCTCAATAAATCTGGATCACCAGTTCACTTATATTGTCAAAAAAACTAAGAAATAAGACTAATCTTGGCTATAATTCAATTTTTATATCACTTTTATTAGAAATTTGTTTACATTACCATAAAATTAAGAAATAAGACATCTCTATTTTAACAACACTTTTCGACCATTCCATACATTGATTAGGAATGGTTGTTGACAAAAAGAAAAGAGAAGAGAGACATTACTTTGAAATTTAAAAAACAAAACAATTTCTAGTTTGAATAAAATCTCATTAAGATTTGATACCCATAATATGGAAATCAAGCACATAAAGAAATTGATATATCTCAAAAGAGTTTTTTTTAATGGTATTGCATAGTAAGAAAGCAAAAGAATTCTTATATAAATTACAAGGAAGTCGAGTAAATATACTTTATGAGTGTGGGATAGATCGAGAAGCACAATCATAAAACATAAAATAATATTATGGAAAATAATAGATAGAACATCTATACTTTATGAAATAATTCATTCTCTAAAGCTTCATTGCCAAGTTGTAAAATATTTATTTTGATTAAAACCTTTTCTATGCATTTATCATAATGCTTTCACTTCAAATAAAAGAAAACAAAATATTGTGAGCCTCTTGAATAAGAAAATTGAGACATGGGTCAATAAAATAATGGTGATAATCACTAAAGCTTTTCAAGTCCATGAATCCATTCCTAAATTCTAAGAAACAATGATGGTTGTTAAGGTTTGTGGGGTGTAAAATTCTATAAAAACAAACAACTTTTGGAAAAGAAAGGGTTTAGATTTTAGCATCTTTTCCTTTACCTTTCGTGAGTACACAAATCCAGGTTCTTCTTTTTCTTTTTACTATTCCTATACATTTAGCCATCCAACATTTTTGTTTCATAAGATTATGTCATTGACCAACTTCTAATTAACATATTTTCATTCTTGCCAAATGTCTTGTATTTTTTATCCATAGGAGCCTCATCACAACATGTAAAAAGTGAAATGAGTCACGGGATTCATGTAATGAGTTTGAAAATATTATGTATGATTTTGAACACCTTTCACTTGGAAATTTTCATGTTATTATTTAAAAGTAAACTACATAAAAAGCTACCAAGGGGTACCCAATTTTAATGGTTTTAGACTTTGTCGAATATGTGCTCATTTACATCTCTATAATACTAATAACTAAATCATTCAAATTTCTCTAGAAAAAACCAATATTATATATGTTTTTCTTTCTCTTGAAAATTGTATTAGATTTAGTTTTTGGCTTGCTTGTCCTTGTAGAGGTATTAATGGTTGAGCCAAACTAACCATTTTCACAACTATAATCTTCTATTCCTTTTCTTTTTAATATGAAACTACAAAGTGCTTTCAGAGACACAATTGTTCCTGAAAAGAATATTAACATTAATTAAATAACACATTTTTAATGTGATAAGAAGTACTAAGGATTTAATTGCATAACACTCTTCCACATCATTGGTTTAAACAAATAAACTCATATTCATTCTCATTATGAAGTACAACATCTATAGAAACATATATATTGTTATCTTTCCAATATTGAGTTCATAAAAGATTATCCTTTATCACATGGTGAGTGGTGTGAATATGTGCCATAAACCACACCTCGTGACCCACACAAGCATTATAAGACCACCTTTCCATATATACAAAACCCTATATCACATCATTCCTTTTTAAGTTTAGCATTTTCCCTCTTTTTCCATTGCTATGATTACGACTTCTTACCATGATAAATCAACTAAATCTTATACCTTTCAATGATCTTCAAATATCCATTAGATGATTTATAATGTCCAAACATCCACGATAACATATCTACAATTGTTGAATAACAATATAACCTAATCAATTTAAAGATTTATTTTTCAAGTTTCATCATATATATTCTAATAAACAATTTTCTAATTAATTCTTTGTAAAAGATAAATCCAAAAATGAAATATTCCTAAATATCATAAAATCCATGCATTAAACCAAAAACTACTATATAACCAATACAACCCTACAAAACCCCAAACATAATGTGACTCCACAAACTCCTAGATGTGATGGCCTTTTTGTAACATCCTTATAAGACCTCAATGCAGTAAATGCTCCAACAATAATGGAAAAAGACTTCTCTAATACATCAAATCAAACTTCACAACTCCATCTATTATTATCATGGAAAATCAACCATACAACACATCAAACCAAAAAAAAGAAAAATAAAAAAACATAAATATTATTATCATGACAATGAAACAACTATTAGGAGAACCATTACCTTTAGTGAATCAACCACTATATCAATAAAAAGGACCACTCACTCGATAAACATCAATTTCAATAAACATCTTACCACAAAGAAGCAAAAGCAATGAATGTGAACTCGCCACGAGTTTAATAAAAAGGGCGTGTATATTTTTGCAAAATAAAAATAAAAGAAGATTCCATGGGAAAGAAAAGCTTAAAAAGAAAGTCCCTTTCGCGTCAAGAAAATTAACGAAAATAACCTTGATGACCTTTGTTGCACAATATATCACCCTAATTCCAAGATGCTCTTTATTGAGTGATGTACACGTTTAACTAATCACCATCACACACCCAACTCTCTGCGTTATCAATATATCACCGGCCCAACCAGTGAATAAAATTAGTAAAGTGATACAAAATATGATTGAAAAAAAAAACAAAAAAAAATTATAATAAAACTTATTTAAAATCTACTTATAATATATATATATATATATATATATATATATATATATATATATATATATATATATATAAAAGAATATTAAAATACACACACCTATCTTTGGATACAGGTGTTGATAAATGATCTGGCCTGCAGCCACCTACCCGAGCCGTCACCAGGCAACCGTCCTCATCACGAGGAGGCACGTGGCCCTGACGTGGTTAATAAAGTCTAGGGCATGGGTAATACTTACTCCACCACCCTCAAATTGTATGTCGCGTCCTCTTTGCACCTGGTTTGCATTAACGACATCCTCTACGCATTCACTCCTCCATTTGCGCCTTTACTCCTCCCGCAACCATATATGGACCGTGAGGATGTATCTTTGACATTCTCCTTTGGCCTCTCCGTCATTCTCAGTTTCGGTTCTGTCTCCTCCTGCGCTATTTGTGCTCCTGCCAAGACCCTGCATCATCCCTCAACCCGAACGACTCTCTGCCACACAGTCAGGCCTCCTCCTCCGCCTTCGTCGCATTCCTACAGCTCCGCTTCAACCATTCCCCGTCGCCATCGCATGCGTTGCTGCAGAGGTGGTGCTTGCGGCCTCCCATCTCGTCCCCCCATTCACGCCATGGCCAGTAGAATTGTGGACCTCTCTTTAAATTTGGTTGCGCCTAAGGTCCTGGACCCCCACAACCTCTCCGCTCACCTATCCATGCACCTTCCTGATGCCTCTGTGGAGCCCTCTGGCTCTGGCTCTCGCTCCAGGAAGCATATGCATAAATCCACCATCTCCCCTGCCTCCCTCAATCTTCCACGCAAAATGGTGGCTTTGTCGGTTAAGTTGGTTGAGGACACCTCGAACAGTGATGGCAGTTGCAACTCCGATGAAGATGGCAAGAACTTTGAGACAGGTGCCCGCTCAACCTCCTCTCCGTCATTGGACGCCCAGTTGTCCAAGCTCGAGGACGACGTTTCTGAGTACAGGTGTCGCATTGAGGAAGAACCACCTCAACCGCCATTGCAGGATGATAAGAAGTCGACAAATTAACCTCTCGGTGTCCACTTGTCTCTTCTCTATGTTTTGGTCTAGTTATGGTTAAGTTCTCTTGACTTTTTTTACGCACTGCATAAGTATGTTTAACGTTGGTTTCCCTATAAGGGAAACATTTTCTCTGCTTCATGGACATATTTCATTGGCTGGTTTCCCTATAAGGGAAACATTTTCTCTGCTTCATGGACATATTTCATTGGCTGGTTTCCCCTTCTGGGGTAGTCCTTATTTTGAAATTTTGAACTTGTTATTTCCCGCCGGAATTGGCTAACATAGCAATTCTGAAGGATGATGAATGTATATTAGAAAAAAAATAAAATACACATGCCCATAAACAAATGTCCTAATATTGGAGCACATATGCCTTTGCAATAAAAATATAAAATTTGACAAAATGGAGGCGGGTTATGTGGTTTTCTTAGTATAGGTGATGATTTTGTTTGAAAAGAATGGTTGTTTTTGGGAGATTTTGATGAAATTTGGGGAATTTTTTGGAAATTCAGGTTATAGTTGTGAAGCAAGAGTGTTTGACGGTGCTGAATCTATTTCTACCTTTAAATTAAAAAATGATTCAAATGCTTTTAATTTCAGATTTTTTTAAATAAAAAATTCTTGTCTAAGCAAAATGGCCACCTACTTAGACGATGCTTTCTTAAATGATTTCCAAAAGTTGTTTTAATTATGGTAGGTAAAGCAAAAATTATTTATAAAGAACATAGTTTCAAGTTATTTTAAAGTTTTGAATCACTTTTAAGCTTTTATTATAAAAATTCAGGTTATGGCTATTAAGTAAGAGTTTTTGAGGGCGCTGAATCTATTTCCACTATTAAAAAAACCAAAAACCATTCAAACTTTTTAAATTTCAATTTTTTTTTGGAATAAAACATCACTATCTAGACAAATGATCACCTACTTAAATACTACTTTCTTTCTATCTCCAAAACGTATTTTAATTATAATAAATAAAGAAAAAAAAAAAATTATAAATAACATAGTTTCAATTTATTTTAAAGTTTTGAATCTCTTTTAAACCTTTATTAAAGCCATATTGTTAAATCACATGAAATATTTAAATGTTTACTCAAAACTTTGCCCCCAAAATAAACAATTTTGAATCCATTTTATGTTAAAGCGATGTAATCAATGATGATGATCACAACCTACGCTCTATCAGATGCTATTTATTAACGTGCATATCAAATAATCACGGTAGCAGGTAGTACGGTGTCTGTCAGTTATCATAAACCGAGTTGTTTTTAATAAGACTTTTTGCAAAGTTTTTTAATTTATTTTTCAGATTTAATTAGTTTAAAATTTGGTAAGAATTGATTGAAATTATAAGTTTAATTAGTAAATTTTGTTCTAAATTATTTTGAAGATGTTAAATTTATATATGTAGTCAAAAAATAATTTAAATAATATAAATCAAGATTTCATTTCAAATTTTTCTTTCTAATTCCAACCAAAAAAACCTCTCCGAAACTCCAAAAAAAACACATTAAAAACAACTCTTAAATAAACAAAATTTCAAGAATAATAATTTTTTATTTTGGAACGTGATTTTATATAACTAGTCTTTCTTTTAAACAATTTAAAAACACCTCCTAAATAAACGAGCTTTCAAGGATGGTGGTTTTTGGTTTTAGAAGGTGATTTTATGTAACTAGTTTTTTTTTTTTTTTTAAATATGACATACTATTAAAAACAACTCCTAAATAAACGAGCTTTCAAGGATGGTGGTTTTTGGTTTTAGAAGGTGATTTTATAGTCCTTTTTTTCGAACAATATGACTAAATAGCTGGGTAATTTTGTTTTTTTGATAAGGTGATAATTTTTTTTTCTTATTTTGTGATTGGTTATTTTGAGTTTTTTTTTTCAGAGGCTAACTTTGCGTGGGGAAGATAAGAACCAACTACCCAAAGTAACCCTACTTCACTAGCTATATTTAAATTTGTTTTAATGTATTATATGTAGGATTGAGAGAGATTATAATTCTTTTCAAGTTTGATTTAAAGTCGATATATATATTTTTTAAACATAAAAATAAAAATAAAAATAATTTTTTTGCTAAATAAATTATATATATCGGGTCAATATTACAATCTAATATAAAAGAAACTTGCAAATCTTTTAGTATTTTACATAAAATTATCACGTAAGATTTGAAAAATATATATTAATAATAATAAAATATTTCACTCTCAATTCTAACAAAAATATTTTAATATACATATTAATCATATTGTATCGATTTTATATTAAAAAATTATATGTATATATATGTGTGTGTGTGAAGAAGATATATCAATTTTTTTTTTTAGTTTTTAAAAATATTGCAATGAAATTTTGAATGAACTATTTGAATATTTGAATATTTATGTTAAGTAATATATTATAATAATATTTATCATAAATAAAACATTTCAATACCTATTTTAAATCAAATAATTTTAACAATAATAATAACTAGCAATTGTACCATATGAAACATTGTAAAGCAGTAATATAGGAAATAAGAGTATAGAGGAAAAAGCTAAATCTTGGAGGTTTAGTAAAAAATAATGTAAAAAGCTTCTCATCAAAGGTGTCAATCCCCTTTCGAAGCTTGTGAAGAAAGTGTTCATTGTCTTCGTCTGCAACTTTGAGAAGCCTCTCCATCAACTGCTATCAGGTCTCGAGTTCGATACCCTTGACTTCGACTTGATCAAGATCGACGATTTTTTTGTCATTCACATTTGCAAGAATCGCAGTTCTTAATTGCTCGTAAGTGGGCAGCATTTCTGTAACTGCTCTCGAGCAAAATAATGCCAACAATGCAAAATTTCGCCCAAAAAAACCACAAATGTTCATTTAAGCGAAGGCAAGCTAAGCTAAATAATCTCAAATCTAGGTTCAATAAAAAATAACATAATAAGCTTTTGTTCAAACTTGTCGATCCTATTTTGAAGCCTTTAAAGAAAGCGTTCATTATCTTCGTCTGCAACTTTGAGAAGCCTCTCCATCAACTGTTGTCGGGTCCCAATACCCCTAACGTCAACCTGAGTTGGAATACCTTACATGCATATAAATAGTCCTATCCAAGATTGGACCACAAGACGAGTGGGACCAGACTTTCCCAACTAACCATTAGACCACATCCTCGAGACTTACTCGCACATTGGGCAAAACAATGCCAACACTGCAAAATTTCGCCCATAAAAACCAAAAATGTTTATTTAAGCGAAGGCAAGCTAAGCTAAATAATCTCGAATTTGGGTTCAATAAAAATAACATAATAAGCTTCTGATCAAACCTGTAGATCCTCTTTAGAAACCTCCCCTTTATCTTTTTATTTTTTTTAAGGATTTTCTTTTAGCTGATATTAAAACATTTGGCTTAATTAATTAAACAAAGAAGGAGTTTGGGATTAGCGTTGAAAACAAAGAAGGAGTTTGGGATTAGTGTGGAAAACAAAGTCTAAGTCATGAATGGTATGAAAAAACTATGTTATGTTACATTTTTTTTCGCCATTGATTGTTAAGTTAATGGAATATTGAGGTTAATGAAATTAAAATATGAATTTTTATGTTAAAATATATAAATATAAGAGAAGTTGAATTTGAATGAAAAATATAGGAATTCTAAAAATTTAAGGGAACAAGAAAACACTATATTTTATAAAAATAATTATAGATATATTAATTAAGAAAGGGAGTATAAGGTTATTGTTGAAAACAAAGTCTAAGTTATGAATGGTATGAAAAAACTATGTTATGATATGTTTTTTTTTTCCATTGTTAAGGTAATGGAATATTTAGTTTAAGGAAATCAAAATATGAGTTTTTATGCTAAAATATACAGAATTAGACTAATTTGAATAAAATTTAATATAAAATTAGAAAAATTCAAATAATAATGTGTGTGGCCCAACCACCTCATTATTTGTAAGAAAATCCATCTTCAATCAAAATCCAAACCCTCTCTTTTAAAAACGTTAACGAGTGGAAAATAATATTAATTGACATATGGTAATTTATATGATTATTTAAAAATATTATCAAGTGGAAAATAATATTACCTAACATATGGTAATTTATATGATTATGTTAGATGACAATTTATTTCAATAAAATTATGGCAATTGATATGATTATGTTAAATGATAATTTATTTCAATAAAAATTATGATAGATTATTATTAATTATAATAAATTTTGTTTAATTAAAAATTTATGATTAATTATTATTAATTATAATATTATTTTTTTTACTATAATTTAAACAAAATTTATTATAATTATCTAATTATTTAAATTTAAATTTTGAACTTAGTGATTTAAAAATATCCTCATTGAAATTAGATTAATTATCCATATTTTTAGTAATTTTTTTAATTTAAAATATGTAACTTAAGTTTTTTTAATAATTTCAATCTTATTATACTTTAATGGATTAAAGCAAATATTTGTAATGTTTCGTTTATGTAAAATTTTAGTACTTAAAAAAAAATTATTATATAAGATTTCAAACTAAGATTTAAGATTTTTAAAATCACTTCTGGTATGTTATGGTCATTTTGTTTTTTTCTATATATATATTTTTTAACATAATTATATTATTAAAAGATAATTTTTTAAACAAAATTTTATTAGAAAAAAGTTAATTTATTATAATAATATCAAACAAAATTTTAAACATAACTTTTTTGGATAGTAAACATAAAAACCCAAACCATAAAAAAATTATATCAAGTTAAAAAAAAATCCAAATTCCACCTCTAAAACCCTAAAACCCTAATGGCATCTATTAAGAAACGGTGATTCATCTCTTTAATAGTGCACTATCTAAATTCGGAAAACTACCACTATGTTTTGAATTGGATGACTTAAAAAAAAACAAATTATTCTAAATCGCTTCTTGACGTGTAAAAATAAATCAATCTAAAATGGATGTAAAGAAAAAATAAATCTAGAATGAATCTTATGGCCATATATATGTTGCGTGTATAGTGGCCATTCTAATCAGTTCGTGATTTCATTGTTGAATCGCTAAATTTTTTTAGTGAATCTTTCATTTAATCTCTCTATTCCGCTAGATTGTAAGTCTGTACCCACCATTGATAAAATCGTTACTTGTATGGTTCTCTCGGATAGGAAAACAATAACAATTTAAGAATTTTAACAATTCAAGAACTTTACAAACAAGAGTACGATTCAGTGATAACAAAAGAAAACACATTTTAATATGAACATTGCAAATCATAAATAAAATATATTAAATTTTTAGTTCTTAAAATATTATAATGTTAACTATTTATATATTATATAAAGTAGTGTAAACTAAAAAGTTTTTATTTTATATTTGGTTTTTTTTAAGTATATTTTTCAGTTAATTTGATTTGAAATTTAATAAAGATTTGTTGGAATTGCAAGTTTAAGTTGTACTCTACATACTCATAGCGAGCAAGTGGATTTCCAAGGGGCTAAATCTATTTATGCATTAAAAAATGTGATTTAAACAATGAAAAATTACAATTTCACAAAACTCTGTTTTGTTTGAACATTTATTGGTGTGTTGCTCAAAATGAAAGAGATTTGTAATTGCTTCTATGGGGTTGATACATGGTGTGTGTGTGAGTGTGTATGTGTGTGTAACTAGCTTAGATCCATTTGAAACACAAATCTATCAAGTACACGGATAAAATCTCATGAAGTGCAAAGCTTTCTTCAAGTTTTGCATTCTAAAATAGGTTTTCATGTCAAGAGATTTTATCCTTCTCAACATTTAATAAATCTGGATTAAGATGAATCAACAATAGTATTATTAAACACCTGATCAACCTAAATCCATCTTAACTCTAGCTCTATCAACGGAGAGATTAAATTTTTTATACTCTCAAAAAACAGATTTGCACCTAGAACATTTTGATCCTTCTCAACACTTGATACTAATCTAAAATTAAATAAGTATAGACCAATAATTTTATTGAACATGAAATTAAAACCAATAAAAGTTTGAAAAAGCCTCTAGCATCAAGTAGAAAAATCTCAAAAATCCCAATAAATTGCACAAAGTTATGTTGGTTCAAAACTAAACAAAACCCTAATACCTATGTTACTATGTGTTTGCCTTTAATATTTACAGGAGTTGTCTTTAATGCGACTTTTTGGAGTTGCACGGTGCCAAAATCCTATGAAAACAATTGAGGTAAAATCTTGATTTCTGATATTTAAACTGGTTTTTTTATTATATATATGGATTTAGCACTCTAAAAAACCCCTCAAGAACTTTGATTGTGCAAGGTTACCATCAAACTTCTATTTTCAATAAATTCCTCCGGAAATTTAGAGAAATTAGACCCAAAAAAACTACCTTTAAAACCTAAAAAATAATCAACAACCGTAAAAAAAAAACCTGCAAACCCACCACAATCTCCATTAACAAACCCTAGAACGATCGTCAACACCACATAAAGTTCCTCGCACAGTTCAGAGAAAAGTAACCCTCATGTATAAAATTCAGCATGGATGCCAACTCCAGCATGTTGCGTAAGCACCCACGCTCCTTTTGTGGATTGAGAGGAGACGAAATCACCACGACCGCCTTGTCGGTTGCCATTTCTCGAACCCTCGACATTTATAGGACTCTGTGAAATTTTAGTTGAAGGAAGGATTCTCCGGGGCCTCTCTATGCCTTTGATTGTCTCTGGATCGTCTTCCTTTGCAGTCAGAAATTGGGATATCATGGACCTTCATTCGGTTTTTTTAGTTACTATAATTCTATAATTTCAAATCTTCTTAATTATTATTTTAATTATAATTAATGTTAGGTTACTTTACAATATTTTTCTATATTAGTGATAGAGTAATCGATTAGGAGTTGTGTTAGAATCTGGTAAAAAAATATTCAAAAATTTAAGTAGTTGGAGTGTTTGAATTGCATTTTTTATAGTAGAAATGGAATCAGCACTATCAAAAACCCATAAAATACTAAAGTTTAACAACTGTAAACAAGATTCTGATAAATCTTTGCCTGAATTTTTCATAATCTCACTGGAATTTCTAACTTATTCTGTGAATTTTTTAGACTACAGTTAAGTGTAAAAGCTAAGTTTTAGTTTAACTTTTATAGACATAATTTCCAATCAATTTTGTAAGGAAATTTAGTGTATATTTATAAAGATTATCCAAGTATTGCAAGGGTTTTTAAGAGCTTTAGACTCATTTATGTAATAAAAAACACATTTTAAACAACCAAAAATCATAATGTATGGCCAAATTTCACTTTTAAAAAACTCAAAACATAAAATAGTCAAACAATACTAAATTTCTGTAAAAAAAACCCAAAACATAGAATAGTCAAATATTACTAAATTTCAAATATAAAACCCAAAACATAAAATAGTCAAACCATACTAAATTTCGAATAAAAAACCCAAAACATAAAATAGTCAAACAGTGCTACATACTCACCGCAAATATAAAAAAAAAGAAAGAAAAAGATAAAGATAAAAAAAACTTATTCAAGATATAACACGTCATTTCATATCCAATTTGGCGTAAGTGCAAAGGATCAACTTTGCATAGGAATATTATTTGCGGTAACATGGGTCTCAATTTAATGTAGGACTTACAAACGTCTTCATATCTCAGTGGGTAAATGTGTAGGTGCATTCTAAAAAATATTTATTATATTTTAAAGTTATTGAAATTGGCATTTTGTGATTAGCTAGGTTTGTTTGAGACATATAGTTTGAATTTTGATTGAATAGCAAAAAATAACTCTAGAGAAAAGACAAAGAAGAAATGTACAAAATGTAGAAATCATTTTGAGATTTATGCATTAGATATAGAGAAAAAGTAATTCAACTTGGTTTAATGTGTAAAAGATAATTACCGATATTAAATTAGAAGATTTTTCAATGTAATGCAGAGACAGAAGAAAAAGAGAGAAGTGAGGAAATTGAATTCCAATGACATAACAGTTAGTTTATAATAGCTAGTCCAAGTTCCCAAACAGTGTACCCAATTGTTTACCTTTCATAAAGAACAAACTTAGAAATAGACATTGGCAAAACCATTTCAGTGTTTGGGGAGAGAAATATTTCAAGTGCTTAGAGAGTTATATAAATTTTTATTCAAAGGCGCTTGTTTGTAATTCATCGGTAGAGTCTTGACCAACTGATAGAATGATTTCAGTACTCAAAATTCGAAACATTTTCAATGTTTGGAGAGGAGAGAAGATCATATTTTAAGTTTTACGATTCAAGTTTTTAGTCACAACAAAAATACACGACATACGAGAGCATTTTGAGTGTACTAGATTCTTTTTATTTCAGTGCTTGGGAAGAGAAATATTTCAAGTGCTTGGAGAGTTATTTAAATTGTTATTCAAAGGCGCATGTTTGTTATTCATCGGTAGCAATCTAGAGTCTTGACCAACTGCTAGAATGCTTTCAATACTTGAGCTCGAAACATTTTCAATGTTTGGCGAGGAGAGAAGATCATATTTTAAGTTTTAAAGTTCAAGTTTCCAATCACAAAAAAAATGCATGACATATAAGAGAATTTTGAGTGTAATCAGTTTTAAACTGGAAACTAAACCAATTGCTCGAAAACATTTCAATACATGAAGTGGAGAGGATAGCACACAACAAACGTAATCAGTTGGTAGGAAAATTTTAGTGCTGGGAAAGAAGAGGAAACTGAGTGTAACAACCCCTCTACTAATCCTCATCATAACACTGATTAAGATGAGGAAGTTACTATGCTGACCCAAGATGCAATATGTTGTTATGGAAATGAGGTCAAAAATTCTGATCTTTTTACCTCACTTAAAGCCTTAGTTTGACATCACCATTGTTTTCGTCTCATCAAGATGGTTCCAGTGATAAAAAACCTCAATATGACCTTCGGATCAAGAGACGTGACCATTATAATTTTTGGCCAATTAGAGAGCGCCACATCAACATTTTGGCCATGTGGATATACCCACCTAGCTAATATCCCAATGCCACTTGGAAATTAATTATTGGTTGTCGACTCATTCATGGATTTGGGTTCCACGACCTCGTTCTATGTAATAACATGCATAACATATTCATATATGACTATACATATAAACATATCACTCCGATTGACGCAAAGGGAAGTTATTTTCTGCCATCCTTCCCATTTCCCATGCTCGTTACCTAGGATCCTCTCCCTTTGCACTTTCACGAACTACTCTGGGGTTGACCCTCTGGGCTAAACCATCTATGGGTTTGCATATCTCCAATGAGCGGCTTGTGGGGCATGCGTGTATGCCACCGTAGCCTAGGCTCATGTCATCCTGGTCCTCCTTAACATGCGCTCCTCTATATACATTTGGGGAATAACCTTCGAGCTAAAGTGTAATGTGGGGCCACACCGCTCAGCGTGGAAGTCCTTGTGATTGATCCATCATTGATGTCAAGCTGATGACCTTGCCAACTAAGCCTGGTCCTTGTTAGCCTGGCACTTCCGTTTGCGCAACTTTTTGTAGGCTTCCGAGTTGTGGCCCCTTTGGGATTAAGTCATCCTGTGTCTCCCTTTTACCATTGATATCTCCCAGTCAATCTCGGTCGTTGATATATCTTGTTAATTCTCTTCCAACCATTATGCAAAATTCACACTTTGTAATGAGTCATGGTCATATGGCTTAGGATCTGGCCTTAGAGCTAACCCATACTCAGGCTCGATAAATCTCATCACAACTATCGATGAGGTTTAAAGGGGCTAAGGATAAGGCTTCTTCACGTTCCATTTGTGAAGATGATTTGACGATGGCTGGACCACAGTGGTTCTGCCCAAATCTTGGGCCATGAGCGACATGCTCGAACTTGAATTCGGTGGCTTATAAGAGATCCACCGCTGGAATTAAAACCATAATATATTGAAGGAGGTTCCTCATCAACCTTACCAGGCTCAGGATACGTAGTCACCTTGCTTAGGAGAAAATCAAACACATAATCATGTTTTTAATGTAGGTTTTAACCATGTACATAAATTATCTGCAAACAAATCTTAAAAACAAAAAATAAACAACAGCGAGAGAATAAAACATAAAAGAGATATACATATAGATCTTCCACTGGATCCCAAATCAAGACTACCAACTTGATTTTTCATTATGTTCCTTTTATTGTTACAACACATATATATACATGCTGAAGCATTCATAAACCCCAATCCATTAACCCTAGATTACAACATAACTGTGGTTCCCTTGACCGGATCTACAAAATACCAGGGGCCAAAAACCATCATGCCCCAAAACCATGTGCAAACCCATGCACAAAACCATGGGCAGGTCCGCCTACCGAAAAATAGGGTCCAAAAAAAAATTTCTCGAGGCGCTGCCCCCCCTCGACCCCCCTGTTGCGCCCGGCACAACGTATAGGCAGAGGTGTCACCCCCCCATGTGTGCAACTAATCATGGAAAGAATGTAACACATACCCAAGAGTTAATAGCAATATACATAGCTTACACACAATGATCACAATAGTGCATGGTAGTCACCAATTCTATTAACTTCTCAAATATACACATAGGCTTATTTAGCCCTTTTGATCAGAAAATCAATACATCTAATATCCTTACAGCACACAGGGATTTCAACCATTCTTGTAACAAGCATACAAGAAAAGAGGCATTTAACATGGCATAATCTTCTTAACAAGTGCATCCTACACTCACAAGGTGTATTAGCATCTGAAGGTACCTGCATAAAAGCACAATTACCAATGCATACAAGGAGGACTATTCATTGGAACTTTGAAGCCCTTGAACTTAGGGAACCAATCATTCCTCATGAATCAACATTAAGTTAGGAATTTATGCATATGAACTCATGTATGAAGGCATCTTTTTAAGGCCACTACACCAAGGGAACATGCCATGGGACTTTAAATCTTACAAGCACAAGAAGATCAACTAATCTTCTTTCAAACAACACTAGAATGAGTATTCATGTTCATATTTCATCGCTAGAATCACCAATGAAAAGACATTGGACATAATAAAATGCATCATAACATAATTTCCTTTCCATTACATGAAACCATAAGAATTCATGTGACAAATGCAACATCAAGTCAACATTTCAATGAGAACTTAGTAGCAATGGAAGAATATAAACACTTACCTTAATCTAACATTGAAGCTGGGAAACTTAGATAAGGACTATAACTCTCCACCCAACCATAGACAAGCCATAACCAAGTATTTCTTGCAACTATCAACCTTGAGCCAGATTCCAAAGCTTGAGGTGGGGTCCTTCTAAGTATTTTTAGTCAAGAAACATAGCTAAAACAAGATGTCACAAGGCCTTCACAACCTTCATCCACCAGCTAAGCTCTTTATAACTCATACATTTCAGGTAGAGGCACAATCCTGCCAACAATTCACTATGCAGAGAACTCCAACTCACTTTCAAGAAAAGAGAGCCCACTATTAGGAAGGTTCTATTAGTTTTTGTAGCATTAGACATGCGTTCTAGTCTTGAATTTGGTAAGAGAGGCTAAGAAAAATATAATCTCCAAAATCCAGAAAATTTTCTATGAGAAAACTCCTAGATATGGCTCAATTAAGATAATTGATAAATAATTAAATATTTCCCAAGTATAACTTAGGAAAAGTGATTAATTAACAACAATTAATTGAGAAAGATGAATATTCTCTAGAAACTCACATGGATTGACTCAAAGGTGATCTTAGTCGTTGATGGATATATAATCATAGTCGGTGGTTTAACAATGAGAGATTATAAGAGTAGGTCAACGGGGTAAATGGAGGACACACTTGGAGAGCGAGTTTTCTTGGCATATTGAGCTACCCAATTAAATTGATTTAGCACAGAAAAAAGTTCGAGCTAGAAGGGATGCATAAGCTGAGAGGGAGCAACAAAAGTGATTTTCGAGGAAGTTTATACTTTTAGAGAGGCAACGACAAGACAAAAATGTATTCCACGAAAAGGCTATGTAGGGGTCACTGCGTAGACAACTTCAGTAAGAAATTTGATTTTGTTGAGGAGGAGGTCGATTCTGGTTCTATAGGTTGGGATAATTTTCCATAGGGTCACATAGTCACTTCCAGCAGCAATGGCAGGCAAGACAACTTGATTATAGGCGGTTTCAGGCCATACATGTGAGGGTCTGTGCAAGAAATATGTAGAGGGCCTACACAAGGTTTTGGGCGAACAAGTTTTATGAGGTCGGTTGTGCTAGGATTGCTCGTGGATATGGGAAAAATTCCCTCAATTTTTTTTTTCCCATTTATCTTGTTGAGTATTGCCAAGTTTGAGAATCCAGATTGTACTCAAATTTTGATTGTTGCATAATAATAATAAAACCCTCGTTTGTTGCACCAGCTTTCCCAAGTTGATTTTTTTCAGGGATGTTAATCCAAAAATATTTATGTCAAATTTATTAAGTGCGTGCTCTATATTTCTTAGTTCCAACATTTTATTTTCCGCAAAGTTATTATTTTTGAATAATTGCAATGTGATTTTTTCGTTGCAATTTAAGGAAACTTCTCATGGTATTGAAGCAATGTTGAAGATCATATGAGGATCTTAGTAGCAAAGAGGGAGAAATTTCATATTTCATAGGGAGTATGAGTGAATTTCTTCTAAGTATGCATAGAGGTCCATCCAGGAAATGTGAATTACTAGGCAGAAGGGTTCAATTTCCAGTTGTAGGTTCAGAAAAAGTTTGAATAACCCAGTAGTAGTTCTAGCAGGCAGTGGTGTTGTTGGATAACAGTTCCAGTGAACATATCTGAAAATTCATTGAGAAGATCTAGGCACAGTTGGTTTGCAGCTAGACCAACAATATCAGATCAAACACTAGGTGAAAGAGAAATAACACACATATAGGGATTTTTTCTTAGAGGGTTTCAGATTCATTTTTTCTGGATGAAATCCATGATTTCTAGTTGCAGGTGGCAGTAATAGCTAGAATAATTGTGCATTCCAGGAAGGAGTGTGAGTAGCAGAGCAAGAAACCAAGTTGGAAAGGGAAGAGTTTCTTGTTTGTTTCCCAATTGTGAGTTTTGCAGAAAATTTCCTCAGTAGGAATTTAATATCAGGATAGGCTAGATGGAGTATCAAACTATTGTATCTAGAAATCTAAAATGTCTTTCCTTCTAGATGAGCATATTCTGAAGATGTACACAGAGAGAGTTGTAATTGTACCTACAAACCCACAGTATCTAGAGAATTACAATAAGGAGATGGGCAAGGCAAAGTGTTTGATCCTTGATGGCATTTGGGACCATACAGCCTCACACTTAGTGGCCAATAATACGGCCAAAGAAATGTGGGATGCGATTTCTATACTTTTCCAAAATCCTTCCGAAACATGAAGATGTTCTTGAAGGAGAGTTTGAGGCCCACCAGGATGAAGTAGGGTGAAGGAGTCACTCCTTATCTCACTAAGATTCAGGATTTCCGAGACAGTCTTGTCCTATTCAGAGAAGCACCTCAAGAGAGTAAGTTGATGCATACAACCCTCAATGGTTCACCTCGGAGTGGGAAACTTATGTCCAAGGCATCATTAGATGAGACAAGCTACTAGGTTGGGATCGATTGTGGGAAGAATTTAAGTAGGAGGAGATGAGGCTTCTTCTAGTGACGATAAATATCACTGACAATAGTAGCAAAGGACCTAAGGGTGTGAAGGAAGAGGATAATGTAGCCCTTGCATCAAAGGGGAGGGAAAAGAAAGGCCTTAGTCATGGAAAAGGCTCACAGGGAGGAGAAAAGAAAGAGAAGGGTCTGTCAAAGATAAAATTCTTTAGGTGTGATGAGTTTGGTCACTATAGTATTGAGTGTCCAAAGAGGAAGAAGGAAAAGAAGGAGAAGCAGGAGTAAGAAGAAGATTTAGTGGAGATAGATAAAATGTCTTCTTGGCTGGAGGATGAATTCACACTGTATCTAGTTATATCTCCAACGAAGATGTGGGGAGACATTGAGCTCTAGAACCCAGAGTTGCAGAGATTTGGGTAGGGTCCAAGGAGGACTGCATTGGATAGGTGTTTATTCTTATATCAATAACCTTGCTATAGGGGCCCAAAGTATTCAGTAGAAAATGTATCAGTGTCAACATGGTGTAGTCAGATCCTTAGGGGCAGTTGCAGTACTAGTTGCAGTTAGATGCTAAGGAGCGTAGAGTGGGTGCAGTGCAAATAGTTACTCAGTATACAATGCAAAGACTAATAGTATTTAGAGACTTAGGAGATAGTTTCAGCACAAGGAAACAATTGATTCAAATATTTGTTCTCAGTTATAGTAGTTTCAGTAGTAGAAACAACATGAGATCAATTGCAGTGCAATGCAGAGTTGGAAGCAGTACTTGTCATTCAGAGTAGTGTCAGAAACAACACAAATGTATTATGGTTCATCTCAGAGTGGCAGATGAATCACAGTTGCGCAACAACTTGGTGGGTAGTGGAAGGTTGTCACAGTCGTCAGACATCAGCAGCATGTGTGGAGGATGTTGTGGAAACACAGAGTGAGAGAAAACACCTTCCTTGTTGTTGGAGCGGAGTTCCCTAACCTGCGTTTTTGGTACAATTTTGTTGAAGTCGATCCTGAGTGGGGGTTTTGGGGTGGGTCAAAGCCCCTAATATGTTGTAATGGGTTAAAGGGTAGCTCTAGGGTCCGCAAACCATGGTTTGCGGACCATAAGATAGCGAAGGCTACGATATTATAAATAGATAGATAGTTGGGTCCAGTAAGGAAGAAAGTTGATATATTGATGCTATGTGCAAACTATTAAGATCTGTTTGGGTTTTTTGGGGTAAGGAATCCTATTAGCTGTGTGCGCAGAGGTCCTTAGTCCTGCTGTGTGCAGACCCTGCTAGGTTGTGTGCGTGGGCTGTGTTTGGGTTGTGAGTGAATCTTTGATATTAATGAATGTGAAGTATAGTTGAAGTATATGTGTGTTATATGAATTGGTTATGTTTACTGCTGAAGTGCATCTGTGATATTTATTTAAGCTACGAATGTGTCTGTGTTTGGGAATTGGCATAAGTATATATGTGATCTGATACTGGTTGCGATTATATTGCTTTGTGATGATATTTAGTAATACACACGTGGATGCGAATGTACTGATTAGATATGATAGCTTTGTTATGGTTATATGCTAATCACACTGTTAAAAGAGCTGCAAATAGACTCCTTCTGTGTGAACCTAATAAGTTGCGACCTAGATCTACCTCAAATTACCTACTCTCTCTCTGGGTGCAGAAACCTGGTTCCAACACCCTCCCATACTACTTCAGGTGATACCTTGGCCTACGCAAGTAGGTCATTGCCGAAAGGGCCAGTAGTATAGGGGTTTCTTGGAAAACCTTAACCTCCGAACCTGGTTCAGGACCCCTTAAGCCAACAAATGGTTTTGTTGCTGGGACTGGGAGCATTTTAAGAGAGAGATCGGGTAATGCCACGAGGTCATTGGAGACTTGAGAGGGTGGAAATTAAAGACTAGTTTGAAGACAGATTCAGGAATTTTTTGTAAAGGATAATCACAGCACAAAGTTGACAGCTGAGAAGTGGAAAAACAGGTACAAATTCACCAAAGTCTATGAGATTTTATTTGTAGCCTTTGCGCACAAGATTCAAGAGTGGTTGGCAAGGCTCATAGAATTCCAGACGTGCTGGAAGGACGATCAGGTTACGCAATGGACACCAGAATTGATTCAATAGCTAGAGAGGACTAACAATATGATCATCCTTACAGTAGATCACTAGGTGGATAACGTGTTGGGAGGATTTGTGATAGAATTCGCAGTCAATCAGTTCGTATCCTATTCTAAAGCGAAGCGGAGGTTCTTCATAGGCTTCTGGGGTAAGTTCTTGAAAACACTACCATTGTTAATCAAAATTTTATTGTGCGAAAAGGGTGTTCTGTGCAGCCACACTGAGTGAATGACCTCTGATCTACGTGAGAGTACAACACGAAGTGGTAAGTACGACCGAACTAATAAAGAAGGATATCGATCCGTCTACAGTTCGTTAAGAGAATCGGCTGTGCACGAAGAAATAGTCCTCCAGCTACACCACCTTCAAGTCAGCATAAAGGTAAGAACGCACCCACACCTCTGTTGCCACCAGAAGAAGATATGGCCACACACATGAAGCTACCTACCTTCAAGGGTGTAGGAGATGAAGATATGGACTGATTTTGGTTTGTAGCGGAATCAGTCTGGACTGCACAAAACGTGGCTACTGATGTTGTAAAGAGAGTGTAGCTATCACTCACCTTTGAAGGAAGGGCCTTAGACTGGTATATGGTATATGTAGGACAACATGCGGATCTGTCTATTTAGGAGATTAAGAAATCTTTAAAGCAGCAGTTCCGAAAGCCTAAGTCCTATTCGCAGCTGGTAACTGACCTAAAAGACTTTACACATGGACCCACTGAGTCTATATGGGAAGCTAATCAGCGGCTAAAGAAGGTTATTAGAGATGGAGAATTCTTGTATGATGATCAACATCACAAGGAATTGTTTATTGCTATGCTGCTACCTCACCTACGTGGACCTATGGGTCAACAGGAAATTGAGATGCAAGAGAAGGCCTTGGAGATTGCTATGAAACTAGAGGTTGCGCCAAGAGACGATGCCCAGTTTGGGGTGCAACAGATCCAAGGACAGTTGGAGGCAATGCACCTTGAAATAAAGAACCTGCGAAAATAACAAGGGAAAGAGGCTAGTCCAGACATATGGTGCATAAGATGCAGGGTGTCTAGTCATACCAAGGATCAATGTCCTCTGCTAACAGATTACATGCAGGCTCGGGGACCTAGCCCATTGCGCTCTAACGAGGTTGTGGGGCCAAGTGGCCCTACGTTATGGTGTGCTAATTGTCTTGTTGTTGGGCTACACGATACTAACCATTGTCCCCATCTTGGTGCTTATGTTCCAGAGTTGAAGAAACAATGGTGTCGATTTTGCTCCTCTGTGGAGCATGAAGAGCATAACTGTCGGACCTATGAATTGAAGATAAATCGAGGAAACCTATACAGAGTATAGGTTGACCCTTCTTCACCTCTGTCTCTCTCAAGTGGAGGAGGCTCCCCAGCAAGGGGCAGGGGAGGGGGAAGTGGTGGAGGCGCAGGTCGAGGAAGAGGACAATTGATCTGTTACAACTGTGGAGAAATAGGTCACTTTGTGAGGGACTATCCGAACACTGCGTGATAATCTTGCCGATATTGTCGACAATTGGATCACGTGATTGAAGACTTCCCAGTAATGATAGCAAAAATGTAACAAAAACAGTAGCACCTACGCAGAATGTGCAGAGGGTTAAGGAAAAACCATGTGATTAAGGACCAAGTATTAATTTCATAACGCGCAACAGCATGGCTACTGGAGGAGTTGAGGATAAATCCACAACTGAACCTCTTATCTAGAAATAAACTGTCAAACAGGAAATATTGGACCTAAAGAAGGAAAAGGAAACCTTTGTCGCAGCTTGCAAAGACTTTACTAAGGACGAGGCATCTACTTCAAAAGATCCAGCAAACCTAAGAACATACGACGAAGTTAAACCATTTCTACAAGCATGTATGAAGCTACTACGCAACCAGAAGGCAGTAGAAAATATGCAAGCACAAATACACAGCTACGTAGAGAGAACTAACCCTCCCCCGGAAGTTAAGGATGTGCACAAAATTTACAAGCATAATAAATGCACTGGTTGGGAAATGCAGCTGGCAGCACAGATTGGTGACTATGAAATGGATCAGGGTATTTTGGACTTGGGGTCAGATGCAAACGTACTGCCCAAGAAAACTTGGCAGTGGATGGGAGACCCTAAGTTGGAATGGTCTATTATCCAACTGCGCATGGCCAACATACAGAAGATCATACCATTGGGAAGGCTGTAAAAAATTATGGTAGATATCGCAAGAGTTAAGGTCCGCGCCGACTTTGAGGTAATTTAGATTATGGAAGATGCGGACCCCTATCCTGCGCTCCTAGGATTGGATTGGGAAATAGACATGGGAGGCATTATCAACGTAAAGAAAATCAACATGGTGTTTGAGAATGAGGACACAAGGGTGATAGTCCCACTAGACCCCGCGGAAGGAGAGCGGTATACAGAACCAATGCGCGAAGAAGAGGATGTGGATCACATATATAAATCAATCACTCGGGATGAAGCTTGGATCAATCCTATGACTTATGGTGTGCTTTTCTGGGAGAAGGATGATGAATGCTTCTCTGACTTCGATGGGGAGATAGAAAATTGGCAGAATCGGTTACATGATGTATCTGCACTGCAATGTCTTAGAATCACAAAGAACTTCCAGTGTATCTCCTCAGAGGTAAGAGAGTTACTTCCCTACTTTGATGGTTCTGGTAGTATTAGGGAGTTTTTGCGAGCACTTGAAGCTGAAGTCCCATGGGAGCGAAGGTTGTGGGCCCTTAATCTAACCATGCGTGCAACCCCTGCGAGGTGGTGGGACACGCATAAGGGGACATTCCAGGATTGGGAAGAGTGTCATGACATGATGGTCTTACGGTTTGAACCTCTGGTTCACCTGCGCGTAAAGAATTTCTTGGGGCCAAGGGACCCACGTGAGAACTTGTCCACATGGATGGAATAATGGGGCGAAATAACTGCAGAGAAATGGGGCCACCTGTTCATTCATGCCTTGGGGCCAATCCTGACCGCATGGTATTTAGATGCAGAATTAAACCAGCACACCCGCCACTAGGAAACCCTAAAGGACGAATTTGTAGGGACATTCAGTTTGATAAGAGGAACAGAGGCACTCGACAAAGCTCTGCAGGATATAGATCCCTTAGTATTTGATGAATCACGCCCTTGTGCAGCACATGGGGCACCAACACGAGAGACGCAGATGCAGGATATTGTCAACTGTCGCAATCTATCAATGGAGGAATTTGATGAAGACCCACAAAATATCTCTATCCCAGAGTCGGAGGGAGAGTGCGCAGTTACTGGACCCCCACTGTAGACCGTCAATGTCATTAAGCCTTTGAAGCTGTGAGAAGTCAACATTGGAACGAAGGAGCAACCTAAGCTAGCTAAAATTGGGGACTACAGGGATGATGATACTGTGGGAAAAGTTGTAGAACTCCTCACAGAATACCAGGACTTATTCTCGAAAAAATTCTCAGAACTCAAAGGGATTATAGGGGACCTAGTGGTCATGAGCATTACTTTAAAACCATATGAGTGCCCTGTGAAGCAGCACCCTTATTGATTGAACTCCAAGTACAAACAAAAAGTGAAGGAAGAAATGGACAAAATTATCACCGCAAGTATCTTCGAACCAGTCGAACAGTCATATTGGGTAAGCACTATGGTGGTTCAGGAGAAAAAGACTAAGGGGGAGATACGGATCTGTGTTGACCTGCGCAAATTGAATGATGCCTGCATCCATGATCCCTTTCCTACACCATTCTCAGAAGAAATCCTCGATAGCATGGGGGGGAAAGAAGCGTACTCGTTCACAGACGGGTTCTCGGGCTACCATTAGATCCGGATTGCACCGGAAGATTGCAGCAAGACCACATTCGCCACTGAATGGGGATATTTTCAGTACACTGTCATGCCATTTGGGCTCAAGAATGCCCCTGCCATATTTTCGCAGGTGGTGGTCACAGTATTAAAGGAGTTCATCCACGAGTTTTTGGAGGCATATTTTGACGACTGGACTATCTTTGGGTTGGTAAAGAAGCATGTCTCAAACTTTTTCATGATGTTGGATGCCTGTCGAAAGCACCAGATTTCCCTAAATATCAAGAAGTGCATATTTTGTGTACCCTTTGGGATCTTGCTAGGTCACATAGTCTGTCGACAAGAATGGATGGTCGACCCTGCCAAAATAGTAGTTATCATAAACCTGGCAGTACCTACAACTGAGAAACAATTGCACTCTATCCTCGGACACATAGGCTACTACAGAAAGTTCATTCAAGAGTACGCATTGATCACAACACCTATGGAAAAATTGCTAAAGAAGGATGTTTTGTTTTTTTGGGACGAGGAGTGTTAGAAGAGCTTCGAGTTACTCAAGGAGAAGATGGTCTCTATGCCTATTCTCATATTTCCTGACTGGGCGAAGGTTTTCCATTTTCACGTAGATGCGTTGGGGATCACCCTGGGAACTGTCCTTATGCAACCTGGAGACAGAGACATTAACCATCCAGTTGCATTTTCTAGCAGGAAACTTTCTGGTGTGGAGTGAAACTACTCCACTACTGAGTGTGAGGGGTTGGCCATAGTATACGCCTTGCCAAAATATCGGCATTATATGTTAGGAGGGCACTTCAAGATGTTTACAATCACTCGGCTTTGAAGTACCTAGTGAATAAGCCTGTGTTTGGGGTGGGGGGGGGGGAGGAATTTGTCGATGGCTACTTTTGTTCCAAGAATATGAATTTGAGATCATCGTCAAGCCGGGGAATTTGAATGCTGGGCCAGACCACTTATCCCAAATTGAAAGTGGTGAAGAGCAAACCAACCTAGAAGAAGGATTGCCTGATGCGTAGCTGTTCGCTATTAAGGTAGTTGAAGCGCATTTCACCAACATCATTCACTTATTGACTACAGGGATGGCACCTGCAGAGTATTCGGTACAATAGAAGAAAGATTTGGTAACCCGCGCATTAGATTTTACCATCATCGCAGGCCATCTGTATAAGTTGGGAGTTGACGAGGTGCTGCGAAGATATGTTTTGGAGCATGAAAGGCATGCCATCTTAGCATAATCCCATGGGGGCGTAGTAGGAGGTCACTACGCAGGGAAGGTGATGGCACATAAGATCTTGAGAGATGGGCTATGGTGGCCCACGCTGCATAGCGACTCTCACAACTATTGCAAAGCCTGCGATATGTGCCAAAGGACAGGAAGGCCATTGCGCAGAGATGAAATGCCCCTGCAACCACAAATGGCCCTGAAAGCGTTTGAAAAATGGGCCATCGACTTCGTCGGGCCCATCAACCCGCCAGGAAAGAATACAGGTGTGCTACATCATCACTATGATTGATTATGTAACTAGATGGGGCGAAGCACAAGTTGTGAAGGACTGCACTACAGATACCGCTGTGCACTTCATTTTTTAGCATATTTTGACTAGGTTTGTCTATCCGAAGATCTTAATGAGCGATAGAGGTATGCATTTGTTAATGAAACAATAAAGGCCTTGATTGAAGAATTTTGGATCCACCATGCGAAAAGAAACCCACATCATCCACAGGAAAATGGAGTTGTAGAATCTTTTAATAAGATCTTGGAGCAGGCACTAACCAAGGTTTGTAATGTCGATTGCAGCGACTGGGACGTGCGCATCCCATCAATTATTTGGGCCTATCAAACCACCTGCAAGAAGCTGACTGGGAAGACACTGTTTAGGATGGTTTATGGAAAGGAGACCATTATTCCCATGGAGTATGTTGTACCTAGCTTGCGCATCCTAGCCTTTACCAACATGGCGGAGCTTGATATCATGGAGGAGCGGTTCGCGCAACTTTTAGCCTTGGAGGAAGATCGTTTCATTGCTAGCTTCCATTAGAAAGTTTAGAAGGCTCGGGATAAGGCATGGAATGATCGACACATTCGGCAAAAGACATTTGTAGAGGGAGAAATGTTCCTACTATCCGATAGCTAGTTTGCGAAACACCCAGGGAAGTTCCATCAACACTAGTTAGGTCCCTATATGGTAAAAGAAAATACTAACAGGGGAGCGGTCCGGTTAGCCACCCTGCGCGGTGATATGGTACCAGGCTATGTCAATGGTTTCCGGCTCAAACCATACCAGATCAAATGATTATATGGTCGGAGTAGCTGTATGGGGCTGGATATGCGCCCGAAGAGGGACAAACATAGGCAGAACAATGGTATGCGGAGGGGTTGATCGCAGGCCTGGAGGCCCAGAGAGGTGCAATGGGAACACATGCGTATGCCTAGAGTGCAAGAGGTGTGCTAGGAGTGCAGGGGTGCGCTCAGAGCGCAGGGGTTGAGATGGAAGCGCAGGAATAGTCTACAACTGTGAAAACTAGTCGTTGGAACAGTAAAACTGGGTAAAAAGAAAATTTTATTGTTGAAAGGAGCGGGGGGTAGACAATTATTGAGGTGATTTCCAAATATTTTTTACCATTTAATCGATGGTAAATTTCTAATAATCCTCACCCAACCGTTGGTTGATCTCCAAGGCTATAAAAGCAGAAGGATAACTCAGAAGAGGGTTCTGTGTATCTTGAACAGTTTGTGATTTGAGAGATTATGTGACTATTGCGCCTTGTTCATGTCTGAGCATGCTCCCCCCTCTGATAGTAGCCACCCTGAGTTCATATTTCATGCCAGAATGACTGCGACTAATCCTGCTGAATCTTCCCAGACCGTGGCCTCGATGGAGAAAGAATCTGAGGAAGTACTGGAAGTTAACCCTGAAGTTGAGGAGGTTATGTCCACACCGAGCAAGGGAAAGAATAAGGGAAAGGAAAAGGTTAGGAGAAAGGGTCAGGGAAACCTGAGAAGTGGGTTGGGGTGAAGTCGCATACTTCCCCTCGGAACGTGAAATCCCCACGAATGGTTCCACAGGTGTGTTTGCCCAACCCCTTAAATAGACCTCTATCTGCTCAGGAAGAGGCCCAGATCGCTGAACCAATAAGCTAGCTGCCACCCTATGTGCAACCTCGCAGACCCTCAGTGCGCACACCCAAGAACCTCGATGGGATGCACATCTATCTGCAGATGCCCCTGATTCCGGGCGAGGTCCCCATCATTGTAGACTCCTTTGGCAAGCTCCACACGGTCAAGTTCAACGACCATGACCTAACAAACCTAGAGGCCTTCCCCAAGCTGGCACCAGAATTGTATCTAGAGAGGGTATTGGAGGATGATATATTGAAGGTAGTCCCTATGTCGTGGGAAAGTGGATTGGCTGGGTCCGAATTATTAAACTTGCTGCGAATGCCTCATTTCAGCCACTACAGTATCACTGACAGGCTTGTGCAACAGTTGCTCGCTCTGGTCCATGACAGCTATTTATGGATTTAGGACCGCATTCCTATAGATGCAACACTCATTCACTGTATCACTGGTCTTTCCATGAAAGGGTTGAATCCCATGGAATGTGTCAGGAAGAAATATGAACAACAGATCGCTAATAAGATGTGTGAGGATTATCACGTGGAACAAAACACTAGGGGGTTCACGATTAGCACTATCAGCGACCCCAGTGCGCATATGGGCACCTTGTTGTTAGCTTGCAAGATGATGCGCAAGTGCCAGGCTGCCACGGTCCCCACATATGTAATCTAGTTGGCCGACCGCTGGGAAAATGGGGTCTGCTTCAACTGGTCCCAGTTCCTATGCACTAAATTCCTGGAGAATGTGCGCGAAGCCCGGGATCATGGAAGGGCCTTCTGTTACTCTTGGTTGCTGCTCCTAATCATGTTGGTCGCATGGGAAGCCCCAGAAGATTTGGTCCTCCACGAGCAAGAGCCGAATATGTGCGAAGGGGCACGGTATGCGAATATGTGGGATTTGAAGGATGAAAAGCGAATTGAAGACAATAAGGTCTTCTAGGTCCTATTTCAGAGCAGGCTCGCAGCTGCCATTCACTCCCAGTTGCACTTGTCACTAGCAATTGATGACAAGTACAAGAGCATCACAGCATTCCAAGTAATAATGAACAATGTACAGATCAGGGGCCGGAAGGATCCCGCATGGGTATCACTCCCGTATATCATTGTTGACGAGGGGGTGGATCGCCTTATTACTACTTGGCCCCTGCATTGGAAACTCAGCTTCAAGTCAGGTATGAAGGACACTGTAAGTACGAGCACCAGAAAGGTCAGCCTGCCCACCACCACCAAAGAGACTGGAGGATAGGGAAAAAGTACTGGGAAGGGGGTGGACCTGGAATCACAGAAGGAAGGAAAAGGAAAGAATACTGGGAAGGGAGTGGACCCAGAATCACAGAAGGATTCGCAGAAGGATCTGGGTTCAAAGGGTCTGGATGCGGGGGGTGTTGACTCCCCTTGAAGTACAAAACATACTGGTGACCCTATTAAGGGACCACAGAAGAAGAAATGAGCTCAATGGCCAGAACGCGACATCGAAGTTACTTTGACAGAAGAGGACCTGGAGCAGATCACAGATGTAGTCACCCTCGCCGTGGAAGATAAATGGCTGGCTCTGGAAGAGCAGTAGAAGGCCATGGTTGATACACTCTAGGCTGAGCTTTGGGCTCTGCAACTCAAGACTGACACCTTGCAAACAAATATGATTCAGGCAAGGTCAGCCCCAGCAACAAGCAGAGAATTGATCATTACGATGGAAAGGCACTTCTGCCCTCTACCAGGCGTAGCGCTCATGCTGAGTCCACCTGACTTAGGAGTGCAAGTCTAGGCCTGTGAAAAGGTACAATTGGACCTAGGCATCGCCACACCATAGACCGTATTCTGGTCCTCCGCATCCCCTGTTCAAGGGTCAACATCAGAATAGCCCAGGAATTCTGCAAGCTGACTCGGTACGATTGAGTAGACGATAGTAGAGAAAATCGCTGAAGTATCCCAGGCACACGATGCATGTACCCTCGCTGCATTGGAGCAGACAAAGTTGGAACACCTAATTAGTAGGCTCTGAGTAGATGTCATTGAAGATATTCCAGCTTCTGCCACCCCTAGGCCAAGATTGTAGGGCTTGTTGCAGCAGTCAAGGCTTCGAGGACCAAGATCCAAGCGGTCAAGTTAGTGATGGAACAATAGATTGTGGCCTTGCAAACCAAATTACAGCCGGAAACGTCACCTGAGGTAAGGGCCCAGCGAGCCACGTTGGTCACAGAGGCCACCAATGTCATCACATATCAGATTTCTCAGGGCGTAGGACTGTTGGAGATAGCTATGCAACTGTGGTCGAAGGTGAAATGTGATCCTCTCCTGTGCGAACTTACTCAAGAGCTGCACTAGAAGGAAGAAGAGTTTGAGCAGCTGGAAGCCACTATGCCTACTCTGATCCCCGCTCAACACCTGGCATGACTGCGTACCAGCCACACGCTTAGAGAGGACATTGAAGAGCTCTGCCAGAAAAAGAAGGTCCTCAGTGACCACCTTAAGCCTTGGGCCGATGAAGCCCTCAAGCTCTCTCAGGACATCGATATCGCAGTTAAGCAAATAAACAAGAATTTAGAGAGCATCATTGCTGCTACAAAAGGCGTAGAGTGGAGTGCTACCCCCGCAGGTTGACGCGAGCAGGTTGTTGCAGGTGAAGATGGAAAACCCACAGCTGCAATGACTCGAGACGAGTCACAAGATTGTGCTGGGGGCCTGTTGGAACGAGGTTCCCTAAACTGCGTTTTTGGTACAATTTTGTTAAAGTCAGTCCTGCGTAGGGGTTTTGGGGTGGGTCAAAGCCCCTAATGGGTTGTAATGGGTTAAAGGGTAGCTCTAGGGTCCGAAAACCGCAGTTTTCGGACCATAGGATAGAAAAAGCTACGATATTATAAATAGATAGATAGTGGGGTCTAGTAAGTAAGTAAGTCAATAGATTGATGCTATGTGTGAACTGCTAAGATCTGTTTGGGTTGTTTTGGGTAAGGAATGCTGTTGGTTGTGTGCGCGGAGATCCTCAGTCCTGCTGTGTGCGGACCCCGCTAGGCTGTGTGCGCACGCTGTGTTTGGGTTGTAAGTGGATCTTTGATATTAATGAATGCGAAGTGTAGTTGAAGTATCTGTGTGTTATCTGAATTGGTTGTGTTTACTGCTGAAGCGCATCTGTGATATTTATTTAAGCTACAAATGTATCTGTATTTTGGAATTGGCATGAGTATATCTATGATCTGATATTGGCTGTGATTATAGTGCTTTGTGATGGTATTTAATGTCTGTACGTGGATGCAAATGTACCGATTAGATCTGATAGATTTTTTATGGTTATATGCTGATTACACTGTTAAAATAGTTGCGAATAAAATCCTTCAATGTGAACCTCATAAGTTATAACACAAATCTGCCTCGAATTACCTACTCTCTCTTAGCTACGGAAACCTGGTTGCAGCACCCTCCCATACTGCTTCAGGTGATACCTTGGCCTGCGCAAGTAGGTCATTGCTGAAAGGGCCAGTAGTATAGGGGTTTTTTGGCAAACCTTAACCTCCGAACTTGGGTCAAGACCCCTTAAGCCAAAAATCGCTAAGAGAGAGTGTTAGTTTCAGTAACATTGGACAGGTGTTCTAGTTGTAGAAATTTGAATAACTGATATGCTATCCACCGAGATTCTCCTGATCGCACACTATTTTATCTTCATGCACAATACAGAATCTCTTCTACCATTGATCATTAATTGCGGAAATAAAAAAAATCGCATGCGCACATTAAAACCATAAGCAATCACACATATGAACACAGTATTTTATGGGAAATCTTAAAGCTGAAAACCCCAAATATATGTATATTATATGTCATAGATATCATGTAGCAATCATCATACAAAGCTCCTCACAAGCTCTCAGTACAATCTCGAATTGCTACACACTAATCAAGCTAGATCTAGCAAAACACATGCTCCAATATCTACACCTGATAGCCTGCCTCTACTACACAATCAATGCTGAATAATGGCTCATAAATAAATTCGAACCACCTGGATTGTACTGCGCAATCCTCTTTGGCATCTCCAATCACTGGTTGTTGCAAATCATGCAACAGTATAGTCACAACTGATAGTCACACTTCTCTTTCACCTATCTCTTCACTAGTCTCCACTGAAACTGTCCATGCACTGAAGTTAAATGATGTATTATTTAGTTGATTAATGAGTTTATAATTAGTGAATTAATTAATAATTAATTCACACCACTCTCACTAGTGTATCAATCAGTTAGACTAGATACAACTATCTCAACTATGTTTGAATTAGTTAAAAGCTGAACACAACTCCATTAACTTCCTAAATCCATCTCCCATAAACTCTCTCGCATGAGTTCTTGAAGTATCATGCAATAGCTCCCACTTAACCCTTATGAATAGCGTAATTCATGCAATAAATCTGTGCTTTAGAAACTAAGCGAAGTGCTCAAGGGAATTAGATAATGTTTATAGTCCAAATATTATTAAGAGCTAATAATATTCGACATATCTATTTTTAGACTGGCAATATAAAAATAGATTCTGCCCAATATGTCTAAAAATAGAAGTCCATCTATTTTTCCAACTTGACCAACCATCCACAAATAGCATCCTGCAACTCATAGAATCATGATCCATATGTCTAAAAATAGACTTTGCACCAAAAATAGTCTGCGGGCCCACTTAGTGAAGGCGACTTCTTTCTACTAAGCTCATCATCTTGTTGCAATCTCAACACTAGTATTGACTTTGGTTAGAGAGGCTAAGAAACACATAATTTCCAAAACTCAAAAAAGGTTCTAGGAGAATAAACCTAAAGATGGTTCACTTAGTTAATTTATTAATAATTAAATATTTCCTAAGTCCAACTTAGGAAAAGGAATTAATTAAAAACAAATAATTGAGAAAGATGACAATTCTCCATAAACTCACATGGATAAACTAAGAGATGATATTATCCATTGATGAAGATATAATCATGATCGTTGGTTTGCCAATGAGATATTATAAGAGTAGGTCGATAGGGTAGATGGAGGGCACACTTGGAGAGCGAGTTTCCTTGGAAGATCGAGCTACCGAGTTCTAGTGATTCAACAGGGAGATAAGTTTGAGCTAGAAGAGATGAAAAATCTGAGAGGGAGTAGGAGAAAAGTTTCGGAGAGGCAATAACAAGAGGAAAATTTATTCCACAAAAAATTTGTGCAGGGGTTGCGCATGCAGCTTTAGTAAGCAGTTTCATTTAGTTGAGGAGGAGGTTGATTCAAGTTCTAGAGATCGGTATAATTTTCCAAAGGGCCGAAGATTCACTTCCAGCAGTAGTAGTAGGCGAGACAACTTGATCAAAGGCAGTTTCAGGCCATAGGTGTGAGGGTCTGCACAAACACTATGCATAGGGTTTGTGCAAGAGTTTGGACGACTAGTTTTTCTGAGGCAAGTTGTGTTGGGATTTCCCATGGAGAAGGGAAAAAATCCCTCAATTTTTTTTTGTTATATTACCTTGTCGAGGATTGTTGAGTTTGAGCATCTAGATTGTACTCAAATTTGTTGTTTCATATTAATAATAAAAAGCTCATCTGTTGCATTGATTTTCCCAAGTTGGTTCCTGGGATGCTAGTAAAAAATTAACTGTGTAAAATTTATTGTGTTTGTTCTCTATATTTATTAGCTCTGAAATTTTATTTTCTGAATAATTTTTATTTGTGAAGAATTGCAGTTTGATTTATTCGTTGTTTTTCATAGCAAATAAACTGCATAATTAATCAGTTATAATAATAAATTTCCAATTGCTGAAATTTAAACAAATTTCATAGGTTCAATAGTGGTCAAGCTATCTATGGGAGAGAAATCATTTTATTAGGTGGTCACATAATAAATAAAGCACCAGCTTTTCATCCCCGAGGCACTCTTGGTGGTTCAACATCCCTCATAGGCACCTATGTGATTCTCCCTAGTCCAACAGATTCATAAACCAAAAGCTTCTAGTGGATCCTTCTGCCTTACAAGAAAGCCTTGCTCTCTAAAACAATCACCAACAAGCCTCATCAAAGGGTTCCGGTACTGGTGCCCACTTTTTTCATGGCACAATTCAATGTCAATGTCCCTCTTCCTTTTCAGCTCTCTCTGTGTTACCACTCAGGGAGCCCCTGCATTGTATTCTTTGTTGATGTTTGATTCCCCTTCACTTTTGCATGTTTGGAGTGAGGCTTGAATGAGCATGTCCCTCTTTTTTTCCCAAAACCGATTAATTGCCTTGTTCACTTCACGATGTGCACATCAGCACATCACTTGACAACACAACCCATTTCGCTCTTAATTTTTTTGTCCTTTTATTTTCTTGTTATTGGGATAAAGGAAACTTGGGCCAGTCCTTCCATTTCAGTTGGATTCAATACACAATCAACACATTAAGTTGTTTTCCACCAACCAAGTTTTTTATTAAAGAAAACCATTTCCTCAAGCAATGGAATATGTGTCCCTCTCTTGGCCATTTATAAATAATTACAATTATTTACAAAAGAGGAATGCTAACTAGGGGATGTTACACTGAGACTGGATTTTGAGTTTCTATTATTATATTTAAAGTTAAAAGAAAACTACAAGTCACTCCATTATTCACTCACGACATTACATAATCTGCCAATTAATTATGGATCAATCATGGCCTACTCCCTCGCGTTGCAATCACCACATTGTTTGTATAAAGTTCTATCTCCATGAATATTTAATTAAAATTATTTCAATGAGCAAAGATCTGGGTTTGTAATTTCTTTTGTTAGGCTATTGAACCTAGATAAACTTTCAAATAGTTACCTTTTTCATGCAAATGTGTATCATAGGAATTCTAAGAACTGTTGATTTACTGAAATTATTTTCAAACTATTCATTCTTCAAACTCAATTATGTTTTTATTTGGAGGAAATTCTATTAATTGTTTTATTTTTAGAGATAAAAGATCAACTGAATCACAATATCAATATGATCATATTATTGTATAAAAAATTCAATAATCTTGGACAAAAAATGTGTATTCACAATCACAATGGAGAGCCCTGATAATGTACAGTAAGAATATATAACCTACTCCACGTACCCTTGGCTTGAGAAAATCAACTAGAAAACAAATAGAAACCATAATATAATATATAATAAAGCGTTGTCAATCATGAAACCAATATCTGTTTAAAAAATGTAAACAGAAAAGCCAGAAAATAATAAATAAAATTATGGATGCCACAAGAGAAGCATTAAAAAAAGGAACAAAGTTCATGGCGTTGAAAACCAAAATAATACTAAGAGGGGGGTGAATCAATATTATGTAAAATTTAAACAATTATTTAGTCAGTTTAAAAAAGTAAATAATACAACAGTGCATCAGTCACATAAATTATTGAACATAATATATTTATGTGGAAACTCATATGGGAGAAAACCATAAATATTATTTTAATTATAGTCTAAATGCAAAAAACAACTTCAATTTACATAAAATTAGGTAGGTACCAACATACAAGACGCTCTAAACCCATTTTCTTTACAAGCACCCACCTTTTGGAAGCACCAAATCTCACTGTTGGCAAGAACCAATGTGTTGATGTTTTCAAGAACCTACATGAAGGAGACTCCAATACCCTGATAGATAATTTTAATATTAGCTCATTCGAGATTCTCTGATATTTTATTTGCAACACCCTTTGTTTCTCGTATTCTCAACAATATTAATGTACACAATGAATTCAAATCTTAGTCAATATCCACTTTCAGCCTCTGCTCAACTCTTCATTGCACACTTTATATCTTATCTACTCCATATTTATGGCATTCAATAGTTTTAACCTATGCTCAGTCCTCTCTCTCTCTCTCTCTCTTCTTTTTTTTTCTGCCCAATCAGGAACTCAACTTATATAAATTTTTACAAATTCTCCCCCTCTCATGAAATGCCACAATCCCTTTAGTATTCAACAACCTTTTCATCTTCTAAATCATGAGAAAATGATATTTTTTTATTCTTGTCATTTTTTTTTGCAGTTATCTCATATTTTGGGCATTTTTAATTTGGTGTTCCTTAAAACACCAAATTTTCACCTTCATTTATTAAATCTGGCACCCATTCTAGCACTTTCGAAACACAACCAAATTTAGATCTTAGCCCTTGATTTTTACGCTCCTTGATGCATATGACTAATAACCTAGATTTAGGGCTTAGGAGCAATGGTGCTTCACCCTAGGCTACTACAACTTAGGTTTTCTCCATTAAATAAATACATCAACTAAATAAATTTGGTCCTTCGCCATCTGGCTCGACCAAAGCACAAGCAACGAAGGATGTAACGAGAGCCCAGATAGGTGGATTAACATTTGTTTTAAATTTATTTTATGTAGGACCCATATGCGCCATACAATAATCTAGTTTTTAACCATTTTAACAAAGCAAAGGGTTGACACTCCAAGTAGCTTGGGGATCCTAAATCACCAAATCCACGATCCACATTTAGTTTAAAACCATTATCCGACGAAGGACACATGTTGCAGTGATAAATGTATATCCATCATCTAGTATAAACGAGTGGTAAACACTCTTGGGATATTCGGATCCTCTAGATCACTATATTCCCAGATGACCTCATGCCCCTAGACTAGAAAAAACATGAAAATTTTCCATATTTCTTAACACTGTAGGGCCTTACAAAAAGTGTCCTGGAATGAATCCCAAGGTGTGTCATATCATTTTCTACATCATTTCCCATGTCATTCTATTCCACCTATCATGCCACATCACCACCACTTCACTATCATGTGTCACTCAGAAAAGGGCCACTTGGCCATCCAAAAAGACCAAATCCAAATGTTGCATGTTGTGACCATAGGGTGCCATGTCATCATCCTACCACATGTTTATTCTATCTGGAATCACGTATGTGCCTAGATCACACTGAGCTCCACCTTTGGTTTGGATATGGAAAATCTGAGATGTACCAGCCTTCTCATGCCTTGCATTGTTACTCTCTCAGATATGAATGTATGAATAGCCTCAAAGCCAAAATGAATTCAACCATCTGCCCATCCACCTGCATCGACCTCGAATGGCTTCAAATATTGGATGAATCTAATCATCTACCCATCCTCCTACTCAATTATTATTTTTCCCATCTCTACCCCAGATGGACAAATATTTATTGACCATTTGGAACCATGACCCATCAGAACCATGAATAGACTCCAACATTGAAAACAAAAGTTATTCTTCATTCGTGGTGAGTTAGACTAAGTGCCATATAACGTTGCAAATATCTTTGAGAGGGCTATCCGACCAAGCAATTTTCATGCTATTTTGAATAAGGTACCTATATAAAAAATTCATTCAAAGATAGGATACTAGGGTACACATCTAATATTCAACACGCAAATTAGACTACCAACACCACAGGGACTTCACTCAATGAACCTCTGACCTATCGCGTGCGTTCGTGGCATACTAAACAATACCTTTAATTTGAATACATATTGGAAAATACCCCTAAAAATAACATTATTTATCCCCCTACCAATACGAACCCAATACACCTTCCTAATTCAAAAAACCCCTAATTCCACTAAATATTGTAGGTATCCATTTTTCCTTAACATTTTTTATACCCCTTTATATTTTTTCATTAACTTTGAGATCCATTTTTTATACCTTCCAATATAAAAGCCCTTTACCCCCTATATATCCCCCAATATATTATGTAATTTTTTCCTCAATATATATCCCCCAATATGAACCCATGTGGTATGGTATTTCTCCCCCAGTGAAGCCCCTATGACCAACACTTAGTAAGCAACCAAGTCAGAAATGACATCATAAGCTTAACACAATGCTAATTAAATTAATATCCCCCCCCCCCCCCCCCAAACTTGACATCAATGACAACAACTTCCAGCATATTCAACAATATCCCGTTTTTTAATTGATGGCAACACCACTAGGAATTATTGGTCATTGATGGCTTTAAGATTGTCTCCCCCTGTTAGGTTGCTAAATCTCCCACTAACTCTGATGAATCTTAAGTTATACTTTATACTCACTCTCCCTCTTGCTTTGGGTTTTCAATGTATTCTCATTCTCCTCTTTGCTTTCAAGGGTCAATGTATGATCATTCTTCCCCTTTGACATCAATGGAAAATCACTTTAGATATTCGCCCTAATTAGATATAATAGGGTACTAATTTTAATTGTTGTTGAACATAAATTTTGTTGCTACTTAAAACACTTGACACCAATAATACATGAAAACTATCCATTTCATCATTCTTATAGTGCAATCTAGTCCCCCTAAACATGTGCTACTCTTATTAATCTTATAACTCCCCCTAGTTTACTCTCTTTTCTTTCTCCAACATCCTAATATATAACTATCCTTGACATATATGGACAACCTCCCTATTTCTTTGTGAAGGAGATTAGTGATGAGACGAGGGAGACACCACTCCCAACTTTTTCCTTAAATACTCAAGGGGTTCTCTAGCAAGGGCCTTGGTGAATATATTAGCTATTTTTTCTTTTGTTGATGTATATTCCAACCTTACAATATGATCAACCGCATGTTCTCCAAGAGAGTGATACTTTATAAGTATATGTTTTGTTTTTGTGTGAAGAAAATGATTCTTCTATATACTTATAGCACTTGTGTTATCACATATGATTGGAATGGATTCATCATAAGTTACCTTCATGTCTTGCAATGTCTTATGCATCCAAAAAATTGGGAAACATGTTGTAGCTTCTATGTACTTGAATTCAATAATAGAAATTGAGAAGTTTTTTTTTCTCAACCATGCCACCAAGCAATTTCCTAGACAAAAAGTACCACCAATTGTGCTCTTCCTATCATCTGTATTGCTAGCCCAATCAACAACTAGGTATGTGGTCAATGAGAAGTTCTAACCCTTTAGATACCACAATCCATAGTCCATTGTTCCTTTTAGATACATGAAAGATATTTTTGCAGCATACAAATGGTTTTTTAGGGAGTTGATTGATATATTTCTACCAAGCATACAACTTACATTATGTTTGGACTTAATTTTTTTAGGTAACAAATTTTCATTTACCTTTGGTAAATCAACTTCTTTCCTTAGCTTACATCCAAAGACCATACAAGTGTTGGGTGTGTGTTATATTCTTTCCATGCATTATGGGGTCCAAGAAATAATAATTGTTGGACAGGCCCAAAGATGGGGGGTGTACCAAATATGGTGGGCAGACCTACCCATGGTTTTGTACATGGTTTTCACGCATGGTTTTTGGGCACAGTGGTTTTTTCCCATGGTATTTGTAGATCCGTTCAAGGGAACTATGGTTATGTTCTAATATAGGGTTCATGGATTGGGGTTTATGAATTCTTATATATATATATATATATATTGTAACATTGAGAGGAATATAATGAAAAATCAATTTGGTATTACGGGTTTTTGGATACAGGGGAAAATCTTTGTGTATATTTGTTTTATGTTCTCGCCATTGTATATTTTTCAGTTTTAAGAATTTGTTTGCAGGTAATTTCTGATAGGGTTAAAATATTCATTTGGTATTAGAGTTGTTTTGGCTTTAAGGGGATGGCTTAAGGGGTTTTTATCGGGCATGTGGTAGACCTTGTTACATTGGGATATCTACGGGATCAATTCTTGTAGTGAAAGAAGGTGGTGAACAAAGGAAATATAGAGATCGATAAATTAAATGGATAATGTTTTGAGCTATGGAAGCTCAATATGGAGGATTTGTTGGTGGATAGATATCAATGGATCATTGTAGATCTAGGTATGATACCAACAAGAATGTCAGCATAATACTAGGTGAAGTTAGATTGGAAGGCAAAGAGCACAATACGATTGTGTCCCTCAGATTCAGTATTAGTGAATGTATCAGGGAGGCTACTCTGGAGGTTTTGTGGGACAAGTTAGTGACTTTGTATCTATCTAAGTCTCTGGTGAACAAAATTTTCCTGCGGAACAAGATGTATAACCTGAGGATGAAGGATGGAAACTAAGTGACAGAGCATCTAAACACCTTAAATACTTTGGTAAGCCAGTGGTTATGTGTTAATATTAAAATTTCAAATGAAAATAAGTGAATTAGTTTTTTGTGTTCTTTACGAGACTCGTGGGATAGTCTAGTTGTCACAATAGGTAGAAATAAATCACATGCATGACGGATCAGCTATGTTTTTTGCACCTCCTCCATTCCCTCCTAATCCTCCTCCGTGATGTATTCTTTTGAATCTTGTAATTTTGTTTCTTTTATGTTGACAATAACCAATGGCACTGGTTGTCTTGGCTCTTTTCCAGACTTTCTTCTATGTAGAGCTATGCTCCTGGTAGCTCATAAACCTGTAATGCTCAATTTTGTTGAAGTAATGTTGTATCCTAGTGCAACTTTTGAAATGATAATATAATGAGTTTTTTTTACAAAAAAAAATAAAGCAAAATAATTCTTATATAAATTACTAGAAAGTAAGTCAATTCAGTTTAGAAATTGTGGGATAAACCAAGAAATACAATAATAACGTAAAATAATTATTTTATGTAAAGTAGTAGATAAAAATTCTATACCTTATTCAAAAGAATAAGGGAGCTGGAGAAGCGAGAGCGGATGGAATATAGGGAGTTGCGAGAAGAAGAAAAAATGATTTTCAGTGGGATATGGCCTCTCTATGTTGGCGATGGGTCAATGTCATCATTATAGTGTTGGTTCTATCATTTTGGTGGTGAGGTGGGTTTCTCTAGGGTTTACACTCGCTTGTTACTAAGAGATACATTTTTTATCTTTCTCTATTTATGTTTATGAGTTTCTTTTGTCTTATATTACCGAGGGAATTTTCTTGGTGTTTGGTGTGATTTTTGGCTTGTAACGAGTCACATCTCTCTCTATCTTTGGCATGATGTCAATCCTGGTACCATGGTTGATTGGGCATTTTATGATTTAATTTTTTCCCCCCCTTAGGTGCTATGCATACTAGATTATTTTATTGGTTGCAAAATTTCGTCTCGAGTGACAGTGGATTTTGTGTCTATGGTTTCATTGCATTCGGCCAGTATCCGTAGTGAAACATTTGGCATGACTACATGTTTCCTTTTCAGCTTGTGGTTATTAGTCCCTGCCGCCTGCGGCATGGCAAGGACTATTGTAATCGATTTCACGAAGTTAGCATTAGTCCAGCTCAAGTATAACCAAAGTTTTTAAATATAAGTTGAGTGTTGATCAATTATAACTAAATTTTTTAAACCGACATTCATTTAACATCTTATTTGGCCTCTTCCTGAGGCAGGGAGGCGGAAACATAGATTAAAATTATAAATTTGTTTCATATTTTCGAACAGGTAAAAGCTAGCTCACTTAATGCTAGCATTATTGGAAAACATTAAATGTTTATACATGTGAGTGGCATCAATGTTTGAAAGGGTACTTTTGAGAGAATGCTCTGTAAAACCGCCACAAACACACGGCCATGCACATAGTGTCACGTACACCGGCGCCCTGGGAGGTATCCTGCGAGGTATCAGTAGTAGGGTTAAATTAAATGCATCCATTGAGGGCCGAGTAGTCATCCACGGGAGCGTGCAGGTTCTGAACAGCTCCTTCGTTTCTTCACTATCAATATTTCGTTTATTCACCATCAATCCATTGAGGGCCGAGTAGTCATCGTGCGTGAACCGACAGGACCGTGCAGGTTCTGAACGGTGCTTCTCGCCGGCCGGAAAGAGTTTCTTCTTCGCATGTATAAGAGAACAGTATGAGAGCAACAGTAGGGGCTCTTCTGGCCCATTCTCTTTCTACACCGCCAATTCTTACTAGCGAATTCGCCATGGCCATGGCAGACCTCCTCACATTCAGCTGAGAATGAGTAGCAGAAGCCCGGGAATTATCAGAATTTTTGTGAATACTGCAACGGAACGAACACATGCTCCACGCTTTTCCAGAACTTGAAGAGGTGTGCAGCTTGCTATGTCCTTTTTCTTTTCTAGAAAATGAGAAGTTATGTAAAGGATAGTAGGACTGCCGAAAGTGCTGAGCTTTACCATCACAGATGGCTTACCAAGCTCTGATAATTCCATACCGCCGAGGCCGCTGCTCTTGAGAATGTCAAGTGTAGCTAGTAAGTTGCGCAGTGGGCTTCTAGACATTAAAAATTCATGCTTTACTGTCAAAAACTTAAAAAATACTAGACTAATGAAATTATTGAAGAACATTTGCCAGCATTTTTAAAGACAATTTTCGGTCACAATTAAGACGATTGTTTTTTCGCAAAATAAGCTACAGCAGTACAGATATCCATGCATTATTACAGATCTATACTATAATGTATGCTTCATGTTGCATTTAACACTTTAACACGATATACAGAGGTTGTAGATCTAACGCTTTGTACAAGAAAGCAATTCTTTTATACAGATTAAAACGAGCTACAACAATGATCTTTATAAGCGTTAATACGCTCTCAATTTGTACAAAAACATTGGGCTTTTTTTCCTAAAATGGCCAGTTTATTACAATATTGGAATTTATTTTAAAAAGGATAATTGGGTTTAGGTAAAATCCCAAATTCGGGGAAGCAGTAACGCCAACACCGTGTTTCCACTCCAGGCTGGGTACTTTTGTCTAAATATGAAAATTTTGCAACTAACCTCTCAAGTTCACCTTGAAAGCAGTAACGCCAACACCGTGTTTCCACTCCAGGCTTGGGTACTTTTGTCTAAATATGAAAATTTTGCAACTAACCTTTCAAGTTCACCGGACAACACCGCAACCTTGCTTGGATACTTGCTTCCTTGTCGCTGGTTATTAATTCAAGTGGAAAATCACTTAGCTGCAGCGAATGCTCTCAATACCCTTCCAAGAAACTGGTATGTGCATTCAATGATGACCATTACTATGCAGAGCAACTTTGCGCCATGGAATTTTAACACATCACATACACCTGATAAGTTTTCAGAATGTTTTAATTTTTTTTTGATCGACTGTGTCTTTTCTAGCATGATACAGTGTTAGGTGGCTTGGTTTAGCGCCCTGCATGCATGCACTGGCTCAGAAGGAAGTGAGACACCTTGCCCTCAAGGCAGGGCCCACATGGTCATCAAGTTTTACTTTAAATTTTTTATTTTATATGAACCCAGTCAACGAAGTTTTGAAAACATTAAATTACTACAAAAATGTTTTTGCCCAAGTATTTCAGTCTCTTGGAAATCAGGCTGTAACTCAGGCATCATTACTTATTTCAGTCTCTTGGAAATCAGGTTGTAACTCAGGCATCATTACTTGAAAAAACTGTTTTTTTCTTGGACTTTATTAGCATTCTTATACCTGGAACAATTATTGTAAAGCTGAGATTCAAATCGCTAACATTCTTCTCAAATTGGGCAGTATACAATGGAAAGATTTCTCATATTTAGCTGTAGCAACTGCCCGATATTTTTTCTTTTTGTTTCTCAATGTTCATATGTTGCATCGATTGAAATTAACTTTCGCTGCATAATGCAGTATATTGGCCAATTGCCAGTCGGCTGCACGCTCCAGGGAAAGAAATATGCGCTATATCTCAGAGCTGGAACGCAAAGTCCAGACCTTGCAAACTAAGGCAACAAATTTACTCTTTTGCAGGTGAGTTGATTATACTGGGCAGAAAATTTTTCCGTGCAGAGGGATTTAGCTGGACTGGGCAGTCAGAACCATGAGCTCAAGTTATGCCTACAGGCCATGGAACAACAAGCACAACTTCGTGATGGTAATGATCTTGGTCTCATTTTGTATTCATGGTATCTACTTTTCTAAAGTATAGGAAATGGAAATATGGATTTCAGATCACATTTGAAAGAATGGTTTCTTAATATCTAGTTAGAATCTTTAGACACAATTGATCCATGGCACTTTCGCTGGAATGATTTTCTAGAGGCTAGAGGCTAGCACAATATATCTCTTCCTTCTGCGTCAACAAGGGGCAGTTCAAGGCCTTTTATCGTTTCTTTGCTTTAAACTTTTCAAATGACTAAATTTTTGGAATTCATTGAAAATTAGAGAAAAAAATGAGGAATCTCATCTGGCTTTGACTTTATCAAGACACTTCTATTGCAGTTTCTATGCCTAAATTTTCTTGGAAAGCTTTTTTCTGCATAAATGTTTTCAAATCTTAAATAAAGTGATGTTTGTTTGGGATAACACCGAAGAACTAGCGTGTGTCTAACAATGGGCAGCTTTGTGTTTTGTATATAGCATTGAATGAGGCACTTGGGGAGGAGGTCCAACAGTTGAAATTGGCCACAGGACAGCTAGGTGTTGGTCAATCTGGCACTCTGGCTCAGCAAATGTCCATGAATTCACCATTATTTCAACTTCAACAGCAGGGTCCACATCATCCTCTTTATCAAATGCAACAACATCACCAAGTCCAATACAGTCAACAACCTCCAGGGAAGCAAACGAATTGAAATGAAGTTCTCCAAACCTCATACACTTCTCTTCCTGGTCCCGTTGGATCTTCAAGCAACCCAGATAATTCAAATATGAGTGCTAGCCAAGGGAGTGATTGTTCTTTCTAAACAGGTTATGGTATTTTGTTACCGGTTATCTTCTTCACCTTCTATTTCTGGTCGAAGGGATGGGGACTGCGAGTGAAAGGATTGTGTATATTTTATTATTTAGCTTTCAAAAAATCTGTGTATATTTTATTATTCAGCTTTAAACAAAACTAAAGATGGTAGATTTCAAGGGGAAGTAATTTCCGTCAAGATCTGTTTTGACAGTATGTTTCAAATTTCAAAATCATATTTTTGTTAGGCCATATGTTACTCTGCTTACTGACTGTAGCGGCCAGACATGTCTGTCAGGTGAGATATAGAACCAAGGCTGGAAGACTTTGTTTGAACAAGCTTTTAGGTTTCACAACAATCAACACATATTATGAGTTTCCACCCTATGAGTTGCGACTACAAGGTATAATGTTGTCTCTCACGTGAAGATATTAGTTAAATAAAGTAATGGTGTAACTTGAAAGCCCATGTGGTTCACACTTGTCCTGGCTCAAGGCAGGGACTAGCTGCCTTGCAGCCACTCTTGTTTATTTTTGGTTTCCATTTACTATTTTCCTGTTTTATTTATTGGAGCATTTACGTTGATATGGACGTGGATTTTATTTTTTAGCCATTTTTTGTGGGGAGAAATCAATTTATAATTGCGATAGTTAGTGTATATGTCACTCTTTGGATTGTGGTCATTACATGTTTTCCCCTTCAGACGATTTCCATGCCAGCTACGTTGGTATCCACGTGGAAGATGGGGTTGGAATTGTATGGGCCCAATTCCTCAGATATGATGAAATTGATACAGGTCATCTTGGAAATGAAGGAAATGTATACACGTAATCAAGAAGGATTTTTGGTGAGGGTTTCTAGAAAATAGGAAATATTGGGCTCTAGTGGGGTAATGCCATTACATGTTGTTGGGCATGTGTTGTCATTGTTATAACAACCTTCAAAAAAATTTCTACATTCTAATTTTAGAGCATACTTTCCATCATGTGAAGTGTCATTTTTGGTTGTCCAGTATCATTTTATGTTCTTACACATGTTTCTAGTGTCTATGATCCTTTACAAGTGTCTCCATATTGTTGATATTAGTAATAGAACACTTTTGAATCACAACACACTTTCTAGTCACAAAATTACACTTATGTGTCGCAACTGCACATGTTTTGTTTGTTGCATTTGGAGATTGGTTGTGAAGTGGAATTTTAATGTATATTTCTTATTCTTGGGTTTTTTTTGAGTTATATTGATGAGTTGAGAGGTGTAACACTTGATTTCACCCCCAACTCATTGTATTTTTCCAAGTTTCACCCTTCCATACTTAGTCATTTTCTGACCTTGCAACTTACCCTCTGGGCCAGGAAGGGTGCACTGCACACTTCTAGGGCCTAGTTGTGACCTCATTATCAGCTATAACTATTCCCAATGCCACCCTAATCATTCCCTCTCTCTCTTGCGTACTACACATTTCTAGTCAGCAAAACGCTTCTCCTTACTGCTTACTCTTTCTCCCTGCACTAGCTTTTCTCCTTGTTACCCAATGTTGATCATTGTGCACTTCTAGTGGGTAATGGTTCCCCTCCTTGTGCCTTGGAAATATGCCATGTGCCCTCCTTGTGGCTCTCGACTTCTTCCCTAATGCATGGCACAGTCCTAGTGAACAATATTTGTATCCTTGCCTCTTGGAATTGTGCCCTACACCCACCTTGTCTCCTCCTCTTCCAGAGTAGCACATGGCGCAGTATCAGTGAGCAGTGATTCCCTCCCCTACCTCCCAAAAGTGCGCTCTGCACCTATAAGGCCACTCTTTCTCTACCTTGCACATTTTTTATTCAAAATTGGAACATTGCATGAATCCTAATAGAATAGGATATTTTCGATCTAATGTTTGCTTTCCATTAGTGATCCATACCTATAAGTGTTCTCAGTAAGCATGGAAAAATATTTTCGAGGAGATATGTCAAGAGAAGCTTCCTAAGGAGGCAATATAAAGACAAAGGCACAAAGGCACCATGTTGTGACAATTGGATGAATGATGAATCATGAAAATAAAAGAGACTTATGAAGACTCCATAATCTCTCAAGACCCTTCGAAGGGTAGAAAGCAACCACAATGCAATATTTGTTGTAATTATCAAAGAAATAGTGGCAGTGTTATCGCTTCTCAAATAACTTCATTTTACAAGTCATCGAGTTCCAAGTCATTAATGCCAATGACTTGTCTTGTTGTTGTCACATGATGATGTAATTTTGGGAAATATTTTAAATGTAAATATGTGGAAGTCCAAGAGTCACATATGGACAAAAGAGTCATTAGGAAAAGTCCAAGACTCATGTAGAAGTCCAAAGGTCACATTAGAATTATAAGATTCATGAGGGTAGTTCAAGGGTCATAGGAATGTGAAAGGTCATTCGTCTTGTTATTAAAGAAGCCTCATTACTCAAGCAAATGACTTATCACCTTGGATTCTCCAACTAGGAATTAGAGATAGGATTTTTCTTTTGGGGAGAAAGTAGTGGCTTAACGCTCCACTCTTGGAGCTTGTGGTGTCCCATTGTAACTAATGTATCTTGGAACTTTCGCCTAATAACAAAATATCATTGAGCCAACATATTTTCATGCATATGTCCTGAATGTTGTAAGACTACTCTTTAGATGTTTTTGGTATGTGTTTATCTTTCCCATGTACTAAAGAAATTCAACTAATTCATTGGCTTTGGTGCTCATCATGTTGAATGTGTGTTGTATTTTCTTTAACGATCATTATGTCTATGTGAAATAATTCGATATATGGCTAGAAATTATTTCATGTGTATGTGTGTGTGCCTTTAATAGAATAGTACTATTACTTTTCTTCTGAAAACTTACTTTTCTTCCCTTCTGGAAAAAGAAATTTGATACATTTTGCAATTGAACATTTCGCAAGGCTTGCTTACTTTCTCGTTCGAAAGTATATGTGTGTTGCTCTCTTATGCTAACTATTGTAGCCAAGACAAATATTTAAGATAATGGCAGTCGGTCCATATTCCATATGGGTCTCCTATACCAAATAGTGTGAGGTCTAATTGGGATTTCATATCTGGGATGCCCCCTATATCTTGGTGGTTTCCAACACCATCAGCAAAATGTCAATGGGTGGCGTCCTTTGGGTGCCAGAATTTGTAATTATTATCTAGTGAATTGGGGTCGTAAAGGCAAGCTAGTGAAGGCATCGAAAAATGTTACAGGAATGGATTTTAGAGAGGATATTTTTTGGGACCAAGTGTCAAGCCTACAGAAACGAGCTTTGATCAACAAGTGGGAATTTGAAACTATGGACAGGAAGAAAAAAAAGGATTGGGTGGAGGCTCAATGTGATTTTATCTGTAGAAATTATGCTACAGATTTTCAACTGATCATGAAGTTGAACCAAAATCACAAGACACAAACCTACTCTACTATTTTGTGGACATTATTTCACAATTTAGAACAAAAATTTCAGACATGCATGAATAAATAACACACATGCAAAAAGTATTTTTATTTGGGGAAATAAATATGCTAAAAACCCCAATGCCTCTTGCATTAATAAAATGAAATAGAGATGTAATATAATTTATTTTCCCAATTGATCTCACCCTGCAAGTGCACAACATATCTCTTTTCTCACTGAAGGCATCTGACCCAGACTTAGTCAATTTATGCCTTGTATTGAGCTATTATTTCCTTGTGTTGTTACTTGAGAAATTGGGCCCCTAATATTTAGTAAATTCCTCCAATTGATTGTGCAATTCATTTGGGTTGATCATTTGACTGCATGTAACACTTGTACACTCAAAACTACTGTACAATTGATGTTACACGCCCTTGGAATCTCCATCTCAACTCGGTAACTCGAATTCTCTACATGCACTAACTATTTTGTGTTGATTGATTAGTTAAATGTATGATCACTAAGTTTGATTGAAGTCCCACTGCACAACTTGACCATCCACTAGTTCTTCCAATAGTTGGAACTAGTTTAACTAAAAACAACCTTAAATAAATGACCTTTATTACTACAAATTAGCAATCACACATGCTATTCTAAACTCTAACTACTACAACTCTAATTTATTCAGTAAATTGGGTGACACAAGCCAAGGGGTACTCTCAGATCCAAGTTGTCTATTGATGTGGAAATTTGAATTTTCTCAATTTAGTCAAGGAAAAATCAAATTAAGAATTTCTCGCTGCAGTTTTCAACACTCCCTCTCAGCAAGAAAGGGATTATCAACCACCCCTAACCTGCACTTGTGGAACTCGAACTTCCCTCTTGACAAGGTCTTTGTCAAAATGTTTGCATCTTGTTCCTATGTCAGAATGTACTGCAACAACATGATCCACCTATACACACAATCTCGTAGATGGTGATATCGGATATCTACATGCTTGGATCAATAGTGAAAATGGGATTTTCAGAGAGCTTGATGCAACTCTGATGATCACAGTAGATCACAGTGGGATACACCATTTGACCAAACAATCCAAAAATTATATTTATCATCCATATCACCTCACATGCTGCTTGAATGGCAGCCATGTATTCTGCTTCTACCAAGCTAAGTTCCATAGATCATTGCTTCCTGTTGTACCAAGAAACCGTTGTGGACCCAACACTGAAAATTCCACCTAATGTACTCTTCCAGTCTTATGGACTCCCTATCCGATATGCATTTGTGAATCCATGCAGCTTCACTCCCTTTGTCCGTCCATACCATAGTCCAAACTTGGTAGTGCCTCTGAGGTACCATAGAACATGCTTAGCTTTTCCCTCCAAAATAATTTGGTTGGTAGAACCATAACGTGGCTCAATTGTTTGACTTCATAGCACATATCTAGTTGTGTTTTCACAAGATACATGAGTGAACCCACTGATCGTCTATAAATAGTATCATCAACTTCCTCACCTGAAGTGGGATCCTCTTTCCTCCAGCTAGTCACTAGAGGAGTCTCTGTGGGTTTGCATCTATCCATGCGGAACCTCTGAAGTATATCATTGACATACTTTCCTTGAGATACAAATAGTTCCTCATATCCTTTCCACACTTCGAATCTAAGGAAGTAGTGCATGAGACCCATGTCCTTCATTTCAAACTCTCTTGTAAGATCCTCCTTGCAAGATCTGATTAGTTTTTCATCACTAGTTAAAATAAAGTCATCAACATATAAGACAATAATCAACAATTTACCTTCTACCAAAATATGATAGAGTTTTTCAAACGCTTCACTTTTGGTGAATCCAAAATCGGTGAGATAGTTATCGATCTTGGTGTACCAAGCATGCGGTGCTTGCTTGAGACAATACAATGCTTGCTTGAGTCTACACACATGAGACTCTTGATCAAAAGTATTTAATCCTTCTAGTTACCTGATATACAACTCTGCCTTAATAACTCCATTGAGGAATGTTGTTTTCACATCCATATGTTCAATCTTCCACCCCATCTGTGTAACTAGAGCAAGAATTTATTTGATGGATGAGTACCTTGTTATAGGAGCAAAGGTCTCCCATAGTCAATTGCTTCAATCTGAGAGTACCCCTTGACTACAAATATGGCCTTGTAATTTTCTATGTTTCTGTCTTCTTCCTACTTTACCTTGAAGATCCATCTTGAACCCACAACTAATATATCTGTTCGACTTGGGACCACTTCCCAAACATTGCTTCTTAAAATGGATTTGTACTCCTCCATCATTGCATCAACCCACACTGGTTTCTCTACCGATTCCTCGAAAGAGGATGGCTTAGTATCTACAAGCTCAGTCACCAGAACCATGTATCCAATGTACCAATCTGGTGACCTTATTTTCCTGTGTTGATTTGAAGAAGCACCCACATTCTCCCTCGCATCATGCACAAGTCTCTCATCTTCCCTAGTCCTCTTCCTGCCTTCTCTAGATGGTTCTACTTGAGCGTTTGTCTCCTCTCTCTACTCCTCAATTTTTGGCTTCTCCACAACTTCCTGAGGTTCCTCCTTTGGAACTAAAATCTCCTCTTCTAGTGGGAACTGAAGCTCCCTCTCAAGAGAGCACTGCATCACTTTCTCCTCATCAAATTTTACATCCCTTCACACTACTATCATTCTTAGGGATGGCAAGTACACACGATAGTTGTGGGGAGTTTCTATGTAACCCAAAAATACCCCCAACTCTAATATCATCTCTAGTTGCTTCCTAGCATCTTTAGATACATGGCAGTAGAAAAAGGCTCCAAAGATTCTAAAGTGTGAAACATATGGATTCCTTCCCTAGAAAGCCTCCTCCAGTGTAATCATGCCCAAAATCTGATGAGGACTTTGGTTATGCAAATATACTGTTGTATTGCATTATTTAGACCACAAGTGCAAAGGTAGTCCTTGGTCATGTAACATTTCCCTCATTTCTCCCACAATGATATGATTCTTTCTCTCAACCACCTCATTCGTATATAGGTTGTGGGGTTTTGTAAAATCTCATTGAATTATTTCCTTTGTACATAAAGTTTTAAACTCATTCAACACATACTCACCTCCATTATCGCACTTGAGAGCCTTCACTTTCTTGCTCGTTTATTTCTCCACCAGTGCTTGGAACTCTACAAACTTGGAGAATGTCTCCACCCTCTTCTACATGAATAAGATCCAACACTTTCGTGAGAATTCATCAATGAAAATATATGTGCCTAGTAGTATAGGTTGTCGAGAAAGGTCCACAAAAATAAGAGTGGATCCTTTCCAAGGCTGCATGTGCTTTGTTGTCCCTATCATGGAAAGTGGATTTTGTGTACTTCCGTAAAGTATATCCTTTTCATACATCAAGTTTCTCAAGTGATCCTTTAGAAAGGCATGTGGTTTTTTGTTGCATGATCTTCAAAGCTCCATGATGCAAATGGCCTAGTATTATATGCCAAAGTTCACTGACATCGTGGCTCTGCACCTTCTCTACCTTTGTGCTCAATGCAGCACAATCCTCTACATCTAGCTTGTACATGTTCTTCACACAAACCTCGATCTGCTTCACCTTTCATGTGATTATGTGTCTCAATAATTCCTTTCCTTTTTTGAAGATCACATCATATCCATGGTCTTCCAAAACTAGAACAAAGACCTAATTTTTCTTTTGGCCAAAGACGAACATGACATCCTTGAGCCTTGAGAGGGGAGTCTGACTCCCTTTGAAAGGTGATTGTACCAACCCCGGTCATGTTGTACCTTTCGTCATCCCCCATCTCAATGTGCATATGCAAGTCTTTCTCCTCCATTTCACTGAAAAAATATTTATTCCTCGTCATGTGGAACGAGGAACCTAAGTCCAAGTACCACATGCTCCTCATCACTGTGTTGGCCATGCATTAAATGAGGGTAAAGTCAAGCTTGAACTGTGAATCCAAGTCTTCACCTGTAGCTCCTCCTGAGGTCTTATTTCTTGCTTTCTTATGTGGAAACTTTTTGGCATAGTGCCTGAATTCATGAAAATGGAAGCATTTAATTTTTGACAAATATTTCTTCTTTCCCCCTTGACTAGATTTTTCTTTGGATTTGGATTTCTTCCTTTTTCCCTTCTTTTCCTTTTTATCCAATGCAATTTTTTCTTCATCCTCACCCTTAGATGAAGTCCTATCTCTAGTATTCTTCCTTATTTCCTCTTGTACCAAATTAGACCATAAGCACTTCTAATTCGGTAGTTTCTCTCCCCTATTCACCAAATCTTGATAGTTATGCCAGCTCTTGAGAAGTCCTAGAAGGGATAGGCTTACCAAGTATTCTTCAGGGAAATTAACACGGACCCCACCAATTTCATCACAACATTGTGTGAACCTGCTCAAATACTGCGAAATTGGGTCATTATTCTGCATCTTTATACTTCGAAGTTTATACTTGAGGGCCAATTTCCTATGGTAACTATTATTCTCGAACAATTCTTTCATTGATTTCAACATCACGAATGAAGTTTCCTTTCCGTGGATATTTGAGACAATATGATCTTGTACTCCCTCCAATATTATTCTCCTCGCTTTTTCTACATATTTCTTCCACTGACCAAGGTTTTGGGCATCAAGTGCTTGTGGTTTTGCAACATATGACTTGATGTATTCTAGCAATCCATTGTCATCCAATGGCACCTCCATGTGATCCTTCCATGAAACAAAATTTAAGGTTCCTTCTAAGGAATAATCTAGCCTTATTCCATTGAAATTCATCTTCTCAGTTTTGAAAAAAACTTGTAACACTAATCTCCAAATTCGAACCTCTGAGAAACAACTTCGAATTTCTATTCTACTGTGAATCCAACTCTGATACCATGTAGAAATTATGTTGTATGTTTGCAACTTCTCATGAATTTTTAACCAAAATCACAAGGAAAAAGCCTACTCTACTATTCTGCGGACATTATTTCACAATTTAACAAAACATTCAGACATGCACGAAGAAAAACACACACATGTAACAAGTATTTTTATCTGGGAAAGCAATCTTCTAAAAATATTGCATTAATCAAATGAAATAGAGATGTAATACAATTTATTTTCTCAATTGAGCTCACCCTGCAAGTGCACAAACTATCTCTCTACTCAATGAAGGCCTCTGACCCAGACTTGGTCAAATTTTTCCTTGCATTGAGATCCTATTTTCTTGCATTGTTCCTTGAGGAATTGGGCCCTTATTATTTAGGAAATTACTCCAATTTATTGTGAAATCCCTTTAGGATGATCATCTGACTGCATGCAAGACTTACACACTTAGAACTAGTCTACAACTAATGTTACACTGCCTTGGAATCTCCATCTCAACTGGGTAACACGAATTCTCTACATGCACTAGATATTTTAGGTTGATTGATAAGTTAACTTGATGATCACTAAGTTTAACTGAATTCCCACTGCACAACTTGACCCTCCACTAGTTCTTCCAACAGTTGGAACTAGTTTAAAAAAAAAAAAAAAACCCTTAGATAAATGACCTTGATTGCTACAAATTAGAAATCACACATGCTAAACTAAACTCTAACTCTTACAACTTGAATTTACTGAGTAAATTGGGTGACATAAGCCATGTCACACAAGTTAACATCATCTAAGTTGTCTGCTGATGTGGAAATTTAAATTTTCTCAATTTAATCAAGGCAAAATCAAATTGAGAATTTACTGTTGTGTTTTTCAACACTATCATCAATTATAATCCAAATATCGGTATGCTCCTCAATAATTGGTTCAAAATTCAACTTATCCATTATGAGGATGCTAAGAAAATCTTACAAATTCCATGAGCTCATAAGTGAAGCTTCTTGTTCTTGCATTAATGGTATGTTGGTTTTAATCTATTGTATGAAATCCCTTGTTGTAAAATGATTTGGGTCAAGCTCTCGAGGCTTCCACTATATTTTTGGGCTCGGAATGACATAGCTTTGATTGGTGATAGGCTTAGGAAAATTATTTTTGTGGATGAGAGCAGTCTTTGTGGTATGGAAAAATGTATGGCCTGGCTCTTAGTGGAAATGGATTTTTCAGAAGGTCTCCCTATGAAAACAGATCTCTGTTGGGGAAAAATAACATTATGACAGAGGATATATTATTAGGGTATTTATTTCTGATGTTTGGGATGTCATGATACGGGTCATGCAATTGCATTTTCCGGCGCTAAGTGGATTCAGATAATCGGTGTGTGACATGGATTCATCAACAGTTGATGTATGGGGTAGAGCACCAATTATTCGATGTGAGGGAGGATGTGGTCAATGTATCGACTCCTTCATTATCCTCGGGAATTTTTCATGTATCCCCATCTGATTTCCCCACATTTGTTACCTATGATTGTGGTGAGGAATCATTGGTTAGTGAAATTCCTATCAATATTTCTAAGAATCTTTCTGATTATTCTACCCCCTTTAAAAATTTGATTATTCGGTCTAGATTTGTGAGTATTTCCTATTTATTCAAAGCACTTCCCCAAATTTTGTCTTGTACTTATGCCCGAGACATTGGGGTATTAGGTGGTCCTAGGGGGGTTTTTTATTCTATTCAAAAGGCTTCAAATGAGGGGCCCCTTTCTAGATCACGATATCCTAAGATTTGTTTTGGCACTTTTGTTGGTATGCCTTCCCCCACAAATTTTGTGGGAATTGACCTTGAGATTCTCAAACACAACCAGGCTTTGGCATTGGAGTAGTTATCCATCCATTCGACCATGGTCTCCCCATTTGTTATATCCATTATCCCTTGTTCTATGAGGAATATTACAGTTTGGAAGAAACAGAGGGGTAAAAAGGTGGTGGTTCCTCCTAAAGGAAATATTACTACTGGTCTATCTTTAAAAAAATTGTACTATGTGGAATCTTGCAAGGTTGCTTCCCTTGGTGCCACTAAAATATGGCCCCTTAGATCATGTTCTCCCACTAAAAACATTTTTTGGGTCCTTTTTTTTCGGGGAATTTTTTTTTGACACATTTTGACCAAGTCTAACCGAAGGGCAGTTGCGGAGGAAATAGTCGAGGGAAAGAGAGAAAATTAGCCCTAATCTATCAAACAGTGAATTTAGTAGGAAGAAAATATGGGGGCATTCAAGCGCAGTCAAGCTGCAAAGGTTGTCAAGGAGAGATGGAGCAGCCACATTCGAATCACAAAACTACCAAGGAGGAAAGCGTGTGGCATCTGAGGAAGAGACTAACAATTCAGGTGAGTGGAGTTTATCAAATCGAAAGGATAGGACAACAAGAAGGGAGGTGAAGCTCATACGCTGAAATGTTGTCGTTGAGTCTCTTAGACTTGGCCCTGTTCTTTGTTTATCTATTTATGCGCTACATTATATGTTGATTCTTTTGTTCCTATCTAAAAGTCAATATTGGTAGAATTTAATGATGCCTTAATTTTAATGGAAAGAGTTGTGGGATTTATCTATGTTTCTGAATGTATTTGCATGGGCCTCTTTAAAATTTTCTTATATATTAATGTGGATGTCATATGTTTCTTTGGATGTGTGGCAAGTCACACTTTTTGTTGGTTATATGTCAGATGCTATGATTTTCTAGAGTAGATGTGAATGATAATATTTGCACAACTCCCCTTGATGTTTGGTTTTGGTCCCTATCGTAGTAAGGTCACAACACACCTCGAGTGATACACCTTACTTCCCTTGAGTAACGTGAAAATGTTGGCGTTATGCTCGACTACATCTGATCCTTTGTTGTCCCTTGTGTCTGAACCTAGGGTCTCTAACTTTTAATATTTTTCTCCAACAATTTTCTAAGGCTACTTTTTTCCATAACTATCAACTTATTTCACTGTACAATATTGTTTACAAAATGGTATCAAATATTATTATTAATACATTGAATGATAATCTATCTGCTTATATTACCCCTGAAAATTTTAGTTTCTTAAAGCATAGGAAAATTCAGGATGATGCGGCATTGCTCAAGAATGCATACATTCGATTAATACTAGGAAAAATGAGGCTTTATTATCAAAATTGGATTTGCGTAAATCATATGATTGTGTAGATTGGGATTTCTTCAGATGATCTTGCACAAAATTAGGCTCTCGGTAGGGGTGGTCGACTATATTATGGCTTGCATAACCTCGGTTAATAATGAAATCTTGATTAATGGTGTGTCTTCACATTTCTTCAAGGCCTCCAGGGGATTGTCAGAGGGTTGTTCTTTATCACCCCTTTTATTTATTCTAGAGATTGATGGTCTGAGTTGGGTAATCATTGAGGCTTGCATAGTTGGTTCATTTTCAAAATTTAAGATCTCAAAAAATGTCTTTGTTACTCATCTTATGTTTGTCGATGATGTGATTCTTTTTGGGAAGGTATCCAGTAAGGAATGGATATACTTGCATCTAAACGTCTCTCTTTTTAGGGACGCATCTAGGCTATCTGTGAACATATCTAAGTTCATTCTTATCAAAGCATTTAATGAATTAGTCTAGGATCTGAACTTGAATTTTAGTTTTTTTGTGCTAATTTAATCTTCAGATTTATATTAAAAGTGTTTATATTTTCTTCTTGTATAAGGGTTTATTGAAGTGCTTATGATTTATTAAAAAGTAAATTTGTGGATATTAAGTTGAATACTTGAACATAAAAGCATGGAAACTAAATTTTGAACAACAACAAACAAACACACAGCAAACCATCACAATTGAATCAATAACACTTTGTTTTGATGAAGGAGTTCACCCCTCCTGGGCTACATCTCCTTGGTCCAGCTTCCATGGCATGGGACTTTGTATTAGCTCAAGTGTGCAAATAATGTTGTTTACAGTCTCCTATTGCCTTTGCAACCTACTCCAATGTGTCCAAAACATCAAAATCTACCAAGAATGACTCTTCCTGAGCCAAAATTGGTCGAAAATTTCTTTAGATATGGCCAAAAAAAAAATTCCTACAATATCTCCTCCAAATCTAGAGAAGGCTCTAGATAACTCAGATAGTTTGGAGGATTCCGCTGAAACAAGCAGTTCCGCTAACTCCACCTCCAACTTAACAGGGGATTAATTAGTAGTTAATATTGCGCTTAACTGGGATAAGTGTGTCTTAACTACGCATTTTTCCATATAACATAAACATGTTTTATTATTCTTAATCTCGCGGATTAATGAAATAATCATGGGTTAACGTTTAAAACTCCGCCCATTTGCAAATCAGCTTCGTCCATGGTTCTTCGTTGCGTAGTCACATGGGAGGGGGTTGGCCCCCTCCAAACCGCCGCCAATAGATATAACAAACAATAAGTAGAGGCAACATCCTTAGAGGGTTAAGACCCATCATAGAGTAGAGGTGATAAGGAATTGGGGTAGGTCATGGGTTCGACCACGACCCTCCCATCAGAATTTTGTTCAACGATATATAACTTCAACCCATGGTCAAAAAAATTGGATATAAACTATATGTCCTCTCTGTTTTCATATGTCTGTCGGTACGCTTATCAAAGGTTTGAACTTTGGTTAATGAAATATTCGCCTGTAATATATATATGTTTGCCTTGTTCGCTTATCCAATAGTTTCAACCTTGGATTATAAAAAAATATATTCATCCCGAATTATAATGTCCAGAACTTTGATATAAAAATAATTTCGATCAGTTCCAAAGGTTGGATGGGTCCACCAGAGGGGGCACGTGGTGGCCCCTGGCTTCCTCTAGTTGGACTATTCCAACAAAAAAAAATTATCCTTCAACCCTAGGATAATTGTAAAAAAAATTCACCTCCAAAGTTCATTGGCGAATCTGGTTGTGACACTTGTCACAGTGTCATTGGGATAAAATTGGAGAATATTCCCTAAATATACCTAAAGTGCTGACTGGGCTACCATGTCATCAACCTATCACTGTTCTGCAATTTTTTTAGCTGTTTGAGAAAACAAACAATAGGTCATATCTTCCTCATCCGAAGGCGGTTTTTGATGAAATGAATTGTGTCGGATTCTTGGCGATGAGCTCTTCATTGTCGTTATAGTTTGGAGCATTTCTGAGCACTTTCATTTTTGAGCTTAATACTAAGCCTCTGATCATTCCTCCCCACTAGAAGCCTTTTGGACCCCAAAAGATACTATCAATTTTTCAACAGGTGAGGGTGCAACTCCCTCTCCCTTTCAATCTCCATCCATTTGGCCTTGGAAGAATTTTGTCCCTTGAGTCCCACTCTAAGGTATTCAACATTCCCTCTTCTTGAAGTTCAGGTTCTTTTGTCAAGTATGAGATCTTGTTGAATTTCATCAAGATATTCTGGTGAGAAATCATCAATTGATGGCAGTTGAACATGCTCTCCTTGATAATCAATCAATTCTAGCTCAAAAAATATCAAATTCTCAACATTAATGACAAAATCTATTTGCATATAAGGAGGAAAATCTAGCTTAAATGCATTGTTGCCAATATTTTCCTAAATTTAAAAGGACCATATCGGATTGCCTTAAGATTTTTACCTTCCCCTTGAAGTCTTTCTTGGCTGATATATAAAAAAAATTCATTCTTGGCTGATATATAAACAAAATTCATCACCAACCTGGAATTTGTGATCAACACGGTGTTTATCATGCCTTTCCTTGTAGCTGCTTTGACTCCTTTCAAGTTGTTCTTGCACTGTGTGATGTACCAACTAAATTTTCTCAATGAATTTCCTTGCCTTATCTATGTCAGTATGACCATCTATAGCGACATATTTCTCAAATCTGAAGTCCAAAGGCAATCTTGGCAAGTACCCAAAACATGCCTCAAATGGCGATGTGTTTGTGGAAGAATGCTTTGCCTCGTTTTATGCATGCTGAATGTAATGCAATTGTTCATCCCACAACTTGGGATGTTTTCTACAATAACCTCTAAGAAGATGAATGATTGTCATGTTAACCACTTTGGTCTGACCATCTGTTTTTGGATGAAAGGTTGTACTCTTCTTCAACTTAGTGTCCATCATGTCCCATAATTTTGACCAAAAATTCCCAACAATCTGGCAATATCGATCAGTTACAATAGAAGTAGGAAGACCAAAATGAACCCATATATTTTGAAAGAAAAGATGAGTTGTTTGCTTAGCTGTAATTTTTTTTTTTTTACATGGATTCAAAAGACACATTTTGCTAAACCTATCTACAACTACATACAAGTAATCATGACCTTTCCTTGAAATTGGAAGACCTCCTACAAAATCCATTGAGATACTCTCCCAAGGATGTGAAGATGCTGTAAGTGGAGTGTAAAATCCTAGTTTCCTATTGCTAGGCTTAATTATTGCACACAAATAATATCCTCTAATAAAACCAGATACACTATCAATCATGTGTGGCCAATAACAATACCTTTGGATATTCGTTACCGTCTTTCCTACACTAAAATGTATAGCAATAAATGAAGTATGTGCCTCCCTTATGATAATGTTTCTTTCTCCCTATGGAATACATAACTTACCCAAGTGATACAACAAACTATTATGTACATGATAATATAACCCTTCAATTTGGTTTCCTTGACTCAAGCTTTCGTACACATCTTGAAAATCATTATCATATGCATATTGTTTAATGTAAATTTCATGCATAACTGAATTGTGCTTGAGTATAATAGATGAATTTACAATACGCCCAGAGAGAATATCAACTACCTTATTGTAGATTCCCTTTTTATACCTGATAACCAAATGGATTTTTTGTAGAAATCCCATCCATTTGAAATGTCTTGATTGCTAAAACTTTGATTGTGACTGTAAGTACTGCAACGGCTGAAGGTCGGTATGGATAATGGTCTCTTCCCCCATCAAATAATGCTTCCATTTCTTTACACTTTTTACCAATGCATATAACCCTTTGTCATAGGTGGGATAGTTAGTCACAGCTCTATTAAATTTTTTAGAATGAAACGAAATGGGCTTACCATGTTGCATGAGAACTGCTCCCATGGTGTAATCACTAGCATCTGTTTGGATCTCAAATGGTTGTCTAAGGTTTGGAAGAGCCAATACCAGTGTTGAACTGATATTTTGTTTTAAAGAATCAAATGCTTTTTGATACATATCTCCCCAATGGAATGCTTTCTTGACACTTGTCAAAGCAGATAACAGAGCTGCAATGGAAGAAAAATTGGCAATGAATTTCCTCCAATATTGTGATGCCCCAAGAAAGCTTCTTACCTCCGTAACTATATTGGGCTTGGGAAAATTCACAATGAATTCAACCTTGGAAGGTCTATCTTCAACTCACCTCCTCCAACAATGTGTCCCAAATACACTAAATAAGTCTTGCCAAACTCACACTTCGACATCTTTAAAAATAGCTGCTTTTTTTTCAAGACATCAAGTACCTTGTTCACATGCATGACATGTTCATCTCTTGATTTTCTAAATATAAAAATATCATCTAAGTAAACAATGACGAAGTCATCTAAAAATGGTATTAAAACATCATTCATAACTCTCATGAAAGTATCTGAAGAATTTGTTAGACCGAATGGCATAACTAGCCACTCAAACAATCCTTGTCTAGTTTTAAATTCAATTTTCCAAATTTCATCCTCAACTATTACACCACTTCGTAAGTGTTACACGTCATGTTACACGTTAATTTGTCACCGTCCTCGCACTTCCCATCTCAACGATTGGAGGGTCGTTTCTGTGACCAATAAGCAGTGTCATGCCTTGCAAATACCATCATTGCATCCCTTTCCATGAGGACAACATTTCTCCTGTGGATCATTTCCTGAGCAGACCCCTAAAAACACATGTTTTTGCCTTGGCGCTGGTAGCCCGTTATGTACTCGTGCCAATGGGGGAAAATTAACACTGAGTCCGTGCCAATTGGCGCTCTGTCCTAGTTAAGCACCCACGCCAATTTTATTTTGGAAAGTTTTTTAAAAAAGAGGCGAAGTTTCGATTACAACAACTTCGTGGATGAGTCATCAGGAGTGGTTTCGCCTGAATAACCACGGCCTTCCTCCTTTGGCCTCTTGTTTCCACCTTATGTGGAACCTCCCAAGGGATAAGGCCTCCCTTCCACTATTGTAGGGATCCCAACCTCCTCCTCTCCTCTATAAATATAGCCTTCATCCATTGATGAAGGGTCAAGGTCAAGTCTTGAAGTGCCTAAGCTTTGAATCTCCAAGTTCCCAAGAGCCTTTGCAATGTAAGAGCCCTCTTTCTTCCTTGCGTCGACTCTGCAAGGAGATCACTTCCACAGAGACTCGTGAGAGGTTTGCCCTTTCCCTGGCGAGCTTTGCGAGACGTGAACGACTGGAGACCCATCCGAAGGAGACCACGACGTCATAACATTGGTTGTAATCTCTTTCGATTGTTATTTAATGAATGATTACGATTATGGTTCCACTCTGTTTTCGATTATGTTAATATGAGTAGTATCCTTTCTGACTGATATTTAGTTGCGTATGCCGGATTTTATGCTTGTATCTGTTTGTTTCTTGCACGTGCAGGTATCCATCCGCGGAGATCGTGGAGGATCGTGATCTGCCGAGGCTGAGGAACGGGAACGCTCTCTTCTTCAGATCGTAGCATTGGGTTCCAGGTAGACCTCCATCTTTGGTATTTTCATTTCGTAACTAGGAACTTGCGTTGTAACATTTCGTGATTGTTGCTAGACCCCTGCTGGGCTAGTAGGGATCGCCTCTGTCCGCAGAGGGGATTTACCTCCTCAACACTAAGTCTAGCTTAGTGAAATATTGTGCATACCTTAACTAACCAAATAAATAATCAATTAGTGGGAGTGGATAGCGATTATTTACCGTGATTTTATTTAGTGCACAGAAAACTATGCACATGCAGCAAGTCCCATCCTTCATTGGTACCAAAAAAATTGGTGAACCACATGGCAAAGTAGATGGGCATATGATACCTTCGTTCAGAAATTCTTGGATTCGATCCTTGATTTCCAAACTCTCCATGAATGACATGCGATACACACCAATGTTTGGAAGTGGAAAATCTTGCTACAGCTAAATCTCATGTTGAATTCCACTCTTGGGAGGTAACCCACTTGGTTCTTGAAACATCTCGCCATGCTAACTTACCACATCAAACAAATCAGATTTTAATTTTTCATCACATCCTTCAAAATATTCATATTCAATATCATCTTTTTTCTTGATCATGAGAAGCAAAAACCGTTTACTTGCATTAACCAATCTCTTCATCTACCCTGCATTAACTAAAGAAATATTTGGCTTTTTGCGATGATCTCTCACAATATACTCCACCCCATCCTTGAGAAAATGATATTTTTTCTCATGGAGATAAAATATCGCTTTCCTGTCATACAAATACGGACTTGCCGAGATAATTCCTGAAATGTCAAGTGGAACCACATCTAACTCAACTTCATCAACAAGGTTTGCAGTAATGACAAATTGAAATATGCATTTCCTTGTAACCTGTAACATGGCATTCTTGACTATCCAATCCAAAGGGTATGGCTTATGATGTGGTACAGTTTGAAGGCTAAGCTTTTTGACCAAGTCTTCTGAAATCAAGTTTTCTTGTGACCCACTATCAAACAATGCATCAATATTTGTATGATTTGAAATCACCCTTACATGGAACAATTCCATCCTTGTTCCTTCATTTGGATTGTTGTTGTGACAATTTGAGGAACTAGTACTTGCTATGGTTTCTTTTCCCTTTTTGAGCATGGCTACAATCTTGGTCTCATCACCGGAATCAGATCCAAGATCATGTTGTGTGGTGGCAGTCATCTTTTTTTTCCCCTTATTGTTTGGTTTCTTAGGCCTTTAGTTTGGGATGTAATTTCCAATAGTGGGCTTCATCATACCCTTCTTTGGAACAATGTTTGCATGTATTTTTATCCCCTTATTTTCTAACACTTGAATTCTTTTTTCCCTTCCATTTTCCTCCCTTCTCTTTTCCTTAGCCTTGAATGGCTTCTTCTTACTACCCTCTTCCTGAATGTTCTCTCCCCTTGCTTCAAGATGCTTGGCTTGCACACATACTTCATCTAAATTTATTGGGTTAAACATAAGGATAGTACGTTTCAAATAGGAATGTAAACCCCCAATGTATTTCAAGAGTGTATCTTTGGAATTCAAGTTTATTCCTAACAACAAAGCCCTTTTCCTAAACTCCTGGGTATATTCTTGAACTATTTGACCCTTGAGTTGCCTAAACTTTTCCAAACTCATAATGGGTTTTTTCATATAGGCTAATGGATAAAAAATTATTTTAATTGAAGAAATAAACTCAACCCAAGAAATGGATATCTTACCATGGATTCACATTTCCTCTTGAGTCTTTTCTTCCCACCATACAAGTGTTTCTCCTTCTAGCCTTAATGAATCCAACTGGATCTTAATGTCATATTATTGTAGGTTTCGAATTCTGAAATATACCTCCAATTTACGGATCCAATTGTCAAACTTGTCTGCATTTACCTTGCCATTGTACATAGGAATTTCAAACTTAATGTCCAGTTTGAGTAATAGAGTTTTTCCTTTTGGGGTTTTTGAATGAGTATGGGTGGTTTTTATGGTGGAAGCGGAAGATGATGTCGATGAAAATGATGAGGATGAGGATGATGGAGATGGAGGTGGATTTCCTCCACTACCCTTTTAACTCTTCTCTTCATCTGAAGTTCCTTCTCAATGTGGAGGCTTAGAACCTTCTCCTACCATTCTAGCAGTGAATGCATAAAACATGATTTTAACCATCCTCTTTATGTCATTGAAGTAACTCTTGGAATCTTCCTCTTTTGAATGTCCTTGAGTCTCTCCAACACTTGAAATGATGGCTATGGATTCAATCTCAACTTATCATTCTTGTACCTCTTCAATCAAATCAGCTTCTTTTGCAATTTGTAACTCTTCAATTTCAACTTCTGGAGATAAAACTTGAGGTGCTTCAAGTGCAGCTATGAGTGGAAATTTGGGTTGAGATGGTTCTCTTGTAGCTCTCCTTCTTCTGGTCCTAACCTTAGGACTAGAAACCAATATTTTCCCTTCTCCTCTCTGCAGCTTCAACCTTGTAAGCATCACAAAATTGCAACTATTAAAACCCTTCTTGTACAAATATCAAGAAAACAAGAAAACAACCTTTGATCTGATACCATCTTGATCTGAATTTTAATGTTAGTTTTGTTGTGCTAATTTCATCTTCTTATTTATATTAAAATTGTTGATATTTTCTTCTTGTACAAGGGTTTATTGAATTGCTTATGATTGACTAACAAGTAAATTTGTGCATATTAAGTTGAAGACTTGAACATACAAAGCATGGAAACCAAATTCTGAACAGCAACAAACAAACACACAACAAACCATCACAATTGAATCAATAACACCTTGTTTTGATGAAGGAGTTCACCCTTCCTGGGCTACATCTCCTTCGTCCAACTTCCATGGCATGGGCCTTTTTATTAGCTCAATTGTGTGAATAATGTTGTTTACATTCTCCTATTGCCTCTGCAACCTGCTCCAGTATGTCCAAAACATCAAAATCTACCAAGAATGACTCTTCCTAAGTCAAAATTGGTCGAAAATTGCTTTAGTTATGGCCAAAAAAAAATTTCCTATAATATCTCCTCCAAATCTAGAGAAGGTTCCAGATAAATCTGAAATTTTGGTGGATTTCGCAGGTATAGGCAGTTCCGCTAACTCCGCTGCCAACTTAATAGGGAATTAATTAGTAGTTAAGACTACACTTAACTGGGACAAGTACGTCTTAACTGCATGTTTATCCATATAAAATAAACCTATTTTATTAGTCTTAATCTCGCGGCTTAATGACATAATAATGGATTAACGTTTAAAACTTTTCCCGTTTGCGAATTAGCTCTGCCCACGGTTCTTCACTGTGTAGTCACATGGGAGGGGGTTGGCACCCTCCAAACCCCCACCATCAGATCTAACAAACAATAAGTAGAGGCAACATCCTTAGACAACTAAGACCCATTGTAGAGCAAAGGCAGTAAGGCATTGGAGTTGCGCGGGGTAGGTCGTGGTTTCGACCCCGATCCCCACATCAAAATTTTGTTCAAAGATATATAAATTCAACCCATGGTCAAAAAATTTGGATATAAACTATATGTTCTCCCTGTTTTCATATGTCCGTTGGTCCGCCTGTAAAAGGTTTGAACTTTGGTTAATGAAATATTTTCCTGCAATATATATATATATATATATGTGTGTGTGTGTGTGTGTGTGTGTGTGTGCCTTGTTTTCCTATCCAGTGGTTTCAACCTTGGATTATAAAAAAATACATTCAGCCAATAATATTTCCATTCAGCATGAATTATAATGTCCAGAACTTTGATATATATATAAAAAAAAATCAATCAGTTCTAAAGGTTGGATGGGTCCACTAGAGGGGGCACATGGCAGCCCTTGGCTGCACCACGTGTCCAGCTCTAGTTAGACTATTCCAACTAAAAAAAATCTCCTTCGACCTTAGGATAATTGTAAGAAATTTCACCTCCAAAGTTCACTAACGAATCTGGTTGTGACACTTGTCATAGTGTCATTGGGCTAAAGTTGGAGAATATTCCCTGAATATACCTGGAGTGCTGATTGGGCTGCCATGTAATCAACCTGTCACTATTCTACAATTTTTTTTAACTGTTTGAGAAAACAAACAATAGGTCATAGCTTCCTCATCTCAAGTTGGTTTTTGATGAAACAAATTGCACCGGATTCCTGGCAACGAGCTCTTTGTTGTCGTTCTGGTTTGGAGAATTTATGAGAATTTTATATTTTGAGCTTAATATCGAACCTCTGATCATGGCAATAACATATGTATTTTATATTAAAGTGGATTTGTTGGATAATAGTTTCAAATATCTCGGTTTTTTCCTAAAACCAAGCAAGTATGGTACTTGTGACTAGTCTTGGTTAATTAATAAATTTGAAAGAAGATTGATATCATGGTTTTGCAGGTGGTTTACTTGAAGGATGATTCTTGATCAGTCAGTTTTATAAAACATTTTGATTTACTGGATACATATTTATTTTCTACCTAGATATTTCATTAAAAATATCAACTCCATTATCTCTAATTTCATCTCGTCTGGTTTAAAGGGGGGAAATAAGATACATATTTTCTGGTTGGAGGGCATTTATATGTAGAAATAGGAGGGGGGATAGGGAATAAAGAATACTGGAGAGTTTGGATGTGATCTAGTGGTGCAGATTTTTAGGCGTGCATTATTCGGTAATGGTCTGTGGCAGCGGATTATTAAACAAATGTATGTTTGCAATCAATTGTTCCATTCTTGGATCAAGGTTGGGGCACACAACACTTGTAATGAATATTATATTTAGAATAACTTCATGAAGATGAGATATTGGTTGATCAGTAATATGTGATGGGATATTGTATCTAGCATTGCGGTGTAGATTGGATTGGACCATCTCAAGGGTTTTTAGGCCATCTACACACTGCCACCCTCCCTCATCAAGTACATCCATAGCATGGGTACTTATTCCTAATCTAATTCTGGTCAACTTTGATCCCATTTATTTAAATCCTACTTGGTTATGGTCTCATGATTTTGGTTTGTATGGGTAATTGGCTAGTATTTGTGATAAATATGTGGTTCAACTATATACAGTAGGTATCACCTTAGTGGATAAGATTGATACCTTCAAATGGGATGGCAAGACTATATAGGGACAAATCTTTGTTGAGGAGATATATAGGTATATTTCTCATAAATAACAGTGTTATGTGTAGAGAGGGTGGTTTAGGTAAATATGGAATTGGAAATTGCCTCAAAAACTCATATGCTTTGGGTGGCTTGTTTGGAAAAATAAAATCTTAACTTGGGAAAAATTGTTCAAAAAAGGTTCGAGTGGTCTTGGTAGATGTATTATGTGTGGAGAAGATAATTAGTATTTCATACATCTATTTCTTATGTGCTCCTATGCCATTTCCACATGGACATGTGTTCTTCATATATAAATATTAGTGTGGTTTGGCTTTTCTCTTCTATTAAGGAATGTTTGAAGGTTTGAAAGTAGATTACAAGTTATAAAACTTCCTTTATTTATATTTTAGGGCATATGGCGTAGTAGAAATGCTTACATTTTTTAAAATGACCCCTTTGATATATCTCTTGACTACATAAATATTTTTGCATATCAATGAATTTGGATCAAACATTAAACTTGGAATAAAGAGATGCATTCAACTAGTATAGTGCTAGAACAAAATTCCTGTTGGTTTTTTTGATGGGGTAGTGAATCACCATATCTGCGACAATGAAGCATATATTATTATAAATCTTGATTTATATTATATATTCAGTTGGAAAAATTACATGGGAACAAACGATCATGCTGAGATCATTACCCTATTGGGAATTTTATTTTGCGCAAAATGGTTATCTATTGAATCTTTGAATGTCTTCGGATATTTGAATAGATTAGATTAATGAAAAATCCTCTTTCGAACCTCCTCTGCTTATCAATTGCATGAATGGGATAACACTATTGGTTGGGCATTTCAATTGGGTTACCTTTTTCCATGTTGATAAGGAAAAAAAATGTAATTGTTGATGCTCTCTCAAAGATGGGTCATAATTATTGATTGGGGGAGATCATCTTTTGCATATAATTCGGGCCAACTACAAAGGACTAGGAAAATATCATATACATGATCTCTTATTAGTGTTGTTCTTTGTTTTTGTGTTTATTCTTAGAAAATGAGCATATTTGAGATCTATCATGTGAATATGATTGGTTATTTTTTGTATAGAATCCATAGGGGATAGAATTTCAAATATGACATTGTTGTAATTTCTTATAGACAGGCAAAGATGTGATTTTGTGATTTTTTGAATATTTGGATATATGTAACTAGATTTTTTAAAAACAAATGCTAGTCAATTGTTTCTTTCCTGGGAAAAAAATACTTCCATATTTTATGAAAGAATTCATTCTCTAAAGAAATTCCTCAATGTAGAGTTGTAAAAATACATTTCTTTTAATTAAAACAATTATGTGTGTAGTTTTCATAATGGTTTCACTTCAACTAAAAGAGAAAAAAAAATCATTGTGGGCCCTTGTATGAGTATATTTAGATTTGGATCAATAAAATAATGGAGATGATCAAGTTTACGAATTCATTCCTCAAGTCTAAGAAACAATTCTGGTTGTTAAGGTTTGTGGGGCATGAAATTCTATAAAACAAAAATCCTTTGAAAAAGTTGGGTTTAATTTTTTTTTTGCATATTTTCCTTAACCTTTTGTGAGTACACAAATCCAAGTTTTTCCTTTTCCTTTTCTTATTCCTAGACATTTAGTCATCCAAAATTTATGTTCCATATCATGTCATTGAAGCCAACTTCTAATTGATTTTCATTATTTTTCCAAAGTCTCCTATTTTTTTATCCATGGGCGCCCCGTCCTGAAACCAAGCAATTATGGTATTTGTGACTAGTCTTGGTTAATTAATAAATTTGAAAGAAGATTGATATCATGGTTGACACTTGGAGGAAGGATTATTCTTGATCAGTCACTTCTACAAAAAGAAAAATTGATTTACTAGATACATATTTATTTTCTACCTAGATATTTCATTAAAAAGAACAACTCCATTATCTCTAATTTCATCTTGTATCGTTCAAAGGGGGAAAGTAAGATACATCTTGTCTGGTTGGAGGAAATTTATATGCAGAAATAGGAGGGGGGATAGGGTATAAAGAATACTAAAAATTTTGGATGTGCTCTAGTGGTGACGACTTTTAGGTGTGCATTATTCGATAATGGTCTGTTGCAACAGATTATTAAACAAAAGTATCTTTTCAATCAATTGTTCCATGCTTGGATCAAGGTTGGGGCACACAATACTTGTAATTCCTCTTATATCTAGAATAACTTCATGAAGATGAAATATTGGTTGATCGGTAATATGTGATGGGATATTGGATCTGGCATTGCGGTGTAGATTGGATTGGACCATCTCAAGGGTTTTTAGGCCAACCACACACTTCCACCCTCCCTCATTAAGTACATCCATAGCATGGGTATTTATTCCTAATCAAATTCTGGTCAACTTTGATCCCATTTATTTAAATCCTACTTGGTTATGGTCTCAGGTTTTTGGTTTGTATGGGGAATTGACTAGTGTTTGTGATAAATATGTGGTTCAACTATATATGGCAAGTATCGCCTTAGTGGATAAGATTTATACTTTCAAATGGGATGGAAAGACTGTAGAGGGATAGATCTCCGTTGAGGAGATATATAGGTATATTTCTCATAACCAACAATGCCATGTGGAGAGAGGGCGGTTCAAAAAAATATAGAATTGGAAATTGCCTCAAAAACTCATATGTTTTGGGTGGCCTGTTTGGAAAATCAAAATCTTAACTTGGGAGAATTTGTTCAAAAAAGGTTCCAGTGGTCTTGGTAGATGTATTATGTGTGGAGAAGATAATGAGTATTTCATACATCTATTTCTTATGTGCCCCTATGTATTTTCCACATGGATAAGTATTCTTCATATATTAAATATTAGTGTGGTTTGGATTTTGTCTTCTATTGAGGAATGTTTGAAGGTTTGGAAGGCAGATTACAAGTTAGAACACTTCCTTTTTTTATATTTTAGGGCATATGGCATAGTATAAATTCTTACATTTTTTAAAATTTCCCTTTTGATAAATCTCGTGACTACAACAATATCTGTGCATATCAATGAATTTGGATCAGACACTAAACATGAAATACAAAGATGCATTCAACTGGTATAGTGTTGGAACAAAATTCTTGTTGGTTTTTGACGGGGCAGTGAATCACCATATCTGCGGAAGTGAAACATATATTATTATGAATCTTGATCTATATTATCTATTCAGTTGGAACGACGACATGGGAATAAACAATCACGCCGAGATCATTACCCTATGGGGAATTTTATTTTTCGCAACATGGTTATATATTGAATCGTTGGATGTCTTCAGGGATTCCAAATTTTCAATAGATTAGATTAATGAAAAATCCTCTTTCGAACTCCCTCTACTTATCAATTGGATGAATGGGATAACACTATTGGTCGGTAATTTCAATCGAGTTACCTTTTCCGATATTTACAGGGAACAAAATGGAATTGTTGATGCTCTCTCAAAGATGGGCCATAATTATTGATTGGGAGAGATCATCTTTTGCACACAGTTCGAGCCAACTACAAAGGACTAGGAAGATATCATATACATGATCTCTTATTAGTGTTTTTATTTGTTTTTTTCTTATTCTTAGAAAATGAGCATATTTGAGATCTTTCATGTGAATATGACTTGTTACTTTTTGTATGGAATCCATAGGGGATAGAATTTCAAATATGACATTGTTGTAATTTCCTATAGACACACAGAGATATGATTTTGTGATTTTTTAAATATTTGGATATATGTTTTTTGATTTTTTAAATACAAATGCGAGTTAATTATTTCTTTCCTAGGAAAACAATACTTCTATATTTTAGGAAATAATTCATTATCTAGATAAATTCTTCAATGTAGAGTTGTAAAAATACATTTCTTTTGATTAAATCATTTTGTGTGTGTGTTTTTCATAATGATTTCACTTCAACTAAAAGAAAAAAATCACTGTGGGTCCCTTGTATGAGTATATTGAGATTTGGGTCAATAAAATGATGGAGATGATCAAGTTTACGAAGTCATTCCTCAAGTCTAAGAAACAAGTTTGGTTGTTAAGGTTTGTGGGGCATGAAATTCTATAAAACAAAAATCATTTGAAAAAGTTGGGTTTAAATTTTTTTGCATATTTTCCTTAACCTTCAGTGAGTACACAAATCCAAGTTTTTCCTTTTCCTTTTCTTATTCCTAAACATTTATTCATCCAACTTTTTTTGTTTCGGATCATGTCATTGAAGCCAACTTCTAATTGATTTTCATTATTTTTCCAAAGTCTCATATATTTTTTATCCATGGGCGCTCCGTCCCAACATGTAAAAGGTGAAATGCATTTATTTTTTTGTTCACTTAAATCATAGGGATCATGTAATGAATTCGACGAATATTATTTATGATTTTGAATACTTCACTTGGAAACTTAGAAGTTTTTAAATGGAAACATGGATGTTCTTATTTAAAAGTAAACTCCATAGAGAGCTACTAGGGAGTACCCAGTTTGTATAGTTTCAAACTTTGTACACAGAGAAGAAAACTTGAATATGTGTTCATTTACATTTTTATAATAATATTAATTTATCTCTATAATATTAATAGGTAAATCAGCCATAGGAACTTAGCTCAAGTGGTATGGTTCACGATTTGTGTCCCAAGTAGCATGGGTTCAAGTCTCCGGAGACATGCTGGCCTTTGTGGCATTTATGAAATATTGGTTCTACCAAGTGGAATAGTGGCAGTCGTTTCTATGAAGTTACCAATTGTGCCTAGTGGGATGTACTCATTATTGTTTAAAACATAAATATTAATAGCTAGATCATTTAAATCTTTCTAAAAAAAACAAGATTATCTATGTATTTTATCTCTTGAAAATCGTATTAAATATATTTTTTGTTTGTCCTTATGAAGACAACCATTGTATTTTTGTTTGTCTTCATGGAAGCAGCAATTTTATTTTTGTATTTTTTTTCTGACTATTGTAGAAGTATTAATTTTTAATTTTATTTTATTTGCATGATATGAAAGACAATTTTATTCTCGAAAAGAATATCTACATTAACTAAAAGAATATATTTGTAATGTCATAGGAAGTACAAGAATATATTTGTAATGTGATAGGAAGTACTAAAAAGTTTAATTGCATGCATTTTTCTAACGAAGTACTTTCTAAAGAATATATTTGTAATGTGATAAGAAAAGGGTTTAATTGCATAGTACTTTTCTATATTATTGGTTTAAAAAAAAAAAAAAAACAATAATCATTTTCATAATAAAGTATCACATCAAAGAGAAAATCTCTTCATTTTATATAAAAAAATGGCTCTAGCTTGACCCTCTTCCTAACATGAAAAATACATCAACAATGCCATAGCCTATATCAATAATTGTGTTTTTCTATACTAATCATTTCAAACATTTGGCATTTAGCATGGAACTCGAAAGGGTCTATTTATTTTCGTAGGACTTTTCAACATTAACTACCTAACTGAATTCTTAATTAGTTCATTATTGGATTCATGTATATTTAAATAATAAAATGTTATTTTTCCAGTAGATTATAAATAGTTTTTGATGATTATATGGAGAGGTGTGAATATCACAGAGGTTTTATTGTGGAGCACTATTATACCACGTGAGTTCATATTGGGAGATATATAATAAGGAAAAAATGACATAATATATTGGGGGATATATAGGGGTAAAGAGTTTTTATATTGGCTAGTATAAAAAATAGAGCTCAAAGTTAATGAAAAAAATAAAAGGTATAAAAAATGTTAATGAAAAAATGGATACCTATAATATATAGTGAAAGTAAGAGATTTTTAAATTGGAAAGGTGTATTGGGATTATATTGATAAGGTGTTAAATAATGTGATTTTTAGAATCATTTTCCAATATATACTCAAATTAAGAGTATTGTTTAATATTATATAATCGCAAATAATATATTAGAAATTCATTGTATGAAGTTCCTGTAGTGAATATACACCATACAGTACTAGATACACCCCACCTCTTGACACCACACAATCATTATAAAGCCAACTTTCCATATCTACAAAACTCTCAATGAAATGTTAAACAATTTTTTCTTTTTCCATTGCCATGATTATGGCTTCTTACCATAATAAATCAACTCTCGATTATGATTTCTCACCATAACAAATGAACTCTTATACCTTTCGATGCTTTACAAATATTTAGTAATGATTTATGACATCCCAACACACGCCCATACAACTATGCCTTCGTAATAAAAAGATAAAATATCACAAAATGGAGGGGGATTCATCACGGCCGACGTAATCGTTCGCTTAAATTTGAAAAAGGAGTTGACAGGTCACCGCATGCCCCACGTGACGCTTGTTTAAAATACAACACCACCCTTAGTCCAAGAGGTTCTCTTTAATGCGTGGGCATGCCATATGGTTTTCTCAAATGGTTTCCAAAATTTATTGTAGCTGTCCAGCCCATATTATGCATTGGGTTTTTTGTGATGTTGACATTAATTTGTCTATTTGTAAAAAAAAAATTATAATTTTTCATAGTTAAACATTGAATTTTTTTATTGTTTATTTATTTAAATTTATTTTTCTGATTTCTTATTGATTCATACTTTCAACATGTTATTGCAAAATGCTTTGTAAAATGTGCTAAAAAGTACAATTTCACATAGGTCGATAAAGTGTTAATTAATAAGTTCGAGTTCCACCTGTGGTTGGATAGCGGCATAGTAAGTTCAATGCATACGGCGGGTACGAATTGGAGTAATGTGCGTAATACGAAATGTAGATTGACACACGAAACCCAAAGACTGACATTATCCCTTATGATGAATATCTCGTAGACTTAACCAAATCTTGTCTTTAAATCTTTGGTTCCCACACAAAGTGACCATTGCGATTAATATTCGCCTTATAATCAAACCTGCTATAAATATGCCATAACGTAACATCCATCATACGTATGGGTTTTATTTAATGGTTCACAGAGCGTTCGTTTCATTCGAAGTTAGAACCTTTATAAAGTTCCCATACAAATAAACATTTATGCTATCCCTGGAATTAAACCCTCGACATTACAAAATGTATCAACGCATATCAAATAATCTGCACCTGTTTGCCTTGGTCCCACATAACACAGAACTTACCTTGACGTTAATTGTCGAACGGATCTAACGGTTCACCATTTGTCGCTCGCCAACCCTCGATCGAATGGCTATAAACGCATATCGCATTTTTTTTTCTCCCGACCTTTAAAGCTTCAAAATTGCGCGAAATCAGTGGTATTAAAATACCACCACCCTGTGATGTGTCAGCTATTCAGCGCCATCGCATTTTTTTTCAAAAACCCGCTTACCACTTTTTAAAAGTGCGAAAACCACACTCAGATTCTAAAACCCGCTTTCACTGTTCATAACTCAGAGTTTCGGTTCTTTCAAGGTTCCATTCCTTCGGATTTGTACACAGCCCGCCTTCGATCTTGACTAAAACACATCTCGGATTTAAGTCAAAGCCAACCCACAATTAAATCAAATTCTCGGGCCACAACCCTGATAATAAACCTTCTTCGCTCCACGATTGAACAGACTTTGTTCCTATAGGTGAACTTGCGCTCTTTCATTAAAAGATAGACTTCTGTCATTCCTTACGCCGGATTTCCTCCTCCATGGACTAAAGTATCGTGGCCTTGGCAAAGCCGATATCTATCACACGAATCGACTCAACAATCTCTTGCATTAAACCTCGACCTTGGATAGACACTAACTCAACTTGCGTTTAACAACCAGGAGTTCAAAATCTATTCAGCCTGAACTCGACGTTCAAATTGCACTGAGGCCGGATTCCACCATATCTCAGATTAATATCGAAACAAAGTTTAATCGCTCCTTTCGGACCTTGTTTTCTCTGTTTCTAATGTTGTGGATCGATTTCAGTCTGATATCAATCCAAACAAACAACTTTTCGATGCAAGATCTAACATGCTCTGTAACCAGATGTTAACATTTCTTTTGTTGTTGTGGTAAGCAACAACAACAACAAAAAATATATTTTTCTTCTTTACTCATACAAAGTAAATTAAATTAGAGAATTATTAAACAATATTATTAAATTAAGTAATTAAATAGATTTATTATATGTAAAAAGTGTATGATATATTGTATGTGGAATATTTATATAGTATTTAATTATTTTTGGGAATATTAGTACATTTTAACTTAAAACCAATTGTAACAAACCAAATATGCAGTTAAATGATAGACATTTCAGTGCAGATTTTAAGTTATTGCTAAATGGTATACGAGTACAGACAAATAAAAATTTGGTTGAATGGTAACTCCTCGTCCACGAGAATGGTAACATTCTCATTCATTAATGTTCAAACCAATTCGAGTGTTGTGTAAGTGTGAGAGAGTTAAAGGTTTACTCTTTTTAATATAGATATATAACAATTTTATTTAATTATTATATATATATATATATATATAGTTATGAAAATTATTCATATATATATTTCAACAAAAACAAAATTTTAATATAAAATTTAATTATTTTATATATTTTTTAATTTTATTGATTAAAAATTTATAAATTCAACACTAAAATCTATTACTCAATTTTTTAACTTTTTTTTTTTTTAATACTACATTACAATAATTAGATCCTCAAACCAGAAATTTTAGTGTATTTTTTTTCTAAGTGAGATATGAAAACTCTATATGTCATTTTAAACTTACAATCAACAAAGCAATTTTGCCAAGCAAAAACACAACAATCCTTACATTTGACTTATATGCTTATTACTGAATAGCAAATATATTACTGAATTTTAGTTCTAGTATAGCATAAATTTTGTCTATATAATATTAGCTCATGGTAGAGTAACAAAAGCTATTTACAATTCAGATTTTTCCATAATAATTTAAGTTTAGATTTCCATGGTTAATTATAAATTTATTTAATGCATATATTAATTATTTTTATAATTAATATTTTTTTTTAAGTGAATTGTATTAAAATGACTTTACATTATATTTTAGCTCATTCTTAAAATAAAATAAAATCTATATACTATATAATTAACTTACTTTTACTTAATTGCACATTTTTTTAAATTCATAAATACATGTATTAATTTTTAAAATATTTTTTTAGAACATGGCGTTAACCAATACTAATTACATAATAACAATACAAAATAAATTAGTAATTAAATTAAACTAAGTAGCAAGAACTAAAAATAAAATTAAATATTTATTTAAAAAATAATAATTATAGTATAGAAGATGTACAAATATTATGCAAATTAAATTTATAAGAACTTCATCATACCTAAATATTATACAAAAAATTATTGATAATAATAATTTAAGTGGAAACTTATTTAAAAAAATAATTTATTATATTTATTTATCATAATTTACTAAATTTACATTAATAAAAATTATAAAAATTAAGAGTATTTTGCAATTGCAGTTCAATATTTAATAGTATAAAATAATAAATAAACATAATAATATAAAATAATAAATAAACAAACTATTAGCACAAATAATTTAAAGAGAAGTGGCAGATTGAACAAAATAAATATCTACTATATATATTTATTAAGTATTAAATTATAATTAACGTAAATAAAAACTTATTTTTTTAACTATGATATATTTATAATTAGTTAATCTATGCTTGAGCATTTTAAACGTGATAGATTCCAATTTTAAAGTGTTATCCATATGTTCTTACTAAGTGAATTAACAAGGCACTGAAAATAATTACTCATAAACATACTCAAACTCAAATTGTAACATTTCTATATTTACATTAAGGGGCAGGTAGTCGCTACTTGTAGCCTTGTTTTAATTATGGTCGGTAAAGCAAAAATTAATTATAAATAACATAATGTGTAGAAATTTGAATAACTGATATATTATTCACCAAGATTCTCCTGATCACACACTATTTTAGCTTCATGCATAATACAAAATCTCTTCTACCATTGATCATCACATGCGGAAATAAAATCAATTACATGCATACATTAAAACCACAAACAATCACACATATGAACACAGTATTTAATGGGAAAGCTTAAAGCTGAAAACCCCAACTATCTGTATATTATATGTCATGGAGATCATGTAACAATTATAGTACAAAAGCTCCTCACAAGCTCTCATGCACACCCTCAATTGCTACACACTATCAAGCTAGATCTAGCAAAACACATGCTCCAATCTTTTGCCACTTGATAGCCAGCCTCTATTGCGTTATCAATGATATGGGATGGCTTCATTAAATAGATAAACCACCTGGCTTGTACTGCGCAATCCTCATGGGCTTCTCCACCTATCTGTGTGTTGCAAATAGCAACAGTATAGTCACAACTGATAGTTAACCTGCTCTTTCACCTATTTTTGCACTGGTCTCCACTGAAACTGTCCATGCACTAAAGTTAACTGATGCATTCTTTAGTTGATTAATGAGTTTATAATTAGTGAATTAATTAATAATTAATTCACACCACTCTCACTAATTGTATCAATTAGTTAAACCGAATACAAATAGCTCAACTATGTTTAGATTAGTTAAACTGAATACAACTCCACTAACTTCCTCAATCAACTCCACCAAACTCTGTCACATGAGTTCTAACTGAAGTATCCATGCAATAGCTCCACTTAACCCTCAGGAATAGCATAATTCCTTTTGTCAGCTCCTGTGCCACATCTGTGCACTTAACTGAAGTGCTCCAAGAGAATAAGATAATGTTTAGAGTCCAAATATTATTAAGAGCTAATAATATTTGACATATCTATTTTTAGACTGGCAATCTAAAAATAGATTCCGCCCAATATGTCTAAAAATATAAGTCCATCTATTTTTTCCGACTTGCCCAACCATCCACAAATAGCATCCGGCAACTCATAGAACATGATCATATGTCTAAAAATAGACTTTGCGCCAAAAATAGCCTGCGGGCCCACTTAGTGAAGGCGACTCCTTTCCACTAAGCTCATCATCTTGTTGCAATCTCAACACTCCCTCTCAACAAGATAAGGATTATCTACAACCCCTATCCTGCCCCTGTGGTATTCGAATTTGCTCCTAGTGAGCACCTTCGTCAAGATATCAGCATCCTGATCCTCCGTGGGAATGTATGAAAGTAACATGAGCTTCCACTGCACACAATCTCTGATATGATGATACCGGTCCGTGAAGCCATGCCGCCTCAACTCATCCTCCTCTCTGTACCATGATCCATATCCCGATGTGCCTCTGAGATATCTGAATACATGCTTCCCCGCCTTCCAAAAGAGCTTGGTTGGCTTAACCATAGCTTGTGAAAGCTGGTTAACAGCATAGCATATGTCGGGTCAGGATGACCGGGACATATACACCACCAACCGTCGAGGGAAACAAAGGGCATCCACCACCGCTAGTGGAATAATCCCTCTCCAACCACTGTGAAGAGGAGTATCACTGTGCCTGCAACATGCATGTTGAAATTTGAAAGATCTCCTGCATGGCCGGCCCGAGAAACAACAAATTCACCACCGCGCCGCCAAATTTCAATCCCAAGAAATAATGGAAGGAGGCCCAAGTCCCTTCATCTCAAACCTTCTTCAGTAAGATTAGCCTCTGAAAGAAGTACCAAAAGTTCATCACCTGTCAAAATCAAATCATCTACATAAAGTACAATGATCAGCAACTTACCCTCCACCACAATCTGGTATAGGTTAGGATCCGCCTCACTCTTGGAGAATCCAAGTCTAGTGAAATAATTGTCTATCCTTGTGTACCAAGCATGAGGTGCTTGTTTCAACCCATACAACACTCTCTTGAGCCTGCACACATGCGACTCGCTGTTGAAGATCTCGAAACCTTCGGGTTGCTCTATGTACACCTCCTCCTCAATGACTCCATTGAGGAACGCAGTCTTCACACCCATCTGATGAATGTGCCACCCCATCTACGCTGAGAGAGCAAGAATCGTCCGTGTGGAAGAATACCTTGCGACAGGTGCAAAGGTCTCCTCATAATCGATCCCCTCAATCTGTGAAAAGCCTCGGGCAACAAATCTTACCTTCTTGTACTTTCCCACACACTTTCAGCCGCTCGCTTCACTTTGTAGATCCATTCAACCCACCATCGATTTCCCCTCCGGTCTCTGGGACAATCTCCCATGCATGAGCCACAACCGAATCATACTCTTCCACCATGCATCTACCCATGTGGGTCCTCCACAAATTTCCTTGAAAGAGGATGGCTCACATGATACACTTGCTCATAAGAGCCATGTATCCAAAAGATATCGCATGCCAGTGATCGTCTCCGTCCGCGCTCGTGCGGTGGGTGTATCACAACCTTCTCTCGCATCTCAATTGGGGCCGCTCAGCTTCTGTAGTGCGCTTCCACCCTCTGATGGTTGGCGCTGCATGAGTGGTCTCTTCCACTCCATGAACCTCATCTTGTGGCTGATCCATATCCTGAGACTCATCCTTAGGAACTAATAGCTCCTCATCTGCATGCAAGTGTGGCTCCCTCTCAAGCGAACACTTCATGGCTTTCTCCTCCTGAAATTTGATATCCCGTCGCACAACAGTCTTGCGACCGTCTGGAAAATACACACGATAGTTGTGGGGCGTATCAGTGTACCCCACAAATATCCCAACCTCCGCAGTCGGCTCCAGCTTCTTCCTGGCATCCTTCGTCACATGAATGTAAACAGGTGAACCAAAAATCCTCAAATGGGAAATATCAGGCCTCTTACCAGAAAACACCTCCTCGAGTGTACTCATGCCAAGTATCTTGTGAGGACAATGGTTCTGCACATATACTGCAGTATTGCATGCCTCCTCCCACAAGTGGATGGTGGCCCCGATCATGCAACATTATCACGAAAACATTCCATGATCGTTTTGTTCTTTGCTCAATTTTTACTTTGACATCGTGGGTTATGAGGTGCTATGAGCTCTCTTCGAATTCCTTTTGCGCTGCAAAAGTCCTTGAATTCGCCAGAGATGAATTCACCACCATTGTCGCTCCTAAGAGCCTTCACCTGCTTCCCCGATTCTTTCTCAACCAATGCCTTGAACTCACAGAACTTTGAGTATGTCTCGCTCTTCTTCTGCATGAAGAAGATCCAACACTTATGAGAAAAATCATCAACAAATATCACATAATACCTGTGCTTTGCTGTCGAAGCTACTGAGAAAGGTCCACACACGTCTGTGTGAATTCTCTCAAGGATCGTCGTGGCGCGACTATCCTTCTCATGAAAGGTGGCTTTCACAAATTTTCCCAAGGTACACCCCTTGCACTGATCTGACTGCGCAAGATCTGTTGCAGTATCTTCAAAGCTCCATGGTGAAGGTGGCCCAATCTCCGGTGCCACATCTCGCCATCATCCCGACTCACCACTCCTTCTGCCTTGCCTACCATTGTTGTGCAGCCATCTACCTGCAATTGATAAAGGTTCTTAACTCGAACCCCTATCCTCTGGGTCTCACCAGTTTCCTTACTACGCAGGAAAGCCTTTCCCTCGCTAAAGACAACATCATATCCCTTGTCTTCTAACATCGCCACAGAGATACTCCTTCAACCTTGAACATGCATCACTTCCTTCAATACGAAGGGTTTACTGCATCTTCAAAGGAAAAAGTGGAACGACAATGGCCGCACTCTTATTCACCATCATCGCCCATCTCGATGTGCACTCCAAGATCTTTCTCATCTAGATCAGTAAACAAATCTCTATCTCCCGTCATGTGAAAAGATGCAACACTGTCCAGAAACCACACTGATCCCGTCATACTTGAGACCAAGCATGTGATCAGTGAAAAATCCAGCTCAAACTGTGAGGCTAAGGTCTCTCTCCACCGTAGGTCCCAGTTGCATCGCTATTCCCCTTCTTCTCAGGATAATTAGAAGCATAGGCTTTAATGTCCATGTTGGTGACAGTGAAAGCACTTCACCTTGGACATGTCCTGCTTCTTGCCTTTCGCACCAGATTTAGAAGCTTTCTTGCTCTTCCCCTTCTTTTCTTTGGTAGCCAAAGCACAATTCTCTTCATCAGAGTTCTTTGATGAAGATCCGTCCCTGGTACTCTGCCTTATCTCCTCTTGCACAAGATCCGACCAAAGTCGCTCCCATCCTGGCAATTTCCTCCCACCATTGATAGAGTCCCTACAAGAGTGCCAACTCTTCGAAATTCCAAGACATTGCTCACCAAGTCCTCATCATCAACAACACCCCACACCTCCTAGCTCATCCCCGCATCGGGATGAACGTTGTGAGGTACTTGGGCATACTGTCACCTTTCTCCATTTTTATGTTTCTGAGTTTATCCTAGAGCGCCAACTTCCTCCGGTCGCTCTTGCTTTGAAATAAATCTATCAAAGCTTTCCACATCAAGAATGGAGAAGCCTTACCATGAAGGCTGGACACTATGTGATCCTTCACACCTTCCAACAGAATCCTTCGACACTTTTCTGTCTTCTTTTGCCATGCGTCAAGTACGGCAGCATCACTAGAAGTAGGCTTTGGAATTTTTGCATCTATGAACTCCTTCAACCCATTGTCATCCAACACCGCCTCCATCCTATCCTTCCATGCAATATAATTTGAGCTGCCCTCAAGGGCATACTCCAATCGCAATCCGTTGAAAGACATCTCAACTTCGACACCAAGAAAACACTACTGCAAATTCGAATTTCACCAGCACAAAACTCAACCGCTTCAATGTTTTGCAATTGCTCCAATGATCAATAACCCTCTGATACCATGTAGAAATTTTAATAACTGATATATTATTCACTAAGATTCTCTTGATCACACACTATTTTAGCTTCATGCATAATATAGAATCTCTTCTACCATTGATCATCACATGCGGAAATAAAATCAATTGCATGCACACATTAAAACCACAAACAATCACACATATGAACACAGTATTTAATGGGAAAGCTTAAAGCTGAAAACCCCAACTATCCGTATATTATATGTCATGGAGATCATGTAACAATCATAGTACAAAGCTCCTCACAAGCTCTCATGCACACCCTCAATTGCTACACACTATCAAGCTAGATCTAGCAAAACACATGCTCCAATATTTTGCCACTTGATAGCCAGCCTCTATTGTGTAATCAATGCTATGGGATGGCTTCATTAAATAGATAAACCACCTAGCTTGTACTACACAATCCTCATGGGCTTCTCCACCTATCTGTGTGTTGCAAATAACAACTGTATAGTCACAACTGATAGTTAACCTGCTCTTTCACCTATTTCTGCACTGGTCTCCACTGAAACTGTCCATGCACTGAAGTTAACTGATGCATTCTTTAGTTGATTAATGAGTTTATAATTAGTGAATTAGTTAATAGTTAATTCACACCACTCTCACTAATTGTATCAATTAGTTAAATTGAATACAAATAGCTCAACTATGTTTAGATTAGTTAAATTGAATACAACTCCACTAACTTCCTCAATCAACTCCACCAAACTCTGTCACATGAGTTCTAACTGAAGTATCCATGCAATAGCTCCACTTAACCCTCAGGAATAGCGTAATTCCTTCCGTCAGCTCCTGTGCCACATCTGTGCACTTAACTGAAGTGCTCCAAGAGAATAAGATAATGTTTATAGTCCAAATATTATTAAGAGCTAATAATATTCGATATATCTATTTTTAGACTGGCAATCTAAAAATAGATTCCGCCCAGTATGTCTAAAAATAGAAGTCCATCTATTTTTTCCGACTTGACCAACCATCCACAAATAGCATCCTGCAACTCATATAACATGATCCATATGTCTAAAAATAGACTTTGCGCCAAAAATAGCCTGCGAGCCCACTTAGTGAAGGTGACTCCCTTCCACTAAGCTCATCATCTTGTTGCAATCTCAACATAATGTCATTCTATTTTAAAGTTTTGAATCACTTTTAAACCTTTATTATAAAAATTATTATGTTTTTTTTTAATTGGTTAAATAACGCTATAAAAAAAATTGAAGAGTCCACTTAAATCTAGAATGTCATTAGGGTGTATGTTGGAGAATAAGTTACGCAAGGGAGAAAATCTAAAAAAATAGATCTTTCTATGGTTTATTTTGGTGTGTTTTATGTCACATTGTAAAAGAGTAAGTAGATAATTTATTTTTAATTTGTTATTTAAGTATGGAAACTATTTTATTAAGGGTTGGTAATTAGTATTAGGTGGCGGGGTGAAAATGTGAGTGAAGCATGGAAAAAATGGTGGAATGAGACTTCCCCAAAAAATTTATGGAGCATCTCACTGCTTACTTGTTGGAGTACTTAGATAGGGAGAAATTGTAAAATCTTCCATGACTGTAATTTCTTTCCTGAAGAAATTAGCGCACAGATTATAGCAATACACATTCTCATCCCTGAAGAGGAGCAAAGACACAAACCCTATAATATGTCTAAGGAAACTATCGACCATCAAAACCATGGGCATATTTTGATGGATCCACTCAACATGGCAGATGTGGAGGGGGAGTTGTTCTACATATAAATGACAATCATCATTTTGAATTAAAGTTTGGATTGGGGCTGGTACAAACAATTTTGCAGAATTATTCAGCTTAAAGTTACTTCTTCTTATCTTTATTAAAAAAGGTTGCCGACAGCTACAAGTTTATGGTGACTCAAAGGTGGTAGTTGATTGGTTTAATCAACATTCTACATGTCTCTCTCTCTCTCTCTCTCACACACACACTCAGAAACATATTGGATGAGGTTATGATGTCAAAAACACATTTTGATTACATTATTTCTCACCATATTTACAGGGAAAGAAACACAATTTCCGATAGGTTATCTAAAGAGGGTAATGATGTGTAATTCTTTTAGTTTTAATTATGGGGCAGAGCTCCACGGATAAGAAATCAAATTGGATCAATTTCGTCAGCTAGAAATCCTAAGGGTCCATCCTCATTTAAGGATGTCTTGAAAGGTAAAGGTGCTACACCTGATGGGAAAACCTCAAATATGTCAATACCGTGTCCTTACCTTATTGAACAGATGGGAAAAGTACCAAATATGTTAGTAAAATTGCCAAAAGTAAGTGGTCTTTTTATATTCCTCCAAGGCATAGCTCTTATTTGCATATTTAATGGTTTCTGGCCCAAGTACAAAGATCTGCATCAATGGTTTTTCACCAATTGGATAAATAAATGTGATATCTATGTGTGTGCGAAGGGGTTTTTTGTTCTACAATTCGGTAATCAAGAACATCTAGATTTTTTTTTTAAACAAGGTACCATGGTTTAGGGCAAGGGTGGGTCTCTTCATAACTCCATGGTTTCCATATTTTGATGCTACAACAACGGTGGTTATGAAGATGTTGGTATGGGTGAGAGTACAGAATATACCTCTCCCTTTTTGGCATCACCAAGTTTTAGAAGATATTGGAAACATTTTTGAGGTTTTTGAAAATGTATCAAGAAAGAATGGAAAAGGGTATTTTTACATTTGTTAGGATTTGCGTAGAGATACACCTTAGTAAAGATAAACCATACCGCATCCATGTAGTTCCTAAACATTTTAAGTGGACTCAATTGTTAGCTTTTGAAAATACGACTTTCAGGTGCTGAAGTTGTCTTTAGACAGGGCACTTGCAGAATACTTGCTCTCAAGCAAAAAAAAGGACAAAGAAAAGATCCCAAAAGCCAAAGAGGTGGAAATTTATAGTTCCACAATTTTTAAAACACGAAGACTAAGAAATGGAAGAGAATCATTAAAAAGAAGATGAACAGAAACCACAAGGTTCCCAAGTGAAGGAGAATGGTCATGAAAGTCAGGTTGACAAATCTAATGATTTAGTAGTGATCCAAGTTCCAGAAAAACAACATGAGGAAATATATAGTAGCCAAGGAGAAGCAAGAAAAAAGAGAACACAGACATATAGGGTTCTGACTCAGATAAAGAAGTGTGAATAAAATATGAAGGGAGAAGAAATGGCAATAGTAATTGACAACCCAAATTCTAGGGGTTGGAAAAAATTTCAAAAGAGGAAAAGTAAAAAATAGAAACTCAGTTTATTTGGGTAAATGGTAAATTGAATAAATTGTTAGCCCTAATTACAAGGTCTCCCTAATAGAATAAAAAAGAGTCAAACCTGTGATCATCAATAACTAGCAACAATATCAAAAAACTTCATGTGTAACTCTAGGCCATTTGAGCTAACCCTCAGGGTTCTACATTAATTAATATATTTCAATATAAATTTCATAATAGAGATAAAATGTAAATAACAATAATATAATAATATTAACCATAAATAAAATATTTCAATATTCATTTTAAATAAAATTATTTTATAACAACTTTGGAGAAAAAATAATGTAAAGTAAAAAATTTAATTACTTCCTAGTAAAAAGGAGATGTGTAATTCTTTCAATCCTTAATATAAAGTTGATATATGACATTTAAAAAATATTAATAACAAAAAATATTCAATGTACACCATAAATAAAATATTTTAATAAAAACTATCGAGCTCACTAAACACAACCTAGCCCAGTAGGTAGGATTATCTCCTGCATTTTCACCCTCGTTCAACAAAAATAACATTTTAATGTGAAAATGCGATCATAAATATCCATGTTAATAAAATATTTCAATGTCACACACACACACAGACATATATATATTAATTGAAAATAAATAAATCGTATTCTATGTTTGATGTTTTTCTAAGTATATTTTTTAGTCAAATTTGTTCAAAATCCAACAAAGATTTGTTAGAAATGCAAGTTTAAGTTGTACTCAACACAATCCTAGTGACCAAGGAGATTTTTAAGGAGTTGAATCCATTCATGCATTTGAAAATGTAATGTAAACAATGAAAATTTACAATGTTAGGAAGAGGTGTATTACTAGAACATTTTATTCGTGTGTCACTCAAAATGAAGGAGATGTGTAATTCCTTCCATGGAGTAACTACATGGTGTGTATGCATGTGTGAGGAACTTAGATCGATTTTAACCAAAATTATATCAAGCACTTAGAGGAATCAAATCTCTTGAAATGCAAGTTTTCTTCAAGTTTACACTAGGTTTTCATCTCAAAAGATTTGATACCTTTCAACTTTTAATAAATATAGGGTTAAGATGAATTTACACTAGTATTATTAAACACCTTAACATTATAATTATATACTTCATGTTTTAAATGGAATACTTAGATACACTAATAATTTATATTGTCAACCTAAGGTATGTGAAAATTTCAAGGTACTCTATGCAATATATACCAGGAAAAGGTTACTTATTGTTTTCCTAAAAAACCTATGTTATTGAAAGAAAAACCTATTGTGACATGGAGTCGTGATGGAAGACACTGCTGGTGTATTATTATAAGACTTGGCTAAGCTACACCTCAAACATCTAAGTTTTCTACCTTTGATATTCATCTTTATTTCACTGGCTAGAAGAAATTCAAGCAATTCTACAGCATGCAAATTCCATAACAGCTGCTATAGCCATTTGGTAACAGCCTGATTCTATAGAAATAGTTATAGAAATTATCACCTAAATGAAATATTTTTAAAAAACAAGCCATGGCATAAATAAAATTACAAACATCTACAAATAAATATAAATTATGTATAATGCTATGATAAATTATAACTACAAGATTCAATGTAAAATTCTAACAAAAGGAAAGCATCGATAACATGAAATATAAAGAATTACTATTAACTTCTACTATTACTACCTAAATAAAACAGTAATAGGCACAGAGCCTTACCTTAAGTAGGCCCTCCCCAAGGTTGGCTTATGCTTTGTTCTTAAAAATTCACCCTCACAGGTTTACACAACTATATCAATCATGCACAACCTTTTCTTTCTTTCTTTTTCATTAAAACAAGGTAACCATTTACAGAGCATATGCACACAGCTCTTCTATAATTAATCTGTACTTCGCTTCTCATTGAAGCTTATATTTTTAAAAGAGGAAAGGGTTCATAGTTCAAAAAGTTGGTGAATCCTCCTTCCCTTAAAATTGACTCAACTATGAAATTAATACATCAGTTAAATTGTAGTTACAGAGAATGAAAAAAGGTGATGTTTTGGTGCTTCATGTTAGTTTTATTATACATTTGATGTGTATGGCTTCTTGGTGTCATAATTATCGTTATGCACTAAATCCATAGAAAAATATCTTCGAAATTATTGTCTAACTATATATTATTTTTATGATACTTCCCCATATTCTCATTGCTTGGTCACGTGTACCTGCCTAATAAGTATATTGTTTGGTTCCTCATGCAAAAAAACTGAAGACTGTGACTGTCAAAGTTTTTTTTTTCAGAAAGAAAAAAACGTTGTTATTATTAACAGTGCATATATCGTATCATTACATTCCCATCATGAGTAGATAAGAAAATCAAGATCCAGAACAAATTTTTCCACTATGACAACTTCTAAGGAAGAAGGAGTCAAAACGAAAATATGTGGGGATCATACATTTTGGGGAAAATAACACCCCAACCAAATTTCGAGTCCGGATAGAGAAAAAACCAACATAGTAGCCCTTTAAAAGGGGAGATATTTCCATCTATAACTGAACTCATCAGAATTTAAGAAAAAAGCATAAAGATCACTAGCATATAACTGGCTCGCTTGATGTGTCTTTTATTGACCCGGCTCTCCTGCGTGCATAATTTTTACATTCAAGTATCAATCTTCTGAACCAGCTCGCTTGAGAAAACAGGTGTGTGGACACGTGACGTCTCCAGAAAATATTCAGGAATAATGTTGTATGACTGTGGGACGATCCAAAATGTAAAACCGGCTCGTCTGATATTAAGTTTCTATCATATCTTATAAATCATCTGGTCAGCCTCGCTTGAGAAGAGAAACAGAAATAGGGGACCCCTATAAAAGGCTCGCTTGCCGGCTCCAGGAGAATCATTGTAGTTGATATGGGGAAACAGAAAGATATAATGATAATGTAGACCAGCTCCCCATAATCAAAAAGCTGAACGATTGCAAAAAAACTTCTGTACTATCGCGTTGATAATAAAACTGTGGAGGTCATATGAGCCAAGCTCGCTTGATAGCCCCTATAATGGTAGGCAGGCATCGCTTGTTTGAAACAAAAAATGGTAGATTGTCCGAAGTGTAGGAGTAACAGTCGAATCAGGCACGCGTGAATTTGCAGTATTGCTGGCTCGCTTGTCAAAAAGTCAGACGGGAAAATTGAAATTATGCAGGCTCACTTGAGAGTTACTATAGATAGACGTTAGAAAAAGAGGCAACCAAAAATAGTATAGGATTAGCAAAAAACAAAACTCCAAAACTTGGAAACTAATTACCGGCTGATAAGATCGGTAGCATAGAGCTTTATGGTATTGGAATGGAAGACTGCCATGATTGAACGCCATCCCTGTATTGTACCACCTGAATATTACCGTATTCATCATCTAAACCCATCTTTGACAGTCCATCAGCACACGTATTCAGATCTCTGAATATGTGGGAAATAGGAGGGGATCCCAGTCCATGCCATAGACGACTAACTCTACCAATCCATCCCTGGAGATCAGGAGATTGAATTTGAATGCTTCCCATGAGGCATCCAATGACCAATTTAGAATCACCATATATATGAGCCTCGGCTAACTCCATGTTGATAGCTGCATAAAGCCCTCCCCAAAGTGCCATGAGTTCCGCCTTGTTGTTGGTACTTGGACCGCCATTCCAGTGTAGGTGGATCCTATCTCTACCCGATAGTTTAATCCAGACGCCACAACCCATGTTTCATCTTTGCTAGCCCCGTCAAAATAAATAGCAGGTAGAGCAATCTCGTGAGGTCTAATCCTACAAGATCTGTTAGGTGTTTTAGATTTTCCGGAGGGTAGCTCATCAATCCGTCTCATAATGGCGCAGTAGATGTCAGGGATGTTAATTGGAGTGTTCTAAAAAATAAGCCTGTTCCTGGAAATCCATACTTCCCAAATTAAAAGGAATGGCAGCGATCTGAATTTGTTCTTTTTGGAGTCCCATGTATCTGCAACCGATATGAAATCAGTCGGAACCCATGTCGCATCTATGAAATGAGCAGAGAAGAGCTTCCAAAGTTGAAGGGTGACAGGGCATTCGAAAAAAAGATGCGCAGTGGATTCCTCCGATCGCCCACAGAGGTAGCATCTGCTTGGCCCCTCAAAACCGCGCTTGAGCAGATTATTCCAAGTGAGGATTTTATCCTTCCATGTTAGCCACCCAAAAAGGATGATTCTCGTGGGCAGATGCCTCTTCCAATATGGGACAAATAATCGGGAGATCTGGTCAGAGTATACCTGTGAAATGATTCTGTGATATATATCACTGACAATAGGATGGTTCTCGACAGTCAGACCGTCCCAAATAATGTTGTCGCCACCTAATGAACGACAAACTCCAGTAGATCGAAGAGATAGAGAAACCTGCTCCCATTCAGTTGCGTCCACTCCATGTAGCCCCAACTGAGCAGCGTTTTTAAAAATAGGTGTGTCGAAGGACCATGAATACATAGTTTGTGACAGGTAAGAAATGCCCCTATGTGCCAATCTGTGGATGAGGCGGATAGAAGGTTTGGAATTCCTGTCAAATCCTTTCATGTTGATATCCCCCATTGGAATACGCCCTCCATCCCGGAACAGCCATGTTAATCGTTGAGCTGTGTGTCCCAAAACCTTCTTAAAACTGCCCCAGATGACTGAAAATGTCGCAGGCACATTGAACTCATGACAGAGTAGCTTATGAAGTGTGTCACCGTCCAGATATTTGTATTTAATAATTGCAGACCAGATTCCAGTGCCAGATATGGCGCGCCAGAAAGATTTCATGAGAAGGGCGATGTTAAAAATTCTCGTGTCCAAGATTCCCCATCCCTCATGGGACTTTGGTCTGCATAGAGAATCAATCCTGACGAGATGAAATTTGTGTGAATTGTCAAATCCGTTCCATAGAAATCGTGCAATGATTCTATTGATATCAGCAACAATGTTTGAAGGGAGATAGAATAAATGGCCCCAATAAACCAGAAGTTGGGATAACACCGCCTGTATCATAATATATCTACCACCCATAGATAGCCATCTGTGTGTCCAATGTGATATTTTCCTCCTGAATCGCTCAACTAGCCAGAGCTAGTCCGATCTCCTGTAACTGCATGGCTTAATAATATATGCAAGGTATTTTATGCCCTCTGTTAGAAATTGGGTGCCGATACCAAGAAAGTCAGCGATGAATTGGATCTCGCACACATCGCCAAACTCATATAAGATGAAAGACTTGTCTTTATTAATGCAAAGCCCTGTGGCTGCAGTAAATCTAGTTAGCAGAAAGAGAACATAAAACCAATGATTTCTTTTGAGTGAACCAAATAGTAACATATCATCTACGAATAAATAATGCGAGGCAGATAAAGATTTAGAAAAATGAAACCCGGAGATGAATCCCTTTTGAGTAGCCATGTTCATCAGCTTACTGAAACCATCCATTACTAGTATGAAGATAAGTGGTGACAGAGCGCAGCCCTGCTGGAGACCCCGACCCACCTCAAAGAATGAAATAGGCAGCCCATTGACAATGACCGCATAACGGACAGAAGTGATGCAGGACATAATCCATCGGATAATCCTGAGCGGCAGGCCAATCTTCAACAGAACCAGGCAGATATAAGACCAATCCAGTGTATCATAAGTCAAATTTCATTATCAGATCCTCTCTTTTCTGTGAATGAATGGAGTGAAAATTTTCTTGAGCAACAGCAATGGCGTCATGAATTGACCTGCTAGAAAGAAAGCCATATTGTTCTGGAGCAATGTGGATTGATAAGGTCACTTTCAATCTGTTAGCAATAATTTTGGATGTGATCTTATACAGTAGGTTACAAAGAGCAATAGGGTGGAATTCTTCAAAATTAGAAGGATTGTGATTCTTCGGTATAAGAGCAATAAAAGTAGAATTTAGATTTGATGGCATATGTGCTGTGGATCTAAATATTTCCGTCATTTCCGTCAACTCATCCCCCATGATGTCAAAGAAGAATAAAAAAAATTCAGATGTCCACCCATCCGGACCCGAGAACTTGTCGCGTGGAAGAGATTTAAGCACTCCCTCAACCTCCACAGGCGAAATCGGTTCATCCAGAATTTTAATATCATCCTCCTCATATATTCGATGAACGTGGTCTATAACCCATTGTTGGCAGGTGTAGTCTATCTCCTGCTCCTGTTGATGAAAATACTTATAATGACTTAGAGCAGCCTCCTGTATGTCCTGAGTGGTTGTGGTGAAGCTACCGTCCTGTCTTTTGATCTGCCAAATCGCATTACGACTTCTATGCTCGTTAGCACATTGGTGAAAATATTTAGTGTTGCGGTCTCCTTCTTTTAGCCATTTATTTCTACTCTTCAGTTTCCATGAAATCTCTTCAATTTTAAGTATCTCTTTTTCTCTGTCAGAGAGGGATTTGAGAATGTCATATGACTGTCTGTCCAGAGCATGGTCTTTGAATCCCATATATATTGATTTCATTTTGTTCTAGATCGATAACAGTTCGGCATTGAAAGCCCGTTTCTTATTTATCTCCCATTTTTTGGTCACTTGCTTCATCTTCTGCATTTTGTAATGAAACATATTCCACCCGTGTAAGCCAGTCGAGCTCGCCTCCTGAATCCAAGTCTGCTGAATGAGCTGAATAAATTTTTTGTCTTCGAGCCAAGCTCGGTTGAACTTGAAGTGCATGCCAGCCGGTTTATCACCCTCACGCCAGATCAGGAGGATCAGCATATGATCCGATATTTGGGATACCAGAACCTCAGATCTGGGTGATCCCATAGAGCATAACAAATATTCTTTCACCATTGCCCGATCCAAAATTTTACCTATGAACTCCACTCCAGATCGTTTGTTCGTCCATGTTGGGATGATCAGGGTAGGACAAATGTCCACCATATTGAAATCAGAGAATAATTCATGTAGGTAAACAGCCAGGGCATCGGCCCGAGCCCTGTCACCCCAGATATCTTGCAGATTGATGGTAGAATTAAAATCGCCCATGATTATCAGATTCCTCAAGGACAGAAACCCCGAATGTTTCAATTTGTTCCAGAAGGCCAGCCTGTTGTGATAAGGGGGGTAGATATTGACAATATTAACAATACCATCAAAACCCCTTATATTTCCCATAAGAATAATCCCACCAAGAAATTTGTATGCCTTAAGTTTCGCCCAATATGGATTCCAGAGGGCGATCAATCCTCCCGAGTGACCAGCTGCATTGACTGCAACAGCCCTCCAACCTGTACAAATGCTAAGGAAAGAATTTATGGCTTTTTCACGATTACTAAGGGTCTCTTGGCATAAAATGATGCAAGGCTTTGCACAATTGATAATGTTCCTCAGGCAATAGAGTTTGGAGGCATCGCCCAACCCCCGTATATTCATTGAGAGGAAATGGATCATTTTGTAACAGCAGTGGGCAGATTTTCTCTAAGCGCCCGAATGTTGTCAGTGATGTCATTAGTCACAGCAATTGGAATATCAGTGAAGTTATCATGATCATCAGAGGTTTGTGACAAAGATTTTGGTGAGACCTGGGAATGACATGGAAATCTGTTTTTTTTTTTTTTTGGATGGTGACGTTGGACACATTTGGAGGAGAAGTAACTAAATCAGGATTGACTATGATTTTGTCAAAGACTGTGAGGGCAGTTAGGTCTAGATTAGGATTGCCTAAGAGCGATTCAATATCACATCCAACCGAATTGTGTGGTGAGGAAAATTCAGCATGATCATCAACAGGTGACGACATATGAAGGGTGTTGATAGAGATATCAGGAGTATTGTCCTCATTTACCTTTGAAGATTCCCCTATGTGATAATTTGTGGCCGTAAAAAGGGGAGGGTCCGCAGAGATGGCAGAAGAAGCTGGAGGATTCGAGGCATTTCCATGACTCACAGCGTGGTCAATCCCTTGGATGTGTGGTGGAGAAGTCAGGTCGATAACCCTCCTGGTCCGGACATTTTCAACCATAGGATTAAAATTATCATGCACATCTCCCCGATCGCCAACCCGGCCATCTTGTGCATAATGGACATCATCCTCAGAAGAAAATTGAGCGACAGTCCGCCCCATATCCGGAGCCCTTAGAGATGCAGCCCTACCCAATTTTGTAGAGAGGTAATCCTGAGCAGAATTAAGAGCGTCCCTACCAGCCCCATCAGAAAACTTGACTGTTCGATCGCATGTGGCATTGGCAGGTTTATATACATCATCATCATCAAAAGATATAGGGCAAGAATTACCTTTGTTGACGCCATCCAGTGTATCAGAAGCAGCATGGTTATGCCCACGATCATCCACCTTATGTAGCCCAATTCTGCCAATTTTGTGACGGAGAGGACATTGACCACATAGATGACCAGTCCGATGGCATATGAGACATCGAAATGGGATACCCCAATAGTCGATACGCTGTCGGTGTCGTCTCTGTCCCCATAATAGGTCCACATCGCCCGGGAGACCACCTGCAAAGTCCACCTCGACTAAAAGACAAGCAATCCTTTTGTCGCTGGCCCCAAAAATACCAGGGTCAATGTATTTTGTTCTGCCAATAGTGTTTCCAATGGCCCTGAGGGCCTTTTGTATCCAAAATTATAGGGGGAGCCCTGGAAGTTTAACCAATATGCTGCAACTCTTAGGGGCTTCCATAACAGGGTTAAAACCCAAATACCACGGGACAAGATGAATGTAACTACGACCTCTGACCCAGGTGTGATTAATAATCTTAAAAATATCTCTTTCGTCCATGAAGTGCAAACTAAACCAGCCATTAAGGAGCATGCTGACCCTGGGAGCATATCCGATGTAGGGAATCCATGCTTGACGAACCCAGCAGTGCATATCTATTTCCTTGCCATCAGGAAACATCCACCTCCCGATCAAAACACACTTCTGAAGACTAGCCACCCTGCGACATAAGTCATTGTGGTCCAATTGAATTTCCTTGATCACCATGTTATGTTTGTAGAAGGCTTTCTTTCTATTTTTTCGTCCAGGGCGTTTCCTATTGATAATCCGATCATTGGCAGCCTGGTTTAGATTCTCCTCCTCAGCTTGAGTGACTGGATAGGCCTGATGGATGATCATATTGTCAGTCTCATTTACTTGACCAAATGTGACTGTCAATATTCGTAGCTTCAATGGATGCTTAATAATGAAGGGCAAGTTCGCTCCAACTATTTTTTCATGTGTAGCATCCATATTACTTATGAGAATGTTTGGTAGGTCTTCGACAATTTCATGAGAATTAGGAAGTGATTTCCAAAAACCAAAAATAGGATAAATTTATGGCAATGTGAAAAATATTCAGCCTTTAAAGTTTGTAACTACATTATAATCAAGTAGCTTCAAAAACCTGTAACTGAGATTCATTTGCAAACAATAATGTTAGACCATTAATTAAACATATTCTTAGACTTTGATAACTCTTTAACATACCTAAATTCCAATCTAAAATAGAAAAATAAGAGAAGTATTAATAAGTAAATATACCTTGAACTAAGGTCATAGAAGGATAGGTTTTATATATTTAGAAGAAAAAAGGAGTAATTTAGTAAAAATATCTCAATTCTATAGCTCATCATATCCCCTCAACTTGTTCTATTTCAGTTCCTCATGCAACATATTATAGTTTATGGATTCCTACATGTAATTCACCCCAATTGAAGTAAGGTGACCAAATTCTCTAAATATCTCAATTTTATAGCTCATCATCTCCCCTCAAATTGCTCTATTGCATTTCCTCATACAACATATTCTAGTTCATGGATTCCTACATGTAATTCACCCCAATTGAAGGTAGGGTGAATAAATTCTCTAGTATTGTAATATACCATTATTTTCTCCATCTACAACTAATGTGACCTTTCTTCCTATTCATTCCATTAGATGAGAACCCTGTAAAATCTAGTAGGGCACCATATGTAAAATCTAGTAGGGCACCACATAAGAGGGAAATGGAAACAAATTCCCAACCATTTTGAACCATACTTAAGTAAAGAGATTGTGTAGAATACTACTATGTTAAGAGTAAGGTTCTAAATAGGATGACCCATGGGATGTCTATCTTGCAAATAAATAGGCAAAGTTTCCCATATATCATGGGCAATCAAAAGTGATTCAAGTGAATGGGTCTTGGCCATTTCATGATACTCATTAATAATGTACCATTGATGATCTCTAATAGTAACAATGTTTTATGGGTCTATCCTAAGCCTCTATTAGTCATTTATGATGACACTTGTGAGTGGATACTCATCCTTGCCATTAATTTTGATTTTGTCTCCATTTGGGCATAGAATTTTAAGGCCTTCTTCCTGTATCAAATTATAACTATAGGACATGAAAGCTCTCAACTGCACATCACCAACAAAAGGGTTGGAATACCACTGTGAATTCTTCAATAACAAAATTAAATAGGTAAATCTCACAAGGTAGATTTTATTTTGTTGAATCGGAATTATAATAGAATATGTCAATAAAATTTTGAGGTTTCTCAGTTTCATAAGTTTCGTTTGCCGATATTTTCCAGACCCTAAATTTTTTCCATTGATCAAGCATAAAAATAAAGTAGACCCAAGAAGGAACCTGACGAGATCATGCTTCCAATCCTAGCTCACATGCAACTTTTTTGAGTTTTTGTGCCTTTGTGAAATGATCCTTCCATTTCTTTATCTCAATCTTCCACTTTTCTTCTTGGGTCATATACATAGAAAACCATCATTTCCTCATATTTTCAATGGCTTGCATGTGTCTTTCTTTATTAATGTTCCCTAAGTCAAACATGTCATCCTCAATCTGTTGATTATGCAAATCAAGTTTAAGTTGTAGGAATGCATAGGAATTTATGATTATGTCATCTAAGATGACATTGATAGTTTATTTAGCCTCTTTAATGCATCCATTTGAATATTTTTGAGCCCTTGACTCAAGGTCCTATCCTTCATTTGCGGCATCCAGTAATGCACTCAAATTATTAAGCTTAGATTTGACTCCATGAAGTTTAGCTTTTAACTTCTGATTTTGCAGCCATATTTTTATTTTGTCTATAAAGGGTCTGATAACTTGGGATGCAGAATCTAAATGATTTAGGGGAAATTGGCATAGCTTCAAGTTTTTCCTTCATTTTCTTGGGATAGCTTCACCAATCCTATGGAAAAGCTTAAATGTATGATTTTCATAGTTGTGAAACCCTTGGTCTGCGATGGAGGCACAACCTCGGTCGTGTCATCATATGAAAAGTCTTCAAGGTCCCCTTCAATCATTAGCTTAAATTCTTCCTCTGAGATTGCAATATTACCGCTATACCTTTTATCATCCAGTGGCACTTCACCCCCTACTAACAATTATGTGCAATCATAGGTCCCAATGCTTTCTCATTCTCTTCCTTTCCATATATTTTGAAAATGTGAGGTACTCATGGAATAAGGAGGCTTAGGTCTTGTCTTAGAAGTATACCACATTTTTTTAATTACTTATTGTTTGGGTGGAAAAACCATCACTTATTGCTTGGCCCTAGTTCTCTTGGAAAAGGTATCCCAGAGGATGTGTAACCTATTTAATTTGGAAACAATTATTCATTTTCATTAGCCCTTGATGGTATAACCTAGTTTCAGGGTTTTTCCTCCTCCACATAGTTATTACCATCTTAGTTAAACTCTTAAGCAAGTAGAAAAACATGTTCAACATCTTATCTATTAGAAAATTATATATTAAGAGTTCAATGGAACACATAAAAATATGCTGAAATAAAAACACATAATACATATAAAAGAAGAGAGACACAAATATATGTGGTTCACCCAACTTGGGCTACGTCCACAGAGAAACAACTATTCCTTCCGTTCTATTATCCATCAAAATGAAGAGACACAACCTACAGTAGATTCGATGTAATATCCTCTACTCTTTCACGCAGTCCCCCTTTCTCTTTCTCGCACAGAATACGCACAACTGCAATACAATTCCCTCATACAAAATAGGGGTTTCCTTCTAGGTCAAAAAACCCTAAATTAAACATAACTTCTTCCGTCAGATCATCTGCCTGAACAACCTAGATTGACTACGAAATTACAATATTTTACAAGGCAATTTTACATATTTTTTTAGATTCGGGGGCGCTTCCCTCAAACCCTTCGCCCAGGGGAATCACCTTCCACGTGGCAAGGTGTACAGTCTTCCTGGGGTATACTTTTGGCTGAAACAAAGACCTCTAAATCAAGATGATAATCAGGCTCCACACCCAACATTATCTCCCTCAAGGTGTATTAAAATCCAAGTATGATAGTTATAAACCACATTGAATCTTCCTTCAAAGATGACAAACTTATAAATTACAAAAATAACTTCTCACCAGAGGGGTAGCAAAGCTTCTCATTTAATTCCACATTTGATGTCGAGGAGCGAAGATGGCTTCTCCATAAATAAACACTTGTTGTCATTCAAGATTTTAAAATTCTTCAACCGTGCTTCCCTTGTTGGGGAAGACTTGTTACCTCTATGAATGGTGGCTTCATTCACAATGGTTGTGAGTTGCTTGATCAATGCTTAAACCCCATTGAAATTTTGGGTGAATTCTAAATAAATTTGGATATCATGACCCTAAAATTTGGTGAGAAAATCCAGCCATAATTCCCAGAAAGAAAAAAAGAAAAAAATACAAATAAAAATAAATAAATTATAAATTAAAATTAAAATTAAAAAATAAAAAATCCAATCCTCATAATTGGCTCAGACTGCCTCAATGCTAGTGGGTTCAATCCTATTTACTATTCTTCCCGTTCTTCCACTCTTTGTAGTACAAATATCCCCTTAATTTGGCTCATCATTCACTAGTAGCATAATTCTCTTCTATTTGCATTTAAAAATAGGTCGAAATGGGTCTATATCCCCTATACCCAATCACACAATTTTGTAGCATTGTATTTGCATGATGATTATGATATTATATTGTCGTACCAAATGACTGAACTTTTGATGCTGTGAAATGGATATTTCCCTTCTGTGATATGAGTTGAATCGACCCTAACTTTATAAGAAAGTATTTTAACGCTAGAAATGGTTGCTAACCTTATACCATAAGTGGGTTTGCAACCTCATATTTATACTACATAATAGTCTTATTTGGTATTTTCTTTTTAACGATAGAAATGGTTGCTAACCTTGTACCATAAGTGGGTTTGCAACCTCATATTTATACTACATAATAGTCTTATAGGGTATTTTCTTTTATCTTGTCTAGAAAAAAAAGGGTATAATTATAGGGAGTTAGGATAAGAAGAGGTCTCAAAATATTAATTATTCATGTGAGAAATTGTGTGATGGTTGAGACAAGTGTGTTGGATTAATATAATGCCATGGAATAGGCTAAGGTGGTAATGGAGTAGCTCACACTAAGTGAGTGCCCAGATAAAAAAAAAAGGATAATCATGATTAGTTCAGGGGTTATGGACTAGCTCGCAATATTCTAACGTATCATAAATCTCTTAAATTCTCGTCATAGAAATAAATCAATGGCATGTTAGAGAGCACCTAAGTCACCATATGAATACATGTAGTGTGGTTGTCATGTTGTTTCTTGATTATTCCATGCATAAATTTCTTGTAGGTGATGTTGAAGACAATGATATCTTGCATGTCAACCATACAAGATCATAAATTACAAGAATAATAGACAATAAAGCAGGTATGCATATCTTCATCAAGTGCTTTATATAAATATCATATTAAAATAAACCTTCAAGTAGTTGGTTGGTAATAAATAAATAAATAAATTATAGCAGTGTTTTATTATTGTTTTTTATTTCTTTTTTCTTTTCACTTTGTTAGCCGATTACTCAGTTTTCTAGCATAAGTTTGTTTGAGTGTGTCTTAAAAATATTTTCCATGTTGGAAACTTTTCTTTACTTAGTGATATAAGCTAGAAACTAGTTTTCTAATGTTGTTAAGTGCTATAAACACCTCGAACCAAGTTTTCATTGCCATATTCTTTTCTTTCCTTTTTCTTTCTTTTCTCTCTTTCTCTCTTTCTTTTTTTTCTTTTTTATTTACGAAAAAGGAAGGATCATGGGGTTTTCGAACTAGGTGGAGAGGCCACCTTATTCAAAACTTCTAGATATGTTTGATTGATGAGACCGTGAATGAATTCCACATTTGAATAAGGCCTCTAATATAGCCTCAAGTGATGGTCATTTTCTATTAATAGAGTCCTATTGTTGTCAATGGTATGGAGCTTTACAAAACCATTGTTGTAAATCGTGTTGACTTCTTATGGTTGAAGCCATATAGTGTATAATTTACCTTTAAAATTTGTGTGCCTTGAATAAAAAAAGAGGGCCCAGTCCCCTTCCATAAATTTATTTTTTTCACAAATTTCTTGTGGCACTTTGCTTGGTGTTGTTCAAAGAGATTTTTTTATCGTATGAAATCCTAGTAGATTTAATTGAGAACATTAAGTTCATCCATTTTGTGTTGTTGTGCCTCCAAGAGACCCATTGTGACTTGAAGTGTCTTGATTTCAAATTCTATAGTGATAAGCACTGGTTTCCCATACACGAGTTCATAAGGAGTGAAACCCATGGTATTCCTCTAGGTGATTCAATAAGCCCAAAGTGCTTCTAAAAGCTTCTCATCCTAGTCCTTCTGATGTTGTTGGACTATTTTGGTCAAGATGGATTCCAAAAATTTATTAGTAACATTCGCCTGTCCATTTTCTTATGGATGGTATGGGTGGACATTTCATGCTTGTTCTTGAACTGATCAATAATGGATTGAATAAGTTGAGAAGTAATCTGGATTCCTTCATCTATGAAAATTTGTCGAGGGAAACCATAAGGAATGAATATGTATTCTCATTAAAATTCAATCACTGCTTACTTTGTTGCCATGGTGGGGAATTTCCTTTAACCCACTTGGTTACATAGTGAGTACACGCTAGGATGTATGCATTTTTATTTAATGATGGGTTGATTGGTCCTACAAAATCAAGGTCCCATTTTTCAAATGGATCTATCAAAACTTGTGGTTGTAGTGGCATCTCATCACATTGTATAGATCTCCCCATTCTTTGACATTTTTTGCAACTCCGAACACTCTTTTTAGCATCCCTAAAGATACTTGGCCAATAGTACCCTAGATGAAACTCTTTGTTTTCAGTTCTCTTATCGTCAAAGTTCCCCCCACGTGTTTCATCATGGCATGATTTGAGAATTTCATAGATCTTGCATTCTCGAACACAGTTCCAAATCACAAGATTTGGTCCTATGCAAAACAAATATTCTTAAACCTAAGAATACATGGAAATATGTCTAATGAAATTTTGACTTTTTTTTGGAGATATATGTTGCAAAAGACGGCCTGTAACAAAGTAATTAGAAATATCTTCAAACCATGATGTGTTAGTAGATAATGCAAACAAATTCTCATATGGAAAAAACATCTTTTGCCGAAACAGTTTTCTCTTTATGACTGTCTAGAGAGGAAATTGTGTTGGCAAAGTTCTCATTGATGGAAAATAGTGTTGAAGTTTTTTTTGTTAGTTCATGCATGCACCACATAGTTGATAGTATGTTTGTTATTGAGGTAAAAGATATGAGTATGTTCATATCATGTGCAATTGTTAGAATATTATGGTTGAGTTTGATATTGTTGATCCATGAGTGAATACGATGTGTAGATGTAAATACTTAAATATGATGTTATGTAAATGCTTGAAGTTGTTGCATTGATGGTGCCGACAGAGTATGTTTTTGTGCAGCGAGGTATGTTGTAGAGATCAAAGTTCCAGAGGTGTCTTGTAGATGTGTTGATGTGAAGTGCTGCTGAAATATGTGGTCAAGTGTAGAGGTGCATGAAAATATTGTGATGCAGGTGCATAAAGATGTTGTGATGTAAATGTTTTGCATTGTTTTGTCCTTGGATCATACAATCATTAAAGTGGTTGATATTAATATTTTAATATTATTTTAGGATTATTAATTATGTTTCAATATTCAAATTTGAAAATTATGAAATGAATAGAAGTAACACAAAAAATAGTTTCATTTAAAATCCATGCTTGGAAAACTAACAGTCAACAAGTTGTGTACATAAAAAGATGTGCTTTTGGATTGTAAAATGGTAATTTTTTTTAGAGAGAAGATTAGTTTTTTGTGAGACCTAGTTCGTGAGTTACCTGGCACAAAGAGAAAGAGGAAGAGCAGCAGATGTGATGCATAAATAAGGTGAAGGAGCAAGAGATAAGTAGTTGTAAAGAGGAGAAAAACATAGTTCAAAATAGAGACAAATACTAGGTAAACTAGTACATTAAATATTTTATGTATCAAGGGATTGTTGACTCCTTTCAGGTAGAAAAGTGATGTAAATAGGAGTGGAATCTTCCATCAAGTTGTAGCTTGGAAAATAACATAGAGGTTGGAGCCTTTAAAATCTGATGTCAAAAGGGAGTGGATGCTTTCTTTACATCACAACAACAAATTCATGGTTTTTCCCTTTATGGGTTTCCACTTATATCTGGTGTCCACATGTGTTTCTTTTGTGTGATGATTATTATGTTGTAGTTTAATGTCATTTACATGTTAAATCTACTTTTCATATGATGTAATGTTTCTCGTTTAATAAGTCAAATAAAAATAAGAAATAAAAGTAAAAACAAAAATGTGATGACCATGAATGCATTATATTGATTCACCCCCTCCTCTCAGTATATTCAAGTTTCCAACAAATCGAGCATGAAATTTTCCTTCCCAGGTTTATCGAAGTTAGTAATATCAAATTCTTGGGGTAGAATAATCCACTGGGTTACTCTGCCATTAGATATAGGTTTATTCATAAGGTAATGTATGGCAGAGTGGTCAGTGTGTATGAATATGAGATATCCAGTAATGTAATGATGAAATTTACCAATATCATGCACAACAATAAGAAATTCCTTTTGAGTCATTGTATATTTTTTTTGGATGAAGCAAGGTTTTTTCTACTATATTAGAGGTTTTTTCTATTATATTAAATTAAATATGGTCATTTGTCCTTCTTTTGAACTAATACAGCTCCAATGGTTTTATATGAAGTGCCAGTGAAAATATGGAAAGGCAAGGACCAGTTGGGACCTCGTAAAATAGGGGTTCAATAGATAATTTCTCTTTCATATTTCAAATGTTAAGTGACATTGGTTATTCTATTATAATTTTGTAGTTTTTGTTAAAAGGTGAAATAAGGGTGTTTCTATCTTGGTATAATTTATATGAATCTTCAATAGTACCCTACATATAATAAGAAACTTCAAACATTTTTCTGTGTAGCAGGAACTGGGAGATTACATATAACCTATATTTTGGTTAGGTCTATTTTTATCCCTTCAGTGGATACATGATGTCCCAACACAATCCCCTTGGTAACAAAAAAATGAATTTATTGTTACTAATAGTGAGGTTGGTTTCCTTACACCTGGTTAAAACTTTCTCAAGATTGTTTAAGGCTTCCTTGAAATTTTCCCCATATATAGTGAAATTTTCCATGTAAATTTCGACACAATCATTGGTTAAGTAGGAGAATGTGTGAAGGAAAACCCTTTGGAATGTAGCAGGAGAATTACATAATTCAAATTGGAGGACTCAAAAATAATATGCACCACATGGGCATGTGAAAGTAGTATTCTCCTAGTCTTTATGGGCAACCTGGATCTAGTTATAACCATTGAACCAAATTAGAAATAAGAAAAAAAAAAATCCTACCAAGGTATCAAGGAATTGATCAATGAATGGAAGGGGAAAATAATCCTTCAATATGGAACTATTTAATTCCTTGTAGTAAACACATACATGTAACTTACTATTTTTCTTTGCCACAATAACCAAAGGTGAAACCCACTTAGTATCAAAATCATTTGTGTTGAGTAGCTTCTACAATTCTTCTTTGAATATATCCTTTAAAGAAAGATTCATCCTTTTTTAGGGCTATCGAATAGGTCATCAACCTTCCTTAATATAGATATGATGAGTACATAAATTAGGATGGATTCTATTCATGTCAATATACTCCCAAGAAAAAGCATTGCTGCGGTTCATGTAACATTTCGATAAGTTGCTTTTGTTGAGAAGGTTCTAACCCAACATTAATGTTTAGATTTTTCTAGAGGTATATTTCAATAGGAAGGGAATGGATTTTGGAAATAATATTCAAATGAGCCATATCACCCCTTTGTTGGGTTAACTCAACGATTAAGTTGTTTTCTCAAGAGTTGTGTTTGATCATTTTTGCAAAGGATCATAAGTGGCTCAGCATGTGAGGATGAGATATGAAGGTTTAAGTTTATCATCGTCGATGTTTTTTCTTAAATTGATGCTTAGTCAAGAGTAAGGATAGGCTAAATTTATTCCTTGTCACTACCTTCAATCCCACTAGGTTTTTCATGGTTGGGGTAGCTTTGGGATGGGGGTAACTAGTAAGTTTCTTAGTGGAGTTTCCATGAGAAATGGTCATCTCCCCATACCTACAACTAATGTATGTGTTAGCAGTAGCCAACCATGGTCTTCATAAAATAAAAGGATATCCCCCGAGGTTCTCTTTAGGTTTTAAGTCCATAAAATCAGTGGAATACTCCCATGAATCTACAAAAATGACTATAGTTTCTAGGATTCCTTTTGGTTTTACAGTAGACCTATCAACTTATTGAAGTATAGTTTGGGTTGGTTGTAATGTTGATAACTAGATATTTTCATCATACTTTTAGTTTCCCACAAATCTATAAAAGTATTAGGTATGGGGGTGTTTTTTATTTTAACACTTATGATTTGGCTTCTAGGGTCCACATACTTGGCTACAAAAAAAAATTTCCCAAAATTATGTCACCCAATTTCCTTATCGCTTAAACAATCTTGGGGTATTTTTTTTCCTTCTTGGCTTTTCAAGATAGAGTTCTATAATAGGTATAGCATAAATCAAAATATCCTCAATGGATTGAAATAATGGAATTTTAACACATACATTCTTAATTTCTCCCAGAAAGTAAAATTTTGGTTGTGGAGAAGGTTTTTTCTAAGCATAACCTTTCTAGCCCTAAGGGAACTAACTATTTTCCTGATGTAGGTTTAGAAAAAGAGGAATTATTGGTTGGATTATGTGATATTGGAAATTATTCCTCATCATATTTTTCTTGAATTATGGGGTATTAGATTACTAATGACATTCCCTGATCGTAAATGAGCATCATTATAATTCATTGGGAAATAACATAAGTAGGAAAGGGGGGTAGTTGAGTAGTGTAAGTGGGTTGTACTACTTTATCTTTTGGGTTAGGTACTGGTTGGGAAGATAATTTTGGTATTTTATATGGATGCTTAGAAGGTAACTAAATTTTTCGTGTATGTGACTAAGGAGGAGAATATTGTGGGATTTGTGGTGGCATATTTCCAAAAGGAGGAGGTCACCTCCAGCCTTGTGGCCATGTTTGGTTTTGTTCTTGGCAAGCGCATTAATTCCATGGAACTGGGGCGTACCAACCTTGTAGTGGAATTTGATATAAGGCAAATTAATGAGAAGAATCTTGTGTTGAACCAAATGGTTGAAATAGCCAAAGTTTTCTATTAAGCTACAAAACATATTTTCTTAGTCTCCTCAATAGCCTCTTGGAAAATTGCCTTAAGCCTCAGTACATAAGCATAATATTGAGTGGAATGTATATGTTTACATATGCTACATATTTTAACACCATTTAGAGGGAATTCCTAAATGGGGTGTTTCTTTCAACACTTGGAACAAAATATGGCTAGATCCAACTCAACTTCCTCCCTCTTCCTCTTTGCTTGCAAGGTGTCTAACTAGAAACTAATCATACTAAGGATGTTTGTTTTAAAGTTTTCTAAAAAAATTTCCCATTCAAGTTAGGTTAACCCCTATCCTAGATTTTTTGTTAGTTTTGGAGATTGTATCTGAGGAATTATTTCCAAATTTAGAACTTCCTCGATAATAACATTTACATAAGTCACAGACCTCCTCATATGTTAATTTGGAAACATCCCCTATTCCCATAAGGTTTAATGTGAGAATACAATCTTCATGTATTCCCTTGAAGAAGATAATATGCAAATTTTCTAGATCTAATGTGTTTTATTATGTCCTCTTTAGATTTTAGTGAAATATTTTTACGTGAACTTCTAGGATTTTGTCATCTACTTATGCCATTTTAAAGATTTTTTCTTTAATATCTCAGACCATACTATAGTCTTGATGTTTATTTAAGAATTTCTTCTTTCTCTTGTCCCAATATCATATATATTTTCCTCTGAGTCCCATAAACCAAGGGAGAATTGCACCCTTTAAGGCAAGGAGATATATTTTTAGTTTATGTGCATCCATGGAGTAGTCATAGTTATGACAAAGGAAATCAAACTCAAACAAGAAGGTATATGGGCCTTCATTAGTAAGATCATGAAATTTTGGAAGGGTATAAAGAGGAATATTTTTCATTTGGACCAATCCATCGTGGTCTTGGATAGGGAATTCGAATGTGATAGGCTTCTTTTGTTTGGGTCCATTCACCTCTTCATCCTCAATTCCTATAAATGATCTATTCCAAAATTCAAATTCATTTTAATGTTCAATCCCCTAGACCTTGTAGGAACCTTCATAGATTTCAAGTTCTATTGATGTGGGTATTATACACCTAATTTAACAAAATGGCACTAGAAGGAAGGGTTATCCGACTGTAAATGGAAAAAATCATTCATAAACACCAAAATGTTAGGTCGCTTATTGTCATCTGAACTCACATTGACCCTCCCCTTATTGAGACTTCAGCTAGCTCTCAACCACAAACTTGGCAGACAAAAAATGAGCCTACTACCCCGATTCGACCATATTATCAAGCTAAATTTGACGAGTTCCTTCAAATATCTCAAGAACTCATATCTCGAACTTAGGAAAGATTCAAAATAACTTCTTCTCTTCAAATAATATTATCACATAATGTAGTCACACCTCTTGATATGCACTTACAAAAACCCATAGTGCTTGATTCGCATGAAGGCATCCCTCAAACTACCATCACAACAAATGATAGGTTGCACGAAATTCTTATTGGTAAACTTATTGATATGTTTTGGATATCTAATGGTGAGACCATTCAACCAAATTTGCTGGGAGAATATGATTCTCCTCCCTCTCCTCCTAGTTCACCTTCATCCTTGGGAAAATCCTCTGGTGAAGAAGGCTCTCCTGAGTCCTAGAAATTAGAAGGATCTCCTAAGATGGCAGAAAATTAGGGTGACAATTAGCGCAAACCACAAAATTATGTTGTAGCCCCTTGGATTAATATGGATGTTTTGGTTGTTCCCTACATACAACATCCTTTTCCAAGGAAACCCCATAATTTCCTACCAAATTTTGACCCTGATTCGAAGAAACCTATTGAGGATCACATCAAAGCATTTATGCTTGCCATTAGTAAAAATTGCGTCCACCATGAGGATATAGTCTGCAAACTATTTCCTTATACCTTTGAGATAAAAGCCACTACATGGTATTTCACTCAACCTCCCTAGAGCATTATTTCTTGGGAACAGTTCGAATAAACATTTATTCATAAATTCAGTGACAACAAGCAACCAGAGGTTTTAGTCGATGAATTGTCAAACATGAAAATTTAGAACGAAGAAAAGGTAAAAGACTTTAAAGCTAGATTTATGTCATTAAAAAACAATTTACTTGTTGAATCCTTGCTAGCTCAAAATCTCATAGTCACTTACTGCGTGAAATATTTACCTTGTGATATATTCATGTGGGTAAAAAGGGCTTAAAACCCACTTTACAAGAAACCTTTAAGGAAATATTGTCAGTTGAAAGGGACATCCTTAGTTTGAAACTTACGACTAATAAAAAACCAGACTGAACTTCTTCTTCAAGTAAAAAACCAAAATCATCAAAACAACCTCCATTCAAGAAACACCAATCAACTTTAGATCTAAAATGCCTTAAAAAGGTTATAAATAAATTAGCCAATGAAATAATTGACCTCAATAAAGGCAAATTGGAACGATCGACTAATAGGGGAAACTTTAAACATTTAGGAAGCCACCTCCTCAAAAATCACACCCCCTTAACGAAGGTTTGAACACGGTAGGTCTGGATAATATTTTTCAAGCTTTAAAATTATATCTTGATTAAACCTCGGATAACACTAAAGAAAATGAAGCTGAACTTGATTCTGAAAATCAAGATGAAACTCAGTCTCCTGATTTTTTCTTGAATCTATTTGAAGAGGATATTAGCCATGTTTGTAAATTACATCCAAACACCATCTACATCAAATAAAAATGTAAATAAATAGACACCTAACACTCAGAAATCTATTTTTTTAAATCTAGAATATGATCCAATACATGGCCTTAAGAAAATTAAAGCTAATATCTCCTAGTATGAGCTCTGGAAAATTCCCATAATTTAGAAAAAAGTTCAACAACATATTATTGACCTGAAAACTCTCGCAGGTAAAGATATAGCTTCATTTGGCAAGTCCTCCTTGGAAAATGTTCAAATCTTGAAACGCCCCACAAACAACTCTTTCTCTTAGAAACAGAAACTCCCACTTTTTTTGTTAACTCTTGAAATTTGTAACCACAGTGTCCATAACTATATGATCGACATAGGTTCTTCTTCTAATGTGATTCTACTTTCAATTTTTAAGAAGATAAATGCACATATGAAACCTTCTGATATAAATATTGTATAGTTGGACATAAATTATGTTAAAGTAGTGGGGGAATTGAATTATGTTTTAATCATATTTTGACAAGACCATAGACTCCATGAGATTATATATATTGTGATTGTTGACATTCTTGAAGTATATGGATTGTTTTGTTTTAGTGTGTCTTTCGGATCCATCGCATCACTTTATTCGTTATCCAATCATTATACCGAAGTATATGGATTATTTTTAAGTAGGGATTGGAGCAACACCTTAAGGGATTTATGGACACTGGTTTGACTCAATTGTGGCTACGCTGGAAAGGGGAGCCAAAAAAAATAAAATTAACAGGAAGACATACATGAAGCATATCATTACTAATTTAAACGATTTAAATGAACCAGTAAGGACTGATGGTTTCTTGGTTTTTGACTCTTTCTTTGGAATTTTGTTGTTGATTTTTCTTTGATTTTGAAATTATAACAACAATATGATTTAGAAATAGTCAATACTTTAGTTGCAGCTGATCATTTAGTTATTGATATCAGTAATGTGTCAAGTCTTGATAAATCTAAAATTTGGTAATTGTATTTCAATGGTTCTAGGTTTAAATAAGGAATTGGTGTTGGATGTATGCTTTTAGATCCTAAAGGAAATAAAAAAATTATCACATGTAGATTATAATTTCAATGTACTAACAATGTTGCAAAATATGAAGCTCTTATTCAGGGACTCCATAAATCTCTGGATATTGGAATTGAATATTTGAGAGCTTACGGTGATTCTGAAATAATTGGTAGACACATTATATGCATTGCCTTTCAATACACTTGAACCTTATTATTTTTTAGTAGATTTAATTTTTGGACCATCCATATCTGATGTTGTCACTAATTGACACATGTTTGATGATGATAAACAGATAATCAAATTTTTACATATGGAGGGCACATTCAAAGATGCACTCATTGATGAGACAACTCATGACAAGAACTTGCTAGATTTTTCTCAAATTAACAAACATCAGTAACCGTATGAATACTTCGAGATGGTAAAACACATCCCTAAATATATTGTAATATTGGAGCATTTATATGACTTGTATCATATATTTGAGAAGGCTAAAAACTACAAAACTAACATCTCTACCATGGATTTTGAAGTCATAAATTTGGGGTCAAAAGATAATCCACAATGCATCAATTTATGAGTAAACTATTCTCCCAAGGAAAGGTCAGATTTCATTAATTTGTTCAAGTAGTACAAAGATGTATTTACTTGGACTTATAATGATCTCAAGACCTTTTATCAAAATACTATGCAAAATTGTATTCCTATGAAACCCCAAACCAAGCCCTTTCAGCAAAAACTTAGGAAAATGCATCCAAGTCTTAAGCTCGTGGTTAAATAAGAGTTAAGTAAATACTCATAAGCTAAGATCATCTTTCCTGTGTGACACACTCAGTGGGTTGCTAACTTATTACTTGTTAGAAAGAAACACGGTGACATTTGTCTTTGTGTTGAGTTTATGAATTTAAACAGAGCCTCTGAAAAACACCATTACCCAGTGCCACCCATGGAGAAAATTCTCCAATGTGTCTCAAGATCTGAGATGTTATCCTTCTTGGATGGTTTCTTGGGCTACAATAAAATTATGGTAGCACCTGCTGAATAATTAAAGACTACATTTTGAACTCCTTGGAGTACCTTTTTCCTATAGGAAAATGCCCTTCGGATTGCTAAATGCAAAGAAATTTTCCAGCGGGCAATGGATATCGCTTTTATAGGTATTATCAATGTATCCATAGTTATATAATTGAATGATGTTATTGTTTTCTCAAAACAGAGGTCTAACCATTTCTTGCACTTAAAAAATGAGTTTGAGAGGTGTAGAAAATTTGGAATCCCCCTTAATCCTAAAAAATCAATTTTTGCAGTTACTAAAGGAAAATTACTAGGATGTATTGTCTCTGAATATGGAATTAGAATCAATCCCACTAGAATGCAGGCCATCAAGGCTTTAAATCCACCATACTCCATAAAGCCCATGCAACATTTCATGGGAAAGATTAATTTCGTTAAATGATTTGTTCCTTACTTTTTCCAAAGTTGTAAAACCTCTTCAAGGTTTAGTGAAGAAAATTGTTCTTTTTAAATGGGGAGAGTCACAAAAAAAAACTTTCAGAATTATTAAACAAGCTATCGTTGAGGCTCCTTCATTAATTAATCCTTATTTTTCCAAAGAGTTCCTTTTGTGTACATTTGCCTTATATTTTGCTTATGTTGTTGTGCTTACGCAAAAATTTGATTCTAATACTGAAATTCATATTATTATCATGAGCTTCACTTTTAAAGGAGTGAAGCTTAATTATGCACTCGTAGACAAACAATTTTTCGTTATGTACAAAGAAGTCAAAATCCAAGACAAAATTTATAGTCCCATACACAGCAGTTAGAAATGTTTTAATTCAAAAGGAACTCGGGGAGAAAAGGGATCATTAGATGACAATCTTACAAGAATTTGACTCGGAAATTACACCTACACAAATTATTAGAGGGAGGGTCTTTGTAAATTGGTTGTTGAATTTGTTTCTTTTCCTACCGACCATTCCATTTTTCCTGATGATTCCTCTGTAAACATTGAAGTATCTTTAGTTCCAAATGAAGACTCGTGTCAATATTATGATCCTAATTCATGGTATTTAGACATTATATTTTATTTGGAAAATAGTACATCTCCCACTCATCTTAATGCAACTTAGAGAAGAACATCAAGACTAAAATCAACACCTTATCAAATTATTAATAATGCTCTTTTTTGAAATAATTATGATGGGATGTTACTTTGTTGTCTAAAGCGGGAAGGTGCTTCCAAAATACTTTGTGAACTCCACTTTATCCCTATTGGTGAACATTTTTGTGGAGGTACCACTACACACAAGGTTATAAGGGTAGGATATTATTGGCCCGCTCTGTTTAAATACACCCATGTTCTTGTTAGAAATGTGAAACCTGTTAAAAAGCCAGTGGTAGGATTAAAAACCTACCTTTCCCCTAAATCGTGTCAATGTTGAGGCTCCATTTCAACAATGGGGCTTGGATATAATTGGACCTGTTAATCCTCCCTCATCCCAGTAGCATGAATTCATTATAACAACTACAAATTATTTTACCATATAGGTTGAGGAAACACCTTTGCATGTGGTAAATGCCAATCAAGTCATTAACTTTCTTGAATCACAAATTATTACTCATTTTGGTGTTCCTCATTCATTGGTCTTTGATAATCCATAGTATTTCTCATCTCATGAGTTATACGCATATGTCATAGAAAAAGGGATAAAATTTAAATGTTCAAAAAACCATTATCTGCAAATAAATTTCCTTGTTGAATATTCGAACAACAATCTACTAAAAATCCTTAAAATAACAGTGTCATAAAATCATAAAAATTGGCATACTGCACTATTTAATGCATTGTGGGTTCATAGGGCCACACCAAAAGTTGTTATTAGAAACTCACCCTTTTTCCTTGTTTATGGAAGAGAATCTATATTACCCCCTCACATATTTCTTCATTCTCTAAAACTATCCCACTGTGTCCAAGAAATTAAGTCATCGTCTATCGAAGATAGAATCAATGGTTTATTAAAATTACAAAAAGAGAGAGAGAGAAAAAGCTAAAACCAATTTAAATCAACATCAACAACTGGTAAAACGATGGTTTTACCACAAGTATTGTTCTAACTAGGATTTTGAAGTTGGTGACCTGATTCTCAAATGGGATAAGTCCCATGAAGACAAGGGGGAGCACAACAATTTTCAAAAGATATGGCTAGGACCCTTCATTGTTACAAAAAATATCGAACCTAGAACATTTCATTTGCAGAATTTGGAAGGTCGACTTGAGGTACTCTTGGTCATTGGGCGGATTTTAAAGAGATACTTTACATGATCTCCTTTGGGAGACTTTTGTACATATTTTTTTTATGATTTTATTTAATTATGTTTGAGTTTTCTCTTTTTCTTTTCTTGAGTATGTTTTACCTTGGTGTGGATTCCTTTTTATATTGTTTTTTTGGTTATTCCACAACAAAATATTCCTAAAAGAAGTTTTTAAAGAGATGTGTTATCAAATGATTGTAGTATCCCATTTTTCCTAGTACAGTTTTCTGACCCCTATTGAGGGTGATTTTTTGACAAATTATATATGACCAAACTTATATTTTATGGACTTGGATTAATCACTTGATTGAGGAACATTGTTTTATATATTACATACATAGTTATTATTCCTCTTGTGTATGCCTATGTGATTGATTATGTGTATCATATCTACACTGATTTATGTATCCTTTTGTTTTATATCTAGCTTATGACATCTGAATGGAAGCTACTATGTGGAGTAGTTAACGGACCATAATATTGTTGATTATTTATGATGTTTATAATTATACATGCTTGACCTTGTATTTAGAAGGATTTGGCAGGGAACTTAGTTACTGATGAGAAGGATGCTTAGATGACTATGGAGGTCATGTATACATTTGGGTAAAATGTGATTGAATTAAATTCATTATGAATTTTTTTGATGCTTTTAATCTATGAGGTTATGATGTGCAGGTATGGGGAAACAAGGACTTTCCAATAGATCATTATATGCATATGAGCTTACAACCAATACCTTGAGGCAAACCATATAGCTTCGTAGAATAATAGTTAAGAATATATAGGAAAGATTAGGGCGCAGAGTCCTAACTTTCAAAAGATTAAGGTGTGGATTCTTCGATCTATGGAATAGATCAAGGCATGGAGTATTGATTCTACTAGGACGCGGAGTCTTGAGTACATGGCAAGGGAATGAAATCCTAACAAGTCAGGAGAGGTGCACAATAGGGGTGTGGAATCCCTATTATTTGACTGAAAAACACCACTTAAGGGCTTACATCAATGAGGTGAATTAATATAAGTTAAAATTTAAGTTGAATTAAATCCAATTTACCCACTTTATAGGATTATTCATAATAAATATTATTTTAATGCAAAATATTAGTTATCTACTTTTGAAAAATAAATAATAAGAAAAATCCTTAAGTAGACACATGGGTGATGAATATTACATAAATTAGGTACCTAAATAAAATAAAATAAAAGGTGAAAATTTGGGGGAGGTGCCACCTTAAGGGGTGGGGAATAATACAAATTTTAATAAATAAAAAAAATTGGTTAATGTTTGCATGAAGAGGGTGACGTGTCACTCCACTCCATGCTTATAAATATGGAAGGATTTTTCCCCATGGAAGGGAGTTAGAAACAATGGGGAAATGCTTCCAAAATTACTACCAAATTCCTAAATTAAAATACCATTAATTTTTCATGGTTGATTGAGACTAAGTGGTGTGAGAGGAAGATAGGATATCTTCCTTATTTTTCCCAAAATTTCTCACTATTGTTGAAGTTGGTATTGTTTGTGAACTCATAGAGCTCAGGGGTTCCAAGGAAAAGGTTTCCTTTGGATATGGTTGGGTGGTGGGTGGTAAATGTGACTGGTCTGTTGGAGTTGGAAAGTAGAGTTGTTATTAGAAAGACTCAGATAAAATTTCGAGTTTGTTATATTTTTCTTTAATTAACCTTTTTAGGATAAAAATGCAGCTAGTTTACCTTTAAAATACTTCTTGTTGTTCTAAAATATTTGATCATAGCCAATGGTTTACCATTTATTTATTTCGGTTATACATATGTTGAAATTACAAAACTGCAAGAATATGTTTTTGTTTTAATTGATGAGTGAATAGGAGCTCTTCTTCATTTAAATGGGTTGTGAGTAGACAACATGGTAGTGTTAATTGTAGTTTCTATATCTATTATCCATTATAAGTTCACTTAATATTATGTTAATACATTTTTGTTTATGAAAGCATATGTTTAAGAAGAGTTCCTATTCTGTTATTTTTCTCTCACATCCTCTTTCACTTAGTTGGTTTCCTTTAAGGTTATATATGTATCTTTCATCTAATAATAGTTTCGTATAAAATTCTTGTTTCAAAGTTAGTAGTCATTGTTTGAAGGCACTAAGAACATTGTTCTGCTTTATGTTTTCCTGGAAATATAAGACTTGGCATTGGGCACATTGTCCCTGCTTTATGTTTTCCTGGAAATATAAGACTTAGCACTGGGCACATTGTTCATGCTTTATGTTTTCATGGAAATATAACAATTATTCTTTTCGCAGGAAATAAATTTCTCTTGAAATATAGCATTTATTCTTTTAACCGAAAAGAAAGTATTCTTTGAAATGTAATGCTTATTCATTTCACATAAAATAAAAACATAGATCTCTACTTCTTATTTTTTTACTAATGTCAGTGTGTTAATTTAAAGGGTCTTATCATTAAACGCAAAGGTGGATAATGTTTTTAGCTTGATGGGTGTATATATTGGTGTGTTACATTTACACTGTGGTAATATTTTGTAACTTTTAATATAAAACCTTATGTAGATTTTACTATATATACATCTTGGAAAATATGAGTTTATGATTCCTCCCTATGTAGTTTGAAGTATTCATTATTTCCAAAAGTATTGGTCTCAAATAGTTTCTGAAAGAGGTTAACCTTGGTAATATTTATATGCATTATTGGAAAATGATATTTTATTATTTATCCATTTGCATTATGTAGTTTGAAAGAACAGATGTAATCTCTTATAACCTTGGTAATCTTTATATGCATTCTTGGAAAATGAGATTTTATGAATTATCCATTTGCATTATGTAGTTTGAAAGAACAGAGTTTATGATTCCTCCCTTTGTAATATGTAGTTGGAATTTTTCATTATTGCCAAAAGTATTGGTCCAAAATAGTTTCTAAAATAGGTTAACCTTGGTAATCTTTATATGCATTCTTGGCAAACGAGATTTTATGATTTATCCATTTGCATTATGTAGGTTGAAAGAACACTATGTTTTGTTTGTTTGGACTATAGTTGAAATGAATAATTTTAGGTTGGAAAGATATACTTTGATTTTGTTTTATGAAATATGCAATGGTAACAATACTAATCTTTAGTTTAAATAGTACGGATTTTTTATAATTATGGCCAATCACTTATGGATACCATACTCTGGTATCCTTCCTTGACAGGGATTTTATTTGAATATTAAATTGAATTTATTTTACTAAGTTTGAGATTCAATGGCGCCGCCTTCTTTTTTATGATTTTAAAGTAATATAAATATAACCTTATTATTAAGTAATTGAAATTTTATGTAATTTATTGAGTATTGAATTTATTTTACTAAGTTTTAGATTCAATGGCATGGCCTTCTTTTTCATGTTTTTAAAGTAATATAAATATTACCATATTATTAAGTAATTGAAATTGTATGTAATTTATTAAGTATTGGAAATTGTATCATATGTTTAAAAACTGAAATAAGAATTATGTTGGATTTTTACTTTTATGATATATATAAATTCCCTTGGATTATTTTACATGTAAATCTATGATTGGATTTTTCCTTTTATGATATATATAAATTCCCTTGGATTATTTTGCATGTAAATCTATGGTATCGATGAAATATTCTCAGAGTACATAAAGAGATTAATATTATTCAACTTATAGTATGGGAGATTTTTAAATAAAGTATTCTAGTGGGGTCAAAAATATATGAGCAAAAAGAAAAGGAAAATTGTTTACCATCACTAGTAAGAATCTTTGACGTCAGTAAATAGTTCATAGAGAAGAGGAAATGGAAATGAATCCTTGTTATCATTTACTAATTTCATAATGCTATGAAATATTTCTAAAATGGCCCAATTTTATGTTTAAAATATAGGGTATTGTTGGAAACAAAGATTTTGCAAATGAATGGATCAAATGTTAACATCTAACTCTATGTTACATGGAATGAATGTTTAGGATATGATGAGTTCTACTTCATTTTTGGAAGACTTAATAACCTATGTGAATGTTTTTGAATATGATGATTTCTTCTTCATTTTTGGAAGACTTATACTTATGTGATGATTAATGTGTTTTGTTTATATGTATTATGAAATACCAAAAGCATGATACAAAGTCTATGTAAATTATTGATAACATATAGAAATAATATGAATCAGTTTCAATATTTGTATGAAACATGGATGGGTTTTATGTTAAAAAAAACTAATATATATATATGGTGTACTTATGAATATATATACAGCTTAATTAGAAAAAAAAACACCTTTTTCCTTTTGGGTAACTTGAGTTACAGACCTAGTTAGTAATCGAGGGATCTTACATATGGAAAACTCTATGACCTAGGGCTTGCCTGCTATTATTTAGAGGTAATTACTTTTATTTACTTATTTGAATTTTCCTTGATTAGGTTAATTAATCATGGAGAGAACATCAAGGCAACAATTTAGGAGGTAAGTCTCACCTCCACAATCTCAAGCTAGAGAATCTGAGCAAATATCTTTCAGGGAAGTAAGGGATATGATGTTATCCTTCCAGAAGATGACTGAATTCTTGATTAGTAAAGTTTGGAGGTGTTAGGGTCATTAGTTTTCATTGTCAAATGTGTTTTCCATGTCATATAATTTTCAGTTTCTGAATAATTGAGTCTATGACCACTGCTGGTGTCATTAGCGTCAAACGGTCACTATCTAACATGGTCAAATTCCCTTCATAAAGAGTTCACTCACAGCATGAAAGAGTGTCAAGTTAATGGGATTCATGGTCACACATGTTTTTTTCAAATCGATTCAAAGGGGGTTTCAGTCATTTATCTATCAAAATTTTCTAAATTGACCTCATTGCAGTTAGAGTTCTGATGGTTACAAGGTATGGTTATCTGAAACATCCTACAATTTTATCCCTCATTCTTATTTACCCTATGCTTATGCATTCCTCCCCATTTCCCCATTTACCTTCCATTCATCCCCCTTCATATAAATTTGCATAATATACCCTTCCCCTATATCATTAACCTAGCATCATATTACATTCATTTTATTCCTCCCTTTCATTCTAAACCATCCCCTATATTAACATTACCATTTCTCATACTCATATCATATAACCCTCATGCATAATACCCCATTCCCATATATAAAACTCCCATACCAAAGGGATAGCATACCCCTTATACTTAATAATTACCTATGTTGTTATACACATTCCAAGTCATCTGGAGTACTACAAAACATCAAGTCAAAGCATCACAATGCTACTTAGATTGTTCGTTGCACAGTCGTTGCACAAGTAAGTATCAACCATTCAGGAGGTTTGCAAGAGTTGGAGAACCTACTTAAAGAGTTCTACACCATCACATCATCATTTCAAACATTCCCATTTAATCCATTTTTCCAAAGGAAGCATGCAACCATACATAACATGGAGTGCTACCTAGCCTGCTTGCTACATAGTCTACGCAAAATACTTTGTTTTCGACATAATTTTGAAACATTGATTCTGACCACATGAAGGCGAATTATGGAAAATTGAAAGAGGTTTTTCTCAAGTACGAGCCAAGTAATAATAACCTCTTCCGGTTTTTGCACAAGTGTCACATATATGTAGTTTCAAATGCATATTTAAAGCACATTTTTCGCAATGTGTAAATAGCTTGTTTTAGTCATTGTTTTGCAAAGAATTTGGGGAAGATTTCGAAGGAAATGAAAGCACATTTTGTATATAATGGGACAAAGAAAAAAAACATATTTCAGGTTTTACACAGGTACTATAATTCGGTTTGGACATGTGAAGGTTGTCTATGTCATTTTTTGTCATTCTATAGGTTGGATTGGGTAGTATGAGAGTGTTGATTATATATCTGGGCCATTTTATGAATTTTTAGGTGGGAATAAAGGTGCAAATACAATTTTAAAATCTTGTTGCACAGGTGATGCGCAGCGCTGTGCAACACAGATGGTTTGTTGTTTCTTGTTTTTTTGTTCCTAAAGCAAGGATACGATGTCAGGATAATGTTTATTAGATTAGAAGTCATATCTAAATAGGATAATATTAGTTTTTTGTATTAGTTTTTTCCTTTTTCATTAAGAAAAAAAGGGATACTTTTAATACTTGTTGTTTTTATGGTTGGTTTGATCCATGTAATGGATAAAAAATACATTGAACTTGGTCACGATGATTTTGGAGGATGTAATGCTTATTTAATGCCATGAAATACAAGGTTGAAAGGGTTGGTTGGTTAGAATCCAAAGAGGCCCTATGTGTATATGTGTTCTTTGAATGAAATTCCAGTGCAGGTTTTTTGTGACTGTGTTTTAGAGATTCATGTGGTATGTTTTCCAAGTTATTGTGCTTCTTTCGTGCAATTATTAATCTGAATATCTTATTGCATTCTCATTTTAAAAGTGTATTTTTGAAACGGTTTTCTAGAATTCACCTTTTGATGCTCTGTTCGACTGGTGATATTTATATTATGATGGAATTCATCCTTAGTTAGGTTCTTCGTCATTGTTGTTCTTGACAAATATTTGGTCATGAAAGTATACAACATAATTCATATATGCTTTGTTGCATTTGATTAAATGTGGGTATTTGTTTCTCGATTTTTTTCGTTATAATACAACTCATGTCAACTTGAAATATGTACCTACCTTTCCTCTGCTTCTATAGTTGGCTAATGTAAGCACTGATGTTTTAATTTTGAAAATTGAACCATAATTTTGGTTTCATGCCTCAGTGGCCCTTTTCCTAAATCCTCCAACAATTCTAATTGAAATCTTAGGTTCCTTTTTAGACCTGGTCTCTGCAATCTATGAACTTCATTGTTATTTATCTTTAGAATTTTTCTAGTGAGGGAGCCCCCTCTAGTTAGAAAGGACCAGTTTCTAGCCAAAAGCGCTTTGTGGTTACCTATGGAATTTCTCTCATCAACCTAGGGAAATTTACGGAGTGCTAACATAGTGGCGTCATTTCAGGGGAGCGAACAGTCACATTTTCCCCGGGTGTGAATGACAAGGATCGGATCTAATCGTTGATGGTTAAAAGCAGTTGGACATAAGAAGGTTGAACCACTCACCTGGCGACTCCAAATAAAATTTCAACCTGATCCAAAGACTCCACTGGCAGCAGGATATGAAAATCGGAGTTTTACTGGCAACTCTATTGGCAAAAAATTTAATGCAGTTGTGAGTTATGCCCCTATGAATCATGTTGATATACCTGGCTTTCCAAATCGTATGCCTTGTGTCGATTGGCAATCATATTTTCCAAAGTTCAAAGATGAGAATGATGATGATTTTGCTTGAACTATTATCAAATTTCATATGCATTCGTGGAGGCTTAAAGTTGAATAGCATGAAGATTGTCTCATGAAGATTTTCATGGCTACTCTGGAAGGAGAGGTAAGGTCATGGTATGAGCAATTACCAATTGCTATTTTATGTTCTTTAAAGCATTTTCATGTAGTATTCTTTCAAAATTTTAAAGGATCTTATCCATCTTTATTGTTGCTTCAAAATTGTTGTGGACAAATTGAAAATTTGGAAAGCTTATATGAAGATAATGAGTTCATGGATGAGGAAATTTTAGAGTCCCTTCATGACAATCCGTTTCATAACCAAGAATAAAATTTGCATCAATATTATCAGTTTTTATGTGATCTAGAGAGAAAACTAGAAGAGTTTAGCAACCTTGATACACAAGAACATTTCCAACAAACAATGTTTTCTTCTGTGACTGAAGACCAATCATATTTGCATGATGAAAGCAATGTTTCGTCATACGATTTTAATGATGATTTGTAGCAAGATTGATAGTTTTCATGGGACCAAAACAGGGATGAAGACAATGTTTGAAATTTTCCTTCATGTCATTCCTCTGCAGAATTTTCCTCTCATGAAAAAGTCCACGAAAATCAGATTTTTGAAATTGTTTGCATGGAAAATATAGGCAATGAACTAGTTCATGTTGGAAACATTTCACATTTGCAAGAGGATCAGGTGCCAGAAATTGTCTCTTATCATGAAAATCAAAATGATAGTTGTCAAACAAAGTTATCTAATGGGATCACAACAAAAAAATTTGATCAACAAAAGGGCAGTCCCATGATACATAATTTGGCTATCATGTTTGAAAATGCTAAGGAAAGTTTGGAAATTTTTATAGACAAACCTAATGATTCCATTTTCTTTGAAGTTGAACTTGAAGAAGATAGGAGATTGTTTCATGTTTACAAGGATCCTTTTATTGATTTGCTGCAGTCATCAAAAGAGGTGGTTTTGCATGGTTTTCAAGAATCAATGGTAAGATTGTTGCAGTTATCAGTTAAGGAAATTTTTGTGTCCTCTATGGAGCATGGATTCAATTTTTATTCTGAGTTTCCATTCTCTTATTATGCCTGCTCAAGGAAAGTGTGAGTAGAATTAAGTCAAGTATTCACTTGCTTAACTGGATGCATTGGAGAGAAGGGATCACCTAGTGTATATAAGTACTTTCATCATGTGTGGACTTCTATCATTTAAGTTTGAATCCTGAGGAGAAGGCCCTAAGACTCTGACGATGTGCTGTCAAATTTTCTTTTAAGATTTCAATTTGGTTTGTAGAATGTTTTTTAATAAATGTTAGTCAGTTAGTCAGTCTCGGTTTTTATGTTGACTCCATTTCCCAATGGACAAGCTACTAGTTTCATTTTGTTCTTGGCACCTCGCTGGGAGGCTACCATCCCCATTGGAGCCAATGTTAGGGTCATTAGTTTTCATTGTCAAAACTTTTTTCCATGTCATATAATTTTCAGTTTTTGAATAATTGAGTCTATGACCACTATTGTTGTCATTAGCCTCAAATTATCATTGTATAACATGGTCATATTATCGTCATAAACAGTTCACCCACAACATGAAAGATTGTCAAGTTAATGGGAGTCATTGTCACACATTTTTTTGTCAAGTCGATTCAAAGGGGGTTTTAGTCACTTGTATAACAAAATTGTCTAAATTGAGCTCATTGCAATCAAAATTATAATGGTTACAAGGTATGGTTATTTGAAACATCCTACAATTTATCCCTCGTTCTTATTTACCCTATGGTTATCCATTTCACCTCCTATTTCCCCATTTACCTTCCATTCATGCCCCTTCATATAAATTTAAATCATATACCCTTCCCCTATACCATTAACCTAGCATCATATTACATTCATTTTATTCCCCCCTTTCATTCTAAACCATCCCCTATATTAACATTACCATTTCACATACTCATATCATATAACCCTCATGCATAATACCCCATTCCCATATATAAAACTCCCATACCAAAGGGATATCATACCCCTTATACTTAATAATTATCTATTATGTGATACACATGCCAAGTTAGGTGGAGTGCTCCAAAACATCAGGTCAAAGAATCACAGTGCTACTTAGATTTTTCATTGCATTGTCATTGTGCAACTCCTACGCAAGTGAGTATAAACCATTCAAGAGGCTTGCAAGAGTTGGAGAACCTACTTAAAGAGTTTTACACCATAAAAAATCTATTTTAAACCTACCCATTTGATCCATTTTTCAAAAGGAGGTGTGCAACCATACAAAACATGGAGTGCTACCCAACCTACTCGATGCACAGTGTTGTGTTGAATACTCTATTTTACATATCATTTTGAAACATTTATTGCGACCACATGAAGGCTAATTCTGGAAAACTGAAAGAGGTTTTTCTCAAAGAAAATCCAAATAATAATAACCTCTTCCATTTTTTGCACCATTGTCACATATCGAGATTTTAGAATGCATATTTAAAGCACATTTTTCACAATGTGTAAATTTCCTATTTTAGCCATTTTTTTGCAGAGCATTTTCTGAGAAACTGGGGAAGATTTGGAAGGAACTGAAAGAGGTTTTTGTATAGAATGGGCCAAAGAACAAAAATTATTTCGTATTTTACACATTTTTTATATTTTTTTAGATACAGGTGTCTCTTTGAGGCCTGTTTTCGCATTTTTTGGTGGCAAAATTATGATTTTTTTGCAACTCGGTTTGGACATGTGAAGGTTGTATGTATCACTTTTTTTAATTTTGATGGTTGGCTTGGGTAATATGAGAGTGTGTATCATATATTTGGTCCATTTTTTGAATTTTGAGGTGGGAAGAAAGGTGAAAATACAATTTTCAAATCTTTTTGCGGCGTTACACAACATAGATGGGTTGTTGTTTCTTGTTTTTTTGTTCCTAAAGCAAGCATCTGGTGATAATGTTTCTTATAATATAAATGTTATTTAAATAGGATAATATGATAGAGTTAGATTAGTTTTTGTATTTTTCTTAAGAAAAACAGGGATACTTTTAAGACTTGTTGTTCTAGAGTTGGTTTGATCCATGTAATGGATAACAAATACATTGAACCCAGTCATGTGATCTTGGAGGATGTAATGCTTATTTAATGCCATGCAATACAATTTTGAAAAGGTTGGTTGGTTTGAATCCAAAGAGGCCCTGTGTGTATATGTGTTATTTGAATGAAATACTAGTGAAGGTTTTTTGTCACTGTGTTTTAGAGATTCATGTGGTATGTTTTCCAAGTTATTGTGCTTATTTTGTGCAATTCTTAATCTGAATATCTTACTGCAGTCTCATTTTAAAAGTGTATTTCTGAAACAGTTTTCTAGAATTCATTTTTTGATGCTTTGGTCGACTGGTGATATTTATATTATGATGGAATTCATCCCTAGTTAGGTGCTCCGTCATTGTTGTTCTTCACAAATATTTGGTCATGAAAGTATGCAACATAATTCATAGATGCTATGTTGCATTTGATTAAATGTGGTTATGTGTTTCTTGATTTTGTTCATTATACTACAACTGATGTCAATTTGAAATATTTACCTACCTTGCATATGCTTCTACAGTTGTCTTATGTAAGCACTAATGTTTTAATTTTGAAAATTGAACCATGATTTTGGTCTCATGCCTCAGTGGCCCTTTTCCTAAATCCACCAACAATTCTCATTGAAATCTTATGTTCTTTTTCAGACCTGATCTCTGTAGTATGTGAACTTCAGTGTTATTTAACTTTAGAATTTTTCTAGTGAGGGAGCCCCCTTGTTAAATTTGGACAAATAGGTCCAAACTCCATCTTGTGATGCTTAGATGAAGATTCCAATATTTGTATTGGATTCCTCTTTCAAACAGGTGTAAAATCGATATAAAATTAATTTTAATCTGATGAGCAGAACATTTATTTTGAATTTATTATTTATAATAAATTTAATTGCAGGTCGGCCTTAAGGTTTAACACCCCCAGCAGATGTGTCACACACCTCAATGATGGATATAAATACAGTCAACGTTGGAGAGCATTTCAATCACTCAACATCACACATCTTCTCCTCTGATTATATACGAGCATCTGAGAAGCAGTTTCATCTCCCACATGAGAAGAAGGACGAAATCTACTGCAGAAAAAAGGACGAAATTTACTGCAAATTTTTTGCAGTTAGGGTTTCTGGGCAAGTTTGACCAGCGTTGACTTTGGTCAACACATGGTCCGAATTGGCTGAAATTTGGTGGAGAGTTTGACTTTTGGAGGCCGTACTCATTGGCACAAAAATCGAGGTCAAAATGTTGACCGAAGTTGGAGCTGCGTTGACTTTATTGTTGTTTCCCTGCATTGACTTTTTTCTGGACTGCATTGAATTTTATAGGGTTGACTTTCAGTTGACTGGGTGACTGATTTGAGAACTGTTGTGACACATTCTAGGTTGGCTGACCAAGAATACTTTGCTAGTTGAAGCATCCTGCTGACCACCGTAACGCACCAACACATTCTCCTGTTTTTGGTTTGTCTTTTATAGATCCACTGGTATGTTCTATCAGCATTTTTACTTAACTGTTTATGTGCTTGCTGTTATAAAAGTAAAGTTGCATCAAACATAGAACATTTACATAAATTTACATGGTATCAAAGCTGAGGTGAAGACAAGCCCTAACTTATAGCAATCACCAAAAGAGAAAAATGAGTTCCACAAGTTATGGCTTCAAGGAGGATGACAAGCTGACTGGAAGGGATGACTTGCATGCTTGGAAGATGATATTAGATCTTAAATTAGAAGACCATGATCTCATGGACTATGTACTGGGTAAGATACAAGAACCTCCATCCACTGCTACTGCTGCTGCTAAAACCAAGTATAAGAAGGGGGAGATCAAAGCAAAGCTAATGATTAGGGAATCCATACATAAAAGTCTAGTTGCCTACATATCTGAGCTAGGCACATCCAAAGAGATGTATGATAAGCTGATACAAATTTTCAAAGTAAAAAATGCAAACCAAGTGCTATTCTTCAAGAATCAATTGAAGAATCTGAAGAAAGGCAGGGATGAATCTGTCCAAACATACTTTCTGAAACTGACTGAGATCAGGAACAATTTGCTGGCTATTAGGGAGACAATATTTGATCGTGAGATGGTACTCACCGCACTTGGAGGGCTCCCATATGAATGGAAAGTATTCAACACTACCATTCTCAATAATAATACAATTCCTAACTTTGACGAGCTACTGTCAAGATGCATGCAAGAAGAGACAAGAATGAAAGAATACGAAAATGACAGAAATGCTGCCTACGCTGCTCATTCTAGAAACAAGAACTCTAGTGGTCCAAAGAACAAAGAAAGAGAAGGGGCCCAAGGAAAGAAGGGCAAGTCTTTCACTTGTCATAGGCCAGGTCATCATGCTAGAGAATGTCCTTTCAAGAAGGATTATCCCGATAACGATGACAACAATAACAACCGGAGGAATGGAAATCAAAGAAACAACATGTCCAAAGGAAAGATGAAGGCTCCCTCTAGCAGAAACAATCAACCTTTCAAAAGGTCTAAAAACTCTAGGTATGAGGAGTCAAATGTTGTTGATAAAAGAAATGAATACATTCTTGTATCTGCCCTCTCTGCTGCATCCCTGCCTGACACTATGGATGTCTGGCTGATAGATAGTGGTGCCTCAAGACACATCACTGGGTTCAAGGAAGCACTCTCTAACATGGTTGAGAAGGATACTAATCTGGAAATTATCCTTGGAGATAATGGCACATATCCCGTGAAAGGGACAGGGACTGTGACCCTCCACTTGTCTCAAGGACTAGTCCTACATTTGCAAAATGTACTCTATGTACCAAAATTGAAGAAGAACCTTGTGTCTATATCAGTCATGGAAGACAAAGGTTTCAATGTGGCATTCATTGATGGATAGGTGCGCATGTGGAAGACGAATTTCAAGGAAGCTATCGTGATTGGTTTTAGAGTTGGAACACTCTACCAAGTTGAAGGAAGTCCACTAGGAGCTATGACATGTGATACTATACAACAAACTGAACTATGGCATCGGAGGTTTGGACACCTTCATTACAAGGCCTTTCCCAAAGCAAGGAAGGTGGTGACAGGGATGCCCGATTTTGGAAATAATCTTGAAGGTGTATGTAAGGGTTGTGCCGAAGGAAATCATACAAGGGGACCTTTCCCCTCAAGTATCACAAAGACATATGATATTTTGCAACTGGTCCATTCTGATCTATCTGGTATGCTACCCGTGACATCCCTGGGAGGATGTTATTACTATATGACATTCACTGATGACTTCTCCCGCAAAACCTGGATATACTTCTTGAAGAAGAAGGATGAGGCTTTCATGTGGTTCCGTACCTTCAGAGCCTTGGTGGAAATGACAGGGAAGAAGATCAAGATTTTGAGGACCGACAATGGCACTGAATATGAGTCAAATGAGTTCAAGGACTTTTGCAGAGAAGCTGGCATTAAGAGGGAGACTGCTACTTGCTATACTCCTGAGCAGAATGGTGTTGCTGAACGAAAGAACAGGACCATTGTGGAAGCTGCCCGTGCCATGCTATGTGACCAGGGTCTACCAAAGTTTATGTGGGGAGAAGTTGTGAATACTGTTGTATACATACAAAACTGATGCCCTCATTCCGCGTTGGACTCCAAAACTCTTGAACAGGTCTTCACTGGTAAGAAACCTGATGTCTCACATTTTAGAATTTTTGGATGTCCTGTTTATTTTCATGTGCCAAAAGAAAAGAGAAGTAAGTTGGATGCTTATGGGAAGAAAGGAATGTTTGTGGGCTATAGCGAAACTTCTAAGGCCTATAGAGTCTATGTACCTGGTCAAAGGGAAGTAGAGATATGCCATGATTTCACTTTTGACGAAGATGCTTCCCTGAAGAAAGTAGTAGATCTTCCGAGATCTGAGGAAAATCATGAAGCAAGGCCTGGAAATCAAGAAGAACCGCAGGATGAGATAATGCTTGATGTTGAAGGACCAATAGACCCAATTGATCCATCTCCTTCACTGAGAAAGAGACCATCATGGCTCAGGGACACTCTCGAAGATGCTGAGGGACATGCTACCCCGAAGGGGACATTCTGAGAAAGTAAGAAGCCGTGTAGATACCAAGGGTATCTGGCTGCCATGAGTACTATTGTACATTCTGAACCTGGATCTTTTGAGGAAGTCGTAAAGCATCAAGTTTGGAAGGATGTTATGCATGAAGAATATGAGTCCATAATGAAGAATGATGTCTAGGATTTGGATCCAAGACCGAAGGACAAATCAGTTGTCACCGCAAAATGGCTCTACAAGATCAAGCATGGATCTGACGAAAGTGCTGAAAAGTTCAAGGTAAGATTTGTTGCCCGTGGCTTCTCTCAAAAGGAAGGAATAGACTATGATGACATATTTGCACCTGTGGCACGATATACCACCATTCTATCAATCATAGCCCTTGCTGCTACGCAAGGATGGAGTCTTCATCAGATGGATGTCAAGACCGCTTTTCTGCATGGTGCAATAAAAGAAGAGGTGTATGTAGAACAACCTCTGGGGTCTGCAGGTTGAAGAAAGCCCTCTATGGGTTGAAGCAAGCACCCAGAGCTTGATACGAGAGGATAGATAGCTACTTGATGAATCTGGGCTTCACTCGAAGTAATGCTGATCCGAACCTTTACTTCAAGGTTGTCCAGGGGAAGCCTCTCATTCTGGTGATGTATGTGGACGACCTCTTTTTGACAGGTGTTGACCCCCTCATTCATAAATGCAAGAGGGAGCTCACTGCTGAGTTCGAGATGAAGGACCTAGGACTGATGCACTACTTCCTAGGCCTGGAGGTCTGGTAAAGACCTGGAGAGATTTTCCTTTCTCAAGGAAAATACATTGTGAAAATTCTGGAAAGATTTGGTATGGTGGACTGCAAGTCTGTGTCAACACCAATGGAACTCAACTTCAAGAAGTTGAGTGGCAGTGTTGCTGGGCCCGTATTGGAAAATCCTACTGATTATCATCAACTCGTAGGGGCCCTGATGTTCTTAGTGAACACTCGTTTAGATATATGTTTTGCAGTGAACACTTTGAGTCAATAGATGGTTGAACCTCATCACTTTCACTGGGTTGGTGCCAGGAATCTTCTGATATACCTTCGGGGCACGATAAACCATGGGCTGAGATACACTGCTTGGAGTGTGACACTCCTTGGATATACTGATGTCGATTGGGTTGGCAGTGTGGTGGATTTTAAGAGCACATCGGGATGCTGCTTCAATCTTGGTTCTGCTTCGATTTCATGGATGAGCAGGAAGCAGAAGTCGGTGGCTTTGAGCACCGCACAGGCCAAATACATTGCAGCAAGTATGGCATATTGTGAAGCAGTTTGGTTGCGAAATCTCTTTAGTAAGCTGTTTGGACATGTGCTAGATACCACCGTGATACTCTATGATAACCAGAGTGGGATTCGCTTGATCGAGAATCCTGTGTTCCATGACCGATCCAAGCAAATTGATATCAGTATCATTTCATTCGAGATATGGTACAGTGAGTCGCCATAAGGCTCGATCATATAGGAACTGATGAGCAGGTCGCGGATATTCTCACTAAGCCCCTAGGGAAGGTCAAGTTCCTAACCTTCCGTGAGAGACTTGGTATCGTGGAATGACCCTATGATGTCGGTCCTGTTGGACGATGAGCTCGAGGAGCTCTGGGGGGGATTTGGGGATAGCTTCTCGGAGCTATGAGAAACCACAAGGCTAGGCTTGCCAAACCTTGTTGGTGTGCTTGGACCCCACCGTTGTGATTATTGAGTTGGTTCACCTCTCATTATCTATGCCCCGTATGCATCCTACCCATTGAGTACAGGGCTCATGGGAAGTACCTCTCATTTGGCCAATGAGGTGGGAGAAGCTAGAGACCAGTAGCAAAGACTGATGGATGCATTAGAGATTGTCATACTCTCTATCTAGGATGGCACGGTCCAACCACTTGATCTGGGATCAAGTCTAGTGAGGTCTCGGACCTCCGCCTGACTTCGGGTCAGATGAACCAACTTCGGGTTGGTTGGAGACTCTTTGTGAGTCCGATAGAGGATTTGGACCTCTGGGTTGAATTTGTCAGCAGGGGGATGATGTCTTTATGACTGACCCACTTTTGTTCTGAAATAAAGAGGCCAGCAAAGCAAGTTACAGAGGGATGACGCACGATGTTTGATTGCACTGGTGGATGGAGTTCTCCCTAGTTGAGAGGGAGTGTTAAATTTGGACAACTAGGTCCAAACTCCATCTTGTGATGCTTAGATGAAGATTCCAATATTTGTATTGGATTCCTCTTTCAGAGAGGTGTAAAATCGATATAAAATTGATTTTAATCTGATGAGCAGAACATTTATTTTGAATTTATTATCTATAATAAATTTAAGTGCAGGTCGGCCTTAAGGTTTAACACCCCCAGCAGATGTGTCACACACCTCAATGATGGATATAAATACAGTCAACGTTGGAGAGCATTTCACTCACTCAACATCACACATCTTCTCCTCTGTTTATATATGAGCATCTGAGAAGCAGTTTAATCTCCCACGTGAGAAGAAGGACGAAATCTACTGCAGCAAAACGGACGAAATTTACTGTAGCAAATTTTCTACAATTAAGGTTTCTGGGCAAGTTTGACTAGTGTTGACTTTGGTCAATGCATGGTCCGAATTGGCTGAAATTTGGTGGAGAGTTCGATTTTTGAAGTTCATACTCATTGGCACAAAAATCGAGGTCAAAATTTTGACCGAAGTTGGAGCTGCATTGACTTTATTGTTGCTGCCCTGCGTTGACTTTTTCTGGACTGCGTTGACTTTTCTGGGGTTGACTTTGAGTTGACTGGGTGACTAATTTGAGGACTGTTGTGACACATTCTAGGTTGGCCAACCAAGAAGACTTTGCTGGTTGAAGCATCCTGTTGATCGTCGTAACGCACCAACACATTCTCCTGTTTTTGGTTTGTCTTCTATAGATCCACTAGTATGTTCTATCAGCATTTTTACTTAACTATTTATGTGATTGCTGTTATAAAAGTAAATTTGCATCAAGCATAGAACATCTACAAAAATTTACACCCCTCCAATTAGAAAGGACCAGTTTCTAGCCAAAAACGGTTTGTGGTTACCTCTGGGATTTCTCTCCTCAGCCTAGCGAAATTTACGAAGTGCTAATAGGATGGAATCCTTCGATGTCTGGTTCTTCATCTCAAGCACAGATGCAAGAGGTACCCTTTGATGGAGATGTGCATAGAGAGTTGGAAAAAGTTAAACTTCCTATATTTAAGGATACTACCAAAGGCGAGGTAACAGAAGCTTGGTTTGAAAACATGTGCCTCGGTTTTGAGTTGCGAAACTATTCTAGCAAACCAAAATCCAAGTTACCTATATACCAACTTAACGAGAGTACATTGTTATGGTGGAGGAACTTAGAATCTCAATTGGGATATTCCATTTCTACCTTGAAGTGGGAACGATTTGAAGAGGAATTTCTAGAAAAGTACCTTTTTGCTAGATACTTGGAGAGGAAGTTGAATGAGTTTCATGATCTTAAACAAGGAACTAAGACGGTACTTGAATATGAGGCTCGATTTGTGGAGTTACTTAGATATGCTATCTATCTCAATACTGAATATCTCAAGGTTTAAAAGTTTTTGTATGGATAAAACCCAATTATAAAGGAAAAGGTGCACATTTTTATGCCTACTACAATGCATGAGGTAGTGAAAAAAAAAATTATAGCTAAGGAAGAATTGTTTGGAAGCAAAAGTGGGGATAAAGCTCCCAATATTTCATTCCATGGGAAACCCCCTAGAAGGGGAGGCTTCGAAGTCAATATCCTTTGCCTCACATTGATGATCTATTTGATCAAATGAAGGGAGCCATTTTGTTCTCCAAGATCAACCTTAGATCAGGGTATCATCAGCTTAGAGTTAAGGAAGAGGATATTCCTAAGACTATTTTTCGGACTCATTTTGTTCATTATGATTTTGTGGTTGTTCTTTTTGGATTATCTAATGATCCATGAGTGTTTATGAGTCTGATGAATGTCATTTTTCGTAAGTACCTAGAAAAATTCATACAAGTGTTCCTCAATGGCATCTTAACCTATTCAAAGACCCCTAAAGAGCATGAGAAACACTTGAGATTGGTGTTGCAATGTTTAAGAGAAAACAAGCTTTATGCCAAAATTTCTAAATTTTCCTTTTTCCAATAAAAAATCCATTATCTTGGACACATTATTTCCATAAAAGGCATTATTGTTGATATATGAAATATTGATGCAATTTCATAATGGCCAACACCCTCCAATTTGCATGATGTGCTTAGTTTCATGGCTATGTCAAGATACTATCAGATATTTATGCAAGGATTTTCGAAAATGTCCAGCTCCAATGACTTGTTTTCTTAGAAAAGGAGTAAGATTTAATTAGACAGATAAGTGTGAGAAATATTTTTCCAAGCTCAAGCAATGTTTGACTACAACTCCGATATTGAAGGTTCCATATATGGACAGGAAATTTATAGTACGTATTGACATATCAAAATATTTATTGGGTGCATTACTATCACAAGATGATAGGGTGATTTCTTATGCCTCTAGGAATTTAAGGTCGCATGAAGAAAATTATGAAACCCATGATTTGGAACTTGTAGCTATAGTTCTTGCCTTGCAGTTTTGGCGACATTATCTAGTGGGAAAGAAATTTTAATTGAAAACATATCATAGAGTATTGCAACATATATTTACTCAAAGTGATCATAATGCTAGACAAATACGATGGTCAGAATTCCTGAGTGAATATTAGTTTGATATAACCTACATCAAGGTACATTAAACAAATTATTTGATGCATTAATTCAAAGACCTCGCATATTTTCAGTGATACCATTGAATATGGGAACGCATATTGAAGGCACAAGATGTAGATGATTGGTGTAAAGAAGTTATATGTGAACTATGCGGGAAAGAGGCTAAAAAAGGCAAGATGGAGGGGTACTCTTGTGATGATGATGGTATGGTGAGATTTAGGAAGAAGATAGTGGTTCCAGATAGAGATGGGATTCGTAAACTCATTTTGAAAGAATCTCACAGTGTAGTGTGTATGGCTCACCCACGAGTCCAAAAGATGTATGTAGATTTAAAGAAAAATTTCTTTTGGGTTTGCACGAAGAAGGATGTAGCAAATTATGTGCTAAAGTGTTTGGAATGCTAGCTAGTTAAGGAATAACATGTTCATGCATTAGCTTTGTTGCAATCGCATAACATTCCTAAATCCAAATGGTAAGAAATATCTATGGATTTTATTGTTGAATTACCCGAGACAAGTAGGAGACGAAACTCCATTTTGGTGGTGGTAGACACGCTTACTAAAAGTGCCCATTTTATACCTGTTAGAGATACTTATAAAGCATCTGAAATAACACAAGTCTTTATCAAGGAGATCGTTATACTTCATGGTTTTCCTAAGAAAATCATATTAAATAGGGCCTCTTTTTTCACAGGAATATTTTGGACTAGATTTCAGGGAGCCCTCCAAACTCAATTAAACTTTAGCACGGCTTATCATCTGGAAATTGATGGTCAAACTGAAAGAGTAAATAAATTTTTGGAGGACATGCTTAGAATGTATGTAATGGATCGACAATTTAAGTGGGAATATTATATTCCTTTAGTGGAATTTGCGTAAAACAACAGTTATCATCACTCCCTTCTTATAGCACCTTATGAGCTATTATAAAAAAAACCATGCAGAACATCTTTAAGTTGGGATGGGTTGGAGGACAGGATTTTTGTAGGTCCTAAAATGCTTCAGGAAAAGGAAGAAAAATTATGTCATATAAGGAAAATATTAAAGGAGGCACGGGATAGACAAAAAGAGCTATGCTGATACGCATAGACTGGATCATAGTTTTAAAGAAGGAGAATTTTTTTTCTTCGAGTAAAATCTCAAAAAAATATCTATTAAATTTGGGAAAGGATCTAATCTCTCTCCTTGATTTGTTGGGCCTTTTGAGATCATTGAAAGGATTGGAACTTTAGTATATCGTCTTGCTCTGCCACCAATTTTTCATTGTATGCATGATGTATTTCATATTTTAGTATTGTGTAAGTATGTTCATTATCCTTCTCACATTTTATATTGGCATCAATTACAAGTAACATACGAGGGGGCTCTAAAGGCAGAGCCAGTTTGCATTTTGGGCCATCGAACTCGATAGGTCAGACGTCGCATGGTGGACCAAGTAAAGGTCCAATGGGACCTGTGTAGTCCTATTTCTTCCACTTGGGAGGATGCATCTTCTATGTGTCTTGAGTTTCATTTTTGTTTGATCAAACTTCGGGCCAAGTTTGCTCCAAGAGGGGGAGTGTGTAGCATCTCATTTTTCCTAGTACAGCTTTGCGACCCCTATTGAGTCTGATTTTGTTACAGATTATATATGACAGACTTATATGTTATGGACTTGGATCGATCACTTCATTGAGGAACATTGTTATATATATATTACATACATAGTTATATTTCCTCTTATGTGTGGCTATGTGATTTATTATGTGTATCATATCTACGTTGATTTATGTCCCCTTTTGTTTTATATCTAGCTTATAACATATTATTATGACATATGAATGGAAGCTACTATGTGGAGTAGTTAACGAACCATAATCTTGTTTATTATTTATGATGTATATGATTATAAATGTTTGACCTTGTATTTAGCATTATTTGGCAGGGAACTTAGTTACTACTGAGAAGGATGCTCAGATGATTGTTGGGTTTGTTTACTGGGTAAACTAAAACAATTATTTTATTATCAATCTAGGCTTGTAGAAATTAGAAGCATCTCCAAGATATATGGATTTTAGCTATAGTCAAGTTTAGAAGATGAATTATTAATATTAAAGGAAATGTATATTACAAATATAAAAATTAACTAAATAATTTCTAATTCAATTATGTAATAAACAAAATAAGAAGCTCCTAACTTAGGAGAACTTGTTTTTCCTTCTCTAAAATACTACTTTATGAATCAGAAACCAAAAACCACTAATGAAAAATAGATAAAGATGCATGAAATAATAATTGAAGAGCCTCCTAACTAAGGATATCCTTAATTTCCTTCATTACAAATTCATTCATCATTAATTCCATTGTTAGAAAAAGAGGAAATTCAGAAAATCACTTAAAAGGAACACAGATGGATTCTAGTTTCCAATTCTTGATTAGATAGAAGGAATTTTTAACTTAAACACTAGTTTGACCCTTCATATGCAGGAAATAAATTCGAATTAGATTCATTAGCAATCATAACATATCATCATACATCTAATTAGCTAATTAAGCATAGAACAAAACTAGTTCAGGAAATTGCAACTAAATTAACCAGAAAGTGCACTTAGCTCGGTGGTGTGGGGGCCCTCCACCAATGCCTCGTACACTATGAGTAATTTCAGCTATTGAAACTCAATCAATCATTCACCATATATAAAATCAGAAAAGGAGATAGAACAGTTTCTTCAATTAGCTCTCAAAATTTCAGAAATATCAAAGTGAAGTTATACAAATTCTACATATGAATGCCTTCAATGTCTTAGGATTAAACAGAGAAATATGAAACAAACTCATCTAAAATATCTCCCAAAGCCATCCTTATCCTATCTATTCAGGTCGAGCTCATCCATCTAATCTCTCAAAATCTGGAAAATCCCATAAAATGTTATAGTTGACCTATCTCCTAGGGATTTCCATAAAAACAGGTTCTATTTAACTCCCTTTGGCTGGGCCTGTTTAAGCTCGGTCTGATTGAACCAATAGTTGTACATCCAATATTAGTTCACAATATTTCTATAAAAATTTTCATCTCAAGCCCAGGTTTCTTGCAAGTATGACATCAATGAAGCCATTACGGGAATTTCTAGTCTGGTCCAAAAATGCACTTAAAATTCATTTTTTATAAAAACTTCTAAAAATTGAAAAACTTAATTCATATAACAGGATATACATTAATTGGTAAAAATAGAGTGAATTTGGATGGTATATGGATGGATAGCATGGTAATAAAGTATATTTACTTAAACAATATTGGATAAAAAACGAGGGCCAACATCTCCCCCATGCTGATGTACAAGCATGTCCTCATGCTTGCCTCTTTCTCTTGGACCTTCTGAGTTATGATGTTGATATTGTACTTGATCCAGATGCTTCCTACTGTGTTTCTTGCAAAAGAGAATCTATCCCTTTATATTGTTTTTCTTTGTAGATCGAAGCCTTGACTTTCTGTTTTTCATACTTGATCTCCCATGAGTTTTTCTCTTTGAGCCATATGAATGCTTGCATGGAAAGAAGATTGTTCTTTGTTTTCAATTTTCCCACTTTCTCATCCAGTTTCTCATTCTCCTAGATCAAATTTTCATTGTTTTTCCTGTATGCATTATTTTATCTCTTCAAATGCCTCTCTAGTATCATGCTTACCTCCAATTGATTTGTCAATTCTTTTATTTTTCTAAGGTTTAGCTCATTTTCTTCTTCTTTGTTGTCTTTAGAAAATTAAGTGGCTTCAACCTCATCATTATAAAAATATGAATCTCTTTCTAATATGCTTTCATAGACCTTCTTCAATATTTCAATAATTTCATCATCTTGCTTTGTTATGGGAGATGTCTCAACAATTTGCACCTAAGGTTCTTTCTCTTTACTACTTATGTCTATTGGACTCTTTCTTCTTTGTCTCCTGCGAATGGATAGGAAGGATGCTTCTCTTTCAATCATGATTGTATCTTTTTGCTTTTTGGACCTTGTCCTTGGATAAAGTGGTGAGTTCATTATACTCTTTGTTTCATGAACTGGTTTGAATTTTTCTTCTATGATTTGTTTTGCAAAATGATGTTGAGTTAGGAACTCTCTCCACATCACACCCTTGGTTTTCAACTAATACTCAAAAATAATTTTGATGAGTCCTTGATGGTAAATTTGCGCCTCTTTGGGTTTGGTTTCACTCTTCACATTTTCTATCATTTTGATCAAATTTTTAGAGAAAAATTATGGCAATTTTATTTTCATCTCTCCCTTGTTGTGCTAAAGCAATCTAATATGATAGAGGTGCACTACACTGTGCCTACTGTCACATGTGAATAATTTTTGAATTATTAACACTAAATTTGCCCAAGGCTCATTAAACCATTCCCTTGGAATCCCCTTGGTTCTGTCAAATGATCCCATCCTATTTTTCTCTAGAAAGAAAGTCCATCCCTTATCTTTAAAGTGAAAACCCTTATGATATTGTTCCCCTAGTAATGGAAAATCTAAGGCCTGAGAAATGGACTTTGGATTTAATGGGATGACTAAGTTTCCCACCATAGTTTTCTCCTGTGTGTAATTATTTATGAACTCCCTTGTAATGCTCTCAGTATGTCTATTAAACCTCTGAAGGAAACCTATTAGACTAGATTGGTAAAGTTTTTCTATTGTGTCTTTTCCCCAATGCTCAATCTGGAATTCTTTTAGTTTTATCCTTGCAGCCATGTGTTCTGAAAACAAATTAATGTATCCTTACACTGTCATCATTCTCATTTTGAAAAATAAAAATTTATGCACTAGATCTTTGTTGACATTTGCATTATGGTGGTAAGGCTTACCTCTTTTCTGATGCTCTTGACAAAGAAATGAAACCAATCATGTTCAACCTCTATTCACCTGAAAAAATGAACTCACTTCTTCCACAAACACAAAATTTTAATATAGAAATATTACAAAAACATAATAAACATGTTTTTATTAATCTATTTCTCATATTCTATCCTCTGTTTCATCAAAAAAAAATTAAAAACTCCTCTATCTCTGATGTAGAATTATCTGTCTTTGAACTGACTGTGTAGAAAAAAAAAAAAAATAAATAAATAAAATATATATATATATATATATATATATATATATATATATATATATGCCATAGTGTATTTTTATTCTTCTAATTCACACAAAACTCCTCCTCTCTTAAGACAAAATCACCATGCATTCAGTCTGAAATGATCTAAGCTCACTGTGTGCAAAATTTTTCAAAGAATGGCTCATTGTATATATGTCAACATTCATCAAATAACTCATGAAATGGCTTCACTGTGTTTTCAAAATCCATAAAAACGTTGCTCTTTGCATACAAAAAACATTTTTACCATGTTTTTATTGCTCCTTAACTCATAATTCAATCTCTATTTTTGCCAAAATTTATCCAAAATCCCTTCTCTGTTTCGAAAATTCTCATTGTGTACATAGATGAAATGAATTTTCCCATACGAACCATACATAAATGAAACAAATTATTCCCATTGTGTGTTAAAAAATAGGAAACATTTTTTTCTCTGTATGTATCAAAATCGAAATCAAAAAATTTGTATGTTCACATACAACCATGCATGAGGAAATTACAGGATTACCTGATCTGGAAGTGATTTTTGAGATATCTTTGAGATAACTTGAGTTCCTATGTTAGACAGCACCAATTCAATTAGAAATCTCCCTCAATATTTCCAACGATTCGTTTATTAAATCAATGGAAAATATGTGTTTATTGGTGGCGGAGTTAAGTGAACGATGGAAAAGACAAGTTTAAATGCTGACATAGGAACTCATTTATAACTTGAAGTTTAACTTGTGTTCACACAAAATCCCGAGATTTATTTATCTGAATATCCATTGCAATTACGAGAAAAATATGGGTTTTTCTCTTACCTTCTTGCTCCACGAGATCTCTTCACTTTGTGGTGTGTTTGATTAACACGACTACCAGATTTGTTGGATTAAATCCCAATCAACATTAATGTTTAACTATGCTCCTCTTTTTATCCCTTCGTTCCTTTGTTGTTATATCTCCTGATTTCTTCTCTCGGCTTAAGTTCCTCTGTTTTATTCACGGCCTTTCTGTGTTTCCTCTATCAATTTGTTCTTCACAAAGTATTTCAAATGTGTGCCGATGGTTTGCATGGCATTCTAATTTCTCTCTGAGCCTGCAATGGCTATGATGGTGAAGAAAACGTGATTTACAAAGGTCTGTGGGTTTGAAAATGGCGGAGGCTTTTACTTATTTGCACAAGGTTTTTTTTCATGTTATATCACTGTGTTTTTAAATTTGTTTGACCATTTTCTCATGCACCAACCTCTTACTGAGATGCCCTCGTGGCTTAGTCTTTCTGACTTGCTCTGCATACTTTCTTCACGGTTTATACATCCATCACCCACGTTCTCTGCTTTACTCATTACGCTTCCCATCTCTCATTTCTCATTCATGACATATGCTGACCATGTTCTTGTCTGCCCTCATTGCTTTCCATACCCATCGAAATGCATCATATTTTCATTTGTTCCATTGCATCATTTAAACTTAGGTTATGTCCTTTGTATTTCTCATTGCATTTTCACTTTGGTTTTTTTCATAATTTCATTATCCACGCATAAATCATTTTATACCTTAACTTTATCATACATGCATATTATTGCGCCATCAAATGATATTTGCATATTGTATTTTGTAGCTTAGGTTTTGATGTTTGTATTGTTTAATTTAATCTTAAAAATGACCCTAGAATGGTCATGTTTTAAAATTAAAATTTTATCATGACACTAACCTTTGTTTCTTTTGTAGGTCCAACAAGAATTCGATATTTGAGCCTTTCATTTTTTATCCTTATGTTTAAGAAAATTAGCGTTAATGTGATATGGTATATGGAATGATAATTAAATGGGTAGGATAATGAATATGGATAATGATATAATGGGTAAAATAGGGATAGGAATATAATGAGTAGAATAATGAAAGTAATGAAATGTAGGAAAAATATGCATATCAAGCATTAAATTAGTCTTAACAATCTCTAGAATATTTTTAAAAATTTGAAATTTTAAGAGCAAAATTTTCACTTATTGTACTTGTACTCCCATAAATTGTTTGATGTCAATGATGTCCTTCGGTCAAATGATGGTTGACATTGTCTTTATTATCATAATGATGGCTCTTACAGGATATGTAGAGACTTTATTTTTGCTTTATGTTTTCGCATCTGATTATTGATTCAGGATGATGTTGTTCAGGTCCCTTCTGCAATTTGTAATTTGATGTTTCAGGTCCTGTTGAGGCCTCATAAATCTATGGCAACAACAAGGGGGATAACCACCCAGTTCGAACCTTAAGACAGTTCTTTTTCCGTTTGGGATAGTGGCTCTGACTGGATATAATGGGACCAGTTTCCCATATTTGGGTTTTTTGTTTGATTGTTGGGTTTCTCTCAAAGGATTTGCATGAAGAATTACTAAAAACTAAAACAAATTTATTCTAAAATGCAAAACTTTGAATTTAAGCCTAATTTAATCTAACCCAGTATAATACTAATTTGATGCGGTCTAAAATTATATCTATTCAATCTGTGATGATGAAGATCATCACAGATTTAATAGAATTATTACTTTGTAAGATGATTCTCTTGAAGAAATAGTTAATCAAAAGAAAATGAGAAATATATCGCATATATCTGATGATCATATATAAAACAAACTAATTTCTATATTTATATCGTACAATAGTGCAACTGATATTTCAGATAAAAACAATCAATTTCATATATAATTCATGAAAGCTGGATTCATCACTAATATTAAAAAAAAAACAGAATTAGCATACATGATAATAGTACCAGATGTGTACTGCTCTGTTCATCTGATCAGTGATAATAGGCCACATTCAACTCCTCTATCAATAAGTCTTTCAAAGAATATAAAAGTGCATCAACAGTGATCAACAAAATTATATATAACTAAAAAGGTTAGGTTCCATTACTTTATCAAGGCATTCACAAACTTACTTACAATTAAGCATTATTTGCAAATGTTCTCAATAAAATTATGGACCCTTCTATAAATGCATGAGAAGGGTTTAAATACTAAACTAACTACAAACTAAAATTAAATTATTACAAAAAGGTAGAGGAGGTTTCAAACAACCTTTCTCTAAAAACTTAACTTAAACAATAATCTAGGAATTTTGAACTAATAATCTTGATTTTGTGAATCCTGCCTTTCTTTCTGAATGTGATCACGAAGTTGACAAATATCTAGCATTGCTTTAAGCTGAGATGGCTGTGATATCTGTGATCGAATCTGTCCCTTGAAAATAGCATTTGAGATTACTAATTGAGATCTTTTTGCTGAATCTGTAAGAGTCTGAAGAGTTTGATGTTGATGGTAAGGTTTGATCGGAAAATTCCAGTAATTTTCCTGATCAAACTTATTAACTTTTTTTATCATTTCCTCTTGTGTAACTACTTTTTGTCTACATTTCATTTCTACTTCCCTTGTTCCTAAAAACACTTCAGATGTGTTTTCTTTAAGAATTTTTGTTTTAAACAATTGATCACATATAGACTGAATAATCTCATTTGATTTCTTAGACGTCTTGGTCACTGCATTCTCTGCTTGATTAATTTGTGCTCTCCATTCTGCAAATAACAATTCTTTGTGAAGCTTATCTATTTGTGGTAGATTAGCTTGTTTTCCTGTATCTGAAATTTTCCACTGAATGTGTTCTTCGATTTTCTTTTCAAGTCTTTCACATTCCAGTTTCTGAATTGATATTTGTTGAATCATTATCTTATTGGAATCACAATAAGAATCAATCATGGAAGCTTGGTGAAAAAACATTTTGTGTTCTTTCTTTAACATAGTGTTTACATCAAGTGCTTCTTTGATGAATTGTTCTCACTGTGGTTGACTCTGTAATTCAGTCATTGCTCTTTCCAGATGTGCTTGCTTTTCATTAAGCTCTGTCTAAGACTTAAATTTGAGGCTTTTAATATCTTTATGAAATTGAGCTGTGCTTATTTTGATCTGCTCAATGGACTTGGCTTTCTCTTCATTTAGCAACTGTTCTAATTCTTGTACTCTTGCTTCCTTTTGTTTCAACAATATTCTAACCTCGGTAGCTTTATCAACGGTATCAGTGGCATATACCCCTGCGTATTGTGATAACTTGGTTAGATGTTCAGTGGGATCATCTGAGGAATCCTTCCAAAGTACATCAACTGATTCATCTGTTGGTTTTGGAGTTGTTTCATCAATCATTCTTCTTTTATTTCTTTTAACCACAGCTTTGTAGCTAGGACTGAAGAAAATGTCTAATGACGGAATATCTTTAATCTGCAGAACTATCTGATCTGTAGGGTAGGCCGGTATGATTTCTTTGTCATGTACTATTGGAACTGTTTGTAGCAGATTGACAGTCTCAACTATTTTATGTGAAGTTTCTGGTGTTTGAAAACTTTATTTTTTATCAATATTGGGATTTTCTTTGGTAGTCTTTATTGCTTCAGAAAATTCTTCCCATTGATTCATCAGATCTTTTACTTGAGATGACTTGGACTGATCTGACATGCTATGACTATGTTGAATTGTCTCTGAATCTGATTTTGTCCCATTGTTCTTTTTTTTCTCCAGCACTTCTATCTCTTGAATAATTTGGTCAATTTCTAAATTTTCTTTCTTAGATTCGGATTCCTCAGATTGATCTGAATTATCAGACTACTGTTGTGATTGACCTGATTCATTTTCATATATATCTTTCATTTCATAATATATACTAACACTTGGAGTGTGTTTTTCATCTTCAATTGTCAACAAATTCAAAGGAACCTTTTCTAGTCTCTTGTTTCTATATGCTTGAAAAGCTTCAGCATCTTCTTGACTTAATTGACTAGAAACATATTTGGTAATATCAGAGAAATTTTCCATGCCTTGGAAGAAATCATCAAATTTATCTTCTTCCTTTACAAAAGGTTTCATTTTTAGCTCTGTGATGTAATTTTTAATCACATCATCGGGATCATATAATCTTCTTGGCATAAATTCCAATCTCAACAATTGAATCTTGGGAACCTCTTTGTATGTATGGCCAATATTAGCCATAGCAAAGGTGTCGCACTGTAGAGGGAAAGTAGGCCAAATAGCCTTTTTACCATCCTTTAACTTCTTTGTGACATCGTTGACAAGTTGATATGCTATTTCTTTTGCAAGTAATTTATCTGGAACATAGTAAGGTAAAACATGGGGAGAAGCATGACTCCCAAATACTCTAATATATGTGAAATTTTCTTCAGAAAACCATCTTGCTATAGGAAGAATATCTACATTGGCTTCCTTAGAAACCCTAGGAGCCTTTTTGTTGAAAATAATATGATGGATGGGTAATATGACTCCGTAGCATATTTTATAGAAGTGCAAGTGGAACTCGGAATCCCAGAGTTCTCTATGGTAAATATGAATCAAGGTAGGGTTTTTGGTGGTCCATTTCCAACCCATGGTAGGAAAATTAGAAGTAAAACAAATGGCATCCATGACATAGGCAGACATATAAAACGGAGGTATTTCTCTGAGAGAAACACTTCTTTTATTCATATATTCAATGATATGCTTGGCTAAGTAATTGGATAGAATGTCTGCCCAATTTAGAATAGATGAATTGATAATTGTGTCAATTAGGGGAACCCAATCTCTTGAAAATATAGTACTATCAGGCTTGGAAAATAGTCTACACAACATACCAGCGGCATAACAATAAGGATTAGGAATTTGTGCAATTGGGTACATACAAGACTTATCTTGATTCAATTTCTATTCATTGTCCTTCCATTCATGGATGACTTTGATAAGATCTGGATTTTTTGCTTTAAAAGTCTGCACATACTTATTGTCGTATTTCTATTGTAGGGTTGGTAGATGATACATTGCCGCTAAATCCTCTGCTTTGAAAGAACCCATAATCTCTCCTCTCAAATTCTTGAAAATTCTATCTTCAATGTTTAAGTGGTCAATTTCCCACTTAACCATGTCTGTATAAGGAAGAATCTTTGGTCTCGCTGCTATCCTGTGAATGTGTGAGCATGCAACGTCAAAAAGGGTTGCATCAGAGGTAGAATCAGTGCATGTAGCAGAAACTTTGTCTATCACCCTTGGTCCTTCATCTTCGAAGAGTTTGTACATTTCCTCCCATGACGAACTACCACAATATTTGTTGCAGACGGTGTCTGAAAATAATGAAGACATATCTGTGTCTTCTGTGGATGATGTTTGAGAGATTTCCTTGCCTCTTTTGCTCATTTTGAACTTCTTCAACCAAGTAATTTATTTCCTAAGAGCGAAACGAATTTAACATATAAGGATTCTTATAAGAGTAAATCAATCATTTACTTCTAATGCACGCGAGAAGATGTCAATCTATCAATCATCTTTCATAATTCCTTATTTAATATATCACATGGCCTCGCATGTAAGATATATCAATCGTTTTAAAGCTGTTAAGATCTTAAATTCTATTTTATATGACACAAACTGTTTTCACACGCTGAATTCATTTAATACGCAAATCACAATCATTCCTTATAATATTTCGCGATGCTTAATCTTTCAAGGCTGCGAAATGCGATCTGCGCAAATCGCAGATCGCAACTTTTATAGGATAGCGTTTGAGTGTGTATTATAAGTTGTGTGCAATGCGAATTGAAAAAAACTTAAAGTGGATGTGATCGTGAAAGATTTTATATTTACTAGTTTATTTGCTTGTCGAGTCCGCGGGTATCGCAACTTATATCATTTGTTTCTTAAAGCTTTATTGATTAAATAAAGTGCGATGCAGAAAAGGAAGAATAAAACGATGATTTTGATGTTTTTTCAAGGTTTTTTAATTATTTTCTCGGAAAGGCTTTGAGCGCATTTCGCAATTCACATATCTTACGTTTTATAATTCTTTTTGAAATAAGATATGTAATATGCGATGGGATTTTAAGGGAAGAACAAAAAAATTTATTTTCTAAGTTTTTTTATTTTAGGAAATTATAAAAAGTATTTCCTATTTATTTCTAAAGGGTCCCTATTTATGAAAAATAAATGGGGGGTTGTTGTATAGCACAACAATTGGAGATTCACTTGAATGAACCAGATGTCTCTGATAAAAATTTTGAAAATTCTGAACCTTTTTTAAAATAAAATAGTTAAAGGAAGGAAATTTCAAATAAATAATATCTTTGCGAAACAATGAAAATTTCTTTTTTTCACTATTCATGAGAATTTCTCTATAAAGATATAAGTATGAAAATCCATATCAGTCCTTACTCAGTTAAAAAGGATAAAGTAAATAACCTTTGTAGATCAGCTTTATATAAATTTACTCTTTATATCACAGATAGAGCCTCTGTTCCAATAGGCAGTTTTAAGCTTTTGGCAAGGTTACCTTTTACCTAGCTATGATCCATCTTTCCATCCAGTATTTCTCATAATTTTCATAAGTAAATTCTAATTTATGAAAACTTTCTCTTATATATTTTATCTTCTTGAAAGCCATTGTCTTGGCTTGGTAACCAAATAATGACAATGTCATTCACAAATAGTAATTAAACTGATCAAGCTGGCTCTTGATGAGACCCCTTATCTTTATGATATAATCTCAAGTCATTACATTGTTTTAGTAGACAGTATTAGTAATGTCAATTTAACTATTTCTTTATGAACATGGTAAACAAGCTCATGATGAGACTTATTATCTTTTAAGTTTTTCTTCAAATCATCTCTTTTTATTTTCTTTTGAATTCCTTTTTGAAAATTTATAAGATTTTCCAGATGGGATGAATCATAGGTCCTTTTAAGATACTGGATGATAATGTCCAGTTTTAAATTGCTTTTCTGGAAGAAGTTTTCTTAATATATTAAAGTTTATTTTCTGGATTGATAAAATCATATTCACGCTATATAAAAATGAGAGTTCATCAAAACAAATAACTGTTTTATTGAAATTTCATTTTTTAGAAAGATAGAATCAATCTGTCTCTCTAAATATCTCGATTTTCCTTCCTTAACATTTTCATTTTTGTATAAGTGAAAAGAAAAATCAAAAGAAAGTTATATGAGATTTGTTTTGAAAGGCCAACTATCAGTACTGATCAATATTTTATTTTTGCAAGAAAAAACAAAAGATTTTAATATACAAGGATAGAAGGGATTACCTCCTATGAGAAATATTTTTTCAAAATTTGCCCATTAACAGGCAAAGAATCCTTTTTGCTTGATAAATCCTGTAACAGAAATGTTTATGGGCCTATTTCTTCAATTACTTGAAATGGACCTAGCCATAGTTTTTGAAACTTTGTGTGTTTACCCTTTTCCTCATGCACTTTGTCCCGCTTCAATACCAAATCATCAATTTGAAAATTCTTTGGATTGGTAGAAGTTGAATCAAATGAAATTTTTATTATTTGTTGATGATGGATATGAGTTTGTTTGGCTTTTTCTCTTTCTTATTCTAGCTTAAGAATTTGATCTTGTCTAAGTTGGAGAGAAGAGGAAGGATTTTCATCAATAAACAGTACTAAAGAAAATGATGGTATCATTAAGTTTGTGGGTAGAATTGCATCTTTCCCATAAACTAACACAAATGGAGAAGTACCTATTGAAGCTTTGTGGGTGATTTTATCTGCCCAAAGAGCAAATAATAGTGCTTTGTGCCAATTTTTATGATTTTGTTCTATAGTTCGTTTGATGATTCTGATAAGGTTTTTATTTGTAGATTCAGCTAATCCATTACCTTTTGGGTAATAGTTAGCTAAGTGTTTTAATTTAAAACCTCTTTTCAAAGAAAATTCTATCATGGAATTTCCAGAAAAGTAAGATGCATTATCAAATATCAAAGGTGATGGGAGACCAAACCTGGTGATTATGAACTGATCAATAAAATTTGTAATACTTTGTGTATTAACCACCTTTAATGGGATAGCTTCTACCCATTTTGTGAAGTAATCAATTGCAGTTAGAATATACCTGTGTTGTTATGAAGAGTTAGGAGTTATTTCACCTATAATATCTAACCCCTATTGTTCAAATGGTTGTTGGATATTTACTGGTTGTAATGGAAATGTTGTTTTCCTTTCTCTTCCTGCTGTAGTTTGACATACTTTACATTTTCTTGCATATTCATGTGCATCTTTAAACAAAGTTGGCCAATAATAACCAGCATGCAGTATTTTATGATCTGTGGTGTTTCCTCTGAAATGACCTCCAGCTGGTCCATCGTGTAATTCCTACATTACTTGTTCAGCTTCAGTTTTTTCTAAACATCTCAATAATACAGAATTATAATTTCTCCTAAATAACACATCATCTATGAGTTGATATTTATTTTCTTTAAGTCTCAAAGCACGCTTTGTTGTATAATTGAGATATAATGGATCATATCCATTTTTTAAGAAAAATTTCAGATCAGCATATTGTGATTGAGAATCGTTTAGGCTTACCTCGGACAATTGTATTTCATTTGATTGATCTTCTTATGTTGGTAAATGAGAGGCTCCGGTTAGCATCCTGCAAAGACCTTGTCCTTTAACATTTTTAGCCGGCCGTATCTCTACATCATGTTCTTGAAGTGCGGTAACCCAATTTACTATCTTCTCTTCTACTTCCCGTTGAACTAATAATTGCCTTACTGCTGAGTAAGGTACTATTATTTTAGTATGTGTTTTTAGGGGAAAAAGTCTGAAATATTTTAAAGCTTTAAACACAACATAAGCTTGTTTTTCCACAGCTGAATAATTGAACTCAGCACCTTGAAGGTTAGAACTAAAAAACGCAATCGGTGCTTCAATTTTTTGATCATCTAATTGTGTCAAAACTGTTGCGTATGATGTATCAGAAGAAAATGTATATAATACAAATGTTTTAAGAAAATCAGGAGTTTTTAAGGAGGGAGCTTCAATTATGGCTTTTTTTATCAACTCAAAATAATTTCTCTCTTCTTTTCCCCATTTAAAAATTGAATTTTTCTTGATCACTAATTGTAGGGGTAAGATAATTTGGGAAAAATATGGAACAAACTTTTTTACAAAATTAATTTGTCCTAAAAATGATTGCATCATTTTTTTATTGTGTGGTAGAGGAATATTTTCAATTTCTTGAATCCTATTAGGATCAATATGGATTCCTTGTTTAGAAACAATGAACCCCAATAATTTACCTTCTGATAAGGCGAAATAACATTTTTTAGGATTCAAGGAAATACCGTATTTTCTACATCTTTCAAAAATGTTTTTTAGGTGATTAATGTGATTAGTTCTATGCTTAGAGTAAACAATAATGTCATCCAACTATATAAAAATTGAGCTATTGATTAGTCCTCTGAAAGCTATATATATAGCACGTTGAAATGTAGCACCAACATTAATCAGTCCAAAAGGCATTTTTTGATATGCGTATGTTCCCCAATTTTTTCTAAATTTTGTTTTTAATCTATCATCAAGATGAACCATGATCTGATTGTACCCTAAAAATCCGTCAGGAAAAGACATCAATTCAGATCCTACAACTGATTGTAATATCTGTTCCATGGTTGGTAAGGGAAAATTATCTTTCTGATAGGCTTTATTTAAATTTCTAAAGTCTATGCAAATCCTAATGTCTCCATTCTTTTTCCTAACTAGAACCATGTTTGACACCCATTTCGAATGTCTAACAGGAAAAATGACTTTGGCTTTGAGCATCTTGTTTAATTCATATTTAATTTGACTTTCTAAATTCAGATGAATTTTCCTAAGTTTTTGTTGAACAGTCTTATCATCTGAGATCATAGGTATGGTATGTTGAATTATGGAAGTATCATATGTCTTAAGATCTGAATAATCCCATGCAAAGATATCTTTATATGTTTTTAGCAATTTAATAAATTACATATTTTCTTTAGGTTTTAAACCAAGACCTAAGTTGATGTTTTGAGGTTTTTTTGGTGTACCAATATTAATCAATTCAAATTTTAAAGTAGAAATTTGAGTTTTTGAATTGGTTACCTTCTTAAACCTATCTTTCAAATCATAAAGATATTCCATTTTGACTACAGGTTTGGGAATTGAATTAGTATTTGGTTTATCTTCAATCTGTAAATTATGTTCATGTTCATCTATGATCTGACCTTCATAAGCTCTGGCTGATGTAAGAAAGTCAACTATATCTGCATCATTACTAAATACTCTCCAATTTCTTACATTGTCAGGAATGGAAGGCCTAAAAATTAACTCAATTGAAAATCTATCTGGGCTAAATTCTTCAGATGGTATGAGTCTAGATGCTACATTAGCAAGTAAATCAGCACTTACATTTTGTAATCTAGGGACTATGGAGATATTGATTGCAGTAAAATGGGAAGTAAGACTCTGAACTAAAGTTTGATAATGTTTCAAATGTCCAGAAATACAATGAATTGTATTTCTGACTTGTCTAACAATTATTTCAGAATCTCCCTATACTTGCAAATATTTAACATTCAATCCTATAGCTTTATACAAACCTTGTATCAATGCTTCATATTCAACAATATTATTTGTACGTTGGAACTCGAGTCTACAAGCTAGCATTATTTTCTCTCCTTGTGGATCGATTAAAATGCAACCTGGTCCTGCACCATCTTCTGATTTTGAACCATCAAATTATAGAGTCCAAAATAAAGACTATTTTGGAATTTGATTACTAAGATAACACATCTATAAGTGTTTGTTTGAGAAAAGTTTTCAATTTGAGAAATAGCATTGTTTATTGAAAAAGGTGAAACCTGAGCATTGAATGATCCAAGAAACGATTCAGCTAAATAATTTCCTATGATATTATTGGTGAAGGCTATAGGTTCATTTTCTTCTTCTAGTTCAGTGATTGTATGTTTCATGAATTTTTCACGTTCAATTCTAATTTGATTTTGTTTTCCGTTGTATGGTAACCACAAGTGTGACCAATCGGTAGCAAAATATCCATGTAACTTTTCAGACCAATCCCTGCTTAGAATAAGACCATAAAATTCAGGGATGTCTACGACCAAAATATCAATTACCTGCAGTACCTTTGGATTGGAAGATAACCTAATAGATACTGACAGCATTTCTCCAATAACTTCAACTCTTGTTCTATCCAATTGAACTATATGTACAGCTGACTTTTGAGGAGTAATATTAAATTTTGTACATATCGTTCTTGGCATAATGTTTGATGAAGCTCCTGAATCAATAAGACAATTATGAACATTTTTGTTGAAAATCTCATAAGTCAAAAGTAAAGGAGGAGTGTTAGAAATAGATCTATCACCAATTAAAACAAGATCATTGGGATTTACTTTGTTTGCAGCCGATGGAGGTTTTCCCATATCTTTCGAATCTTGTGCTATAACTGGTGGTTGTATAGGTTCTACGGGGATTGCCTTGAGTTCTCTAAGCAAAATTTTCTGTTGTTGTTTGAGTTTGTTCATTTCGTGTAATGAAATATTTTCTTTAGTATTTTTCATATCTTCAACTATATTATATTCCGCTCTATCTGAAACTATCAAAGTTTTAGAAGTTGTATTAGGATCTAGTGGAATAGAATCTGTTTGAACATTTTTAGATTTTCTAACTGTTGTTTTCTCCTTGGTGGGGAGAGATTTTTCTTTCTGATTTGATACAGTTGAATCAGAAGAAGATTTACTTCTAGTAGACACAGGCATAGTTTCATTTTCTTCCTCTTTGGGAAGAATGAAATCCCATACACCATTTAATTAAACTTCTTCTTCATATTCTAGCTCTTGTTCATATGGTGAGGGATCTTCAGTATCTTGATCGGATTCAGCATTCGAAATTACGTTTGGAGGTTGAGATGTTGAAGAAGGGTTTTTCTTAAATGGACAAAATGATTTTTTATGGGTTGAGGTTTCAGCAACCTGTTTCTTTATTTCAATCATATCATTTGACATAGTCTTTAATAAGTTTTGAATACCTTCAAGATCAAATGGATCTTTCGAGACCTTCTTTTTCGAATCTTGAGTAAATGTCACTTTCTTAGATTTCTTGTCTTCTATCTCTAAATGTTTTTCTAATGCTAAGATTATTTTCTCTACGGAAAGAGCTTCTTTCATGTTCTCTAAAAGTGTAGCTTTACCAGCTCTATCTACAAACATAACTATATTAGAAGGCAAAGAAGAAATATACCATTCTATTTTTACATCAGCAGCAGGTTTGGAAGTAGTTGGAATTTTGTTTAATAACTTGTTAAATCTGGAGTTGAAATCTTTGATCCTTTCCGCTGAATTTGTTTTAAGATTGGAAAGAGCATTGATTAGGGATGCAACAGTTCTATCATCTCTAAATTTTGCAAGGAAAAATTTCTCAAAAGTTTCCCAATGGGCAATAGATCCTGCTGGAAGTGAAAAGTACTGGGATCCTGCAGATCATTGAAAAGTATAAGGAAACAATCTAACTACAATATATTCATGGGAAAATCCATTTAGATTCATGGATAACATAAAATTATTGATATGTTCTTCGACAGGAAGACCATAATCTAGATTATATTTAGGTAACCATTTTTTTTGGATGATCCGGAAGAGGATTTGGATTAGCTATCAATACAGCACTAGGATTCGTCCAAAGTCGATCAGCCATAATTGGGTTTGAACTTTGTGAAGATATAAAAGTAGATCTAGAAGTAGGGGGAATGAATGAAGAACTTACAATTGGAACAATACTACTTATAATAGCACTGATTGTTTGAGTAGAGGAAATGGAAGACTCAAAAGATGCAGATTGAGTAAGAGGATGTGAAGAAGTAACTGAAGGGAAATTTGATGTGACTTCACTTGTATCTGACTTAGATTTGGATATAGAAACTTTTTTGCGAAATAATTCAATTGGAAATTCAAAAGGTGGAATTCCAAGTTTCTCACTTTTAGATCTAGTTAATATACCAGTTTCTCTAAATAGAGAAGTAACACTTTCCTCAGAAGCTTCTGGGTTAACAGGATTTTCAGCAGAAATAGATATTCCTTCTAATTTCTGAATCAAAGACTGAACTTCTGGAGATTCGAGAATGAATTATGAGGCAGATGACTGTCGAGATACTTCAGGAGATGATGGAAAGGTTTCTACTATTTCCAATTTCTGAGTTGGTGATCTAGAATGTGATCGGGAAGTTGTAGAAAGCTTTTGGGGAGATCGACTCTTATGAGGGCTTCTAGTTTGAGGTTTAAACTTATATGCCATTCATAGTCAACCTCCTCCTAGCGCCAAAAATGTTGAGGCCTCAGAAATATGTGGCAACAACAAGGGGGGTAACCACCCGGTCCAAACCTTAAGACAGTTCCTTTTCCGTTTGGGATAGTGGCTCCGACTGGATATAATGGGACCAGTTTCCCAAATTTGGTTTTTTTTTTTTATTGTTGGGTTTATCTCAAAGGATTTGCATGAAGAAATACTAAAAACTAAAACAAATTTATTCTAAAATGCAAAACTTTGAATTTAAGCCTAATTTAATCTAACTTGGGATAATACTAATTTGATGTGATCTAAAATGATATTTATTCAATCTGTGATGATGAAGATCATCACAGAGTTAATAGAATTATTACTTTGTAAGATGATTCTCTTGAAAAAATAGTTAATCAAAATAAAATGAGAAATATATCTCATATATCTGATGATCATATATAAATCAAACTAATTTCTATATTTATATCGTACAATAGTACAACTGATATTTCAGATAAAAACAGTCGATTTCATATATAATTCATGAAAGTTGGATTCATCACTAATATTAAAAAAAACAGAATTAGCATACATGATAATAGTACCAGATGTGTATTGCTCTGTTCATCTTATCAGCGATAATAGGCCACATTCAACTCCTTTATCAATAAGTCTTTCAAAGAATACAAAAGTGCATCAACAGTGATCAACAAAATGATATATAACTGAAAATTCCATGTTCCATTACTTTATCAAGGCATTCACAAACTTACTTACAATTAAGCATTCTTTGCAAATGTTCTCAATAAAATTCTGGACCCTTCTCTAAATGCATGAAAAGGTTTTAAATGCTAAACTAACTACAAAATTATTATAAAAATATAGAGGAGGTTTCAAACAACCTTTCTCTAAAAACTTCACTTAAAACAATAATCTAGGAATTTTGAACTAACAATCCTGATTTTGCGAATCCTGCCTTTCTTTCTAAGTGTGATCACGAAGCTGAAAAATATCTAGCATTGCCTTAAGCTGAGTTGGTTGTGATATCTGTGACCGAATCCATCCCTTGAAAATAGCATTTGAGATTACTGACTGAGATATTTTTACTGAATCTGTAAGAGTCTGAAGAGTTTGACGTTGATGGTAAGGTTTGATCAGAAAATTCCAGTAATTTTCCTGATCAAACTTATTAACTTTTTTTATCATTTCCTCTTGTGTATCTGCTCTTTGTCTCCATTTCATTTCTATTTCCATTTTCCCTAAAAACACATCAGATGTGTTTTCTTTAAGAAGTTCTGTTTTAAACAATTGATCACATATAGACTGAATAATCTCATTTGATTTCTTGGACGTCTTTGTCCCCGCTTTCTCTACTTGATTAATTTGTGCTCTCCATTCTGCAAATAAAAATTCTTTGTGAAGCTTATATATTTGTGGTATATTAGCTTGTTTTCCTGTATCTAAAATTTTCCACTGAATGTGTTCTTCGATTTTCTTTTCAAGTCTTTCACATTCCAGTTTCTGAATTGATATTTGTTGAATCATTATCTTATTGGAATCACAATCATGAATCAATCATGGAAGCTTGGTGACAAAACATTTCTTGTTCTTTCTTTAACATAGTGTTTACATCAAGTGCTTCTTTGATGAATTTTTCTAACTGTGGTTGACTCTGTAATTCAGACATTTCTCTTTCCAGATGTGCTTGCTTTTCATTAAGCTCTATCTGAGACTTCAATTTGAGGCTTTTAATATCTTCATGAAATTGAGTTGTGCTTATTTTGATCTGCTCAATGGACTTGGCTTTCTCTTCATTTAGCAACTGTTATAATTCTTGTACTCTTGCTTCCTTTTGTCTCAACAATATTATAACCTCAATAGCTTTATCAACAGTAGCGGTGGCATATGCCCCTGTATATTGTGATAATTTGGTTAGATGTTTAGTGGGATCATTTGAGGAATCCTTCCAAAGTACATCAACTAATTCATCTATCGGTTTTGGAGTTGTTTCATCAATCCTTCTTCTTTTATTTCTTTTAACCACGGCTTTGTAGCTAGGACTGTAGAAAAAGTCTTATGATGGAATACATTCAATCTACAGAACTATATGATCTATAGAATAGGCTGGTATGATTTCTTTGTCATGTACTGCTGGAACTGTTTGTAGGAGATTGATAGTCTCAACTATTTTTTGTGAAGGTTCTGGTGTTTGAAAACTTGATGTTTGATCAATATTGGGATTTTCTTTGGGAGTCTTTATTGCTTCAGAAAATTATTCCCATTGATTCATCAGATCTTTTACTTGAGACGGCTTGGACTAATCTAACATGCTATGACTATGTTGAACTATTTCCAAATCTGATTTTGTCCCATTGTTCTTTTTTTTGTCCAGCACTTCTATCTCTTGAAGAATTTGGTCAATTTCTGAATTTACTTTCTTAGATTCGGATTCCTCATATTGATCCAAATTATCAGACTGTTGCTATGATTGGCCTAATTCATTTTAAGATATATCTTTCATTTCATCATCTAGACTAACACTTGCAGTGTGTTTTTCATCTTCAATTGTCAACAAATTCAAAGGAACCTTTTCTAGTCTCTTTTTTCTATATGCTTGAAAAGCTTCAACATCTTCTTGACTTAATTGACTAGAAACGTATTTGGTAATATCAGAGAAATTTTCCATGCCTTGGAAGAAATCATCAAATTTATCTTCTTCCTTTACAAAAGGCTTCATTTTTAGCTCTGTGATGTAATTTTTAATCACATCATTGGGATCATATAATCTTCCTGGCATAAATTCCAATCTCAACAACTGAATCTTGGGAGCCTCTTTGTATGTATGGCCAATATTAGCTAGAGCAAAGGTGCCTCATTGTAGAGGGAAAATAGGCCAAATAGCCTTTTTACCATCCTTTAATTGCTTTGTGACACCGTTGACAACCTGATATGCTATTTATTTTGCAAGTAATTTATCTGGAACATAGTAAGGTAAAACATGGGGAGAAGCATGACTCCCAAATACTCTAATATATGTGAACTTTTCTTCAGAAAACCATCTTGCTACGAGAAGAATATCTACATTGGCTTCTTCAGAAACCGTAGGAGCCTTTTTGTTGAAAATCATCAGATGGATGGGTAATATGACTCTGTAGCAGATTTTATAGAAGTGCAAGTGGAACTCGGAATCCCAGAGTTCTCTATGGTAAATATGAATCGGGGTAGGGTTTTTGGTGGTCCATTTCCAACCCATGGTGGGAAAATTAGAAGTAAAACAAATGGCATCCATGACATAGGCAGACATATAAAACGAAGGTATTTCTCTGAGCGAAACACTTATTTTATTCCTATATTCAGTGATATGCTTGGCTAAGTAATTGGATAGAATGTCTGCCCAATTTAGAATAGATGAATTGACGATTGCGTCAATTAGGGGAACCCAATCTCTTGAAAATATAGTACTATCGGGCTTGGAAAATATTTTACACAACATACCAAAGGCATAACAATAAGGATTAGGAATTTGTGCAATTGGGTACGTACCAAACTTATCTTGCTTCAATTTCCTTTCATTTTCAATCCATTCATGGATGACTTTGATAAGATCTGGATGTTTTGTTTTGAAACTCTGCACATACTTATTGTCGTATTTCTGCTGCGAGGTTGGTAGATGATACATTGCTGCTAAATCCTCTACTTTGAAAGAACCCGTAATCTCTCCTCTCGAATTCTTGAAAATTTTATCTTCAATGTTTAAGTGGTCAATTTCCCACTTAACCATGTTTTTATAAGGAAGAATCTTTGGTCTCATCACTATCCTGTGAATGTGCGAGAGTGCAACATCAAAAAGGGTTGCATCAGAGGTAGAATCAGTGCTTGTAGTAGAAAATTTGTCTATCACCCTTGGTCCTTCATCTTCGAAGAGTTTGTAAATTGCCTCCCATGATGAATTGCCACAATCTTTGTTTCAGACGGTGTCTGAAAATAATGAAGACATATCTGCGTCTTCTGTGGATGATGTTTGAGATATTTTTTCCTCTTTTGCTCATTTTGAACTTATTCAACCAATTAATTGATTTCCTGAGAGCGAAGTGAATTTAACATATAAGGAGTTTTATAAGATTAAATCAACCATTTACTTCTAATGCACACGAGAAGATGTCAATCTATCAATCATATTTCATAATTCCTTATTTAATATATCACATGGCCTTTCACGTAAGATCTATCAATCATTTTAAAGCCGTTAAGATCTTAAATTCTATTTGATATGACACAAACTGTTTTCACTCGCTAAATTCATTAAAACGCAAATTTCAATCATTCCTTATAATATTTCGTGATGCTTAATCTTTAAAGGCTGCGAAATGCGATCTACGCAAATCGCAGATCACAACTTTTATAGGATTTCTTTGAGTGTATATTATAAGTTGCGTGGAATGCGATTTGCAAAAAACTTAAAGTGGATGTGATCGCGAAAGATTTTATATTTCCTAGTTTATTCGCTTGTCGGGTCCGTGGGTATCGCAACTTATATCATTTGTTTCTTAAATCTTTATTGATTAAATAAAGTGCGATGCGGAAAAAGAAGAATAAATCGATGATTTTGATGTTTTTTCAAGGTTTTTTAATTATTTGTTTGGAAAGGCTTCGAGCGCATTTCGCAATTCGCATATCTTACGTTTTATCATTCTTTTTTAAATAAGATATGTAATATGCGATGCGCTTTTAAGGGAAGAATAGAAAATTTTATTTTCTAAGTTTTTTTGTTTTAGGAAATTATAAAAATAAATTCCTATTTATTTATAAAGGGTCCTTATTTTTAAAAAATAAATGGGGGTTTGTTCTATAGCGCAACAGGTCCCTTCTAAGATGTTCTTCAGACTTGAATGTAGATGTAGTTCAGGTCCCTTCTATAGTGATATAATGTTTTCAGGTCCCTTATGAGATATAATTTTCAACAATGTTCCAAGTTGCTTCTGTCATAAGATATAGGTCCCTTATACATAATATTCTCAATGATATCTCAGGTCCCTTCTGCATAATATTTTCAATTATGTATCATGTCCCTTCTGCACAGTATGTCCAATGATGTATCAGATCCCTTTGTACTTGTAACGCAACTTTCTTCTTCAATTCAGCTGCTCAAACTATTTACATAGTTTTATTACAAGCTTCCCCCTTGTTGATGTTAGGAATTGTCCTCAAGTCTTGCATGTCTTGGAGGATTAAATCTGCAAAATCATAGTGAAGTAAAAACAAAACAAAAATAGAATTCATATTGGCCAAACAAGTTGGTTTTACGATATGAATTCGAGTTTGTATTGAGCCAGTCTCCTGAATTTTCACAACCAAAGTCTTTTATTTTATATATATATATATATATATATATATATATATATATATCTTTTATTCTTTTGGAGTTATGGAAAGAATATTGCTATGTTGTTCCATTAGTTCCATATCAGTATCTATTGAAATTCTTTTCATAAAATCCTCTTTATTTATAAGCTTATTGTACACTTTAAGCCTATGTCCATTAACTACAAATGAAATAGATGCTTCGTCAATTGTTTTTTTTTATTTTTACAACTCCATTGTCAAATATTTCTTCCATCTCATATGGCCCAAGCCAATGAGTTGTAAACTTTTCCTTGAAATATTTAAATTTGGATTCGAACAATAGTGCCCAGTCTCCCTTTTGAAATACTTTATTCTTGATGAATCGATCATGCCATCTTATTCTTTTATCTTGCACAAGATATGTGTGCTCTACTTCTTGTTGTCTTATCTCATCCAATTGATTTAATTCCATAACTCGTTGTTGTTGTGCTTCAAATAATTCCATTCCCAACTTTGTTGCTAGTTTGAATGTGTGTATTTAAAAATCTATGGGTAACATGACTTATTTTCCATACACCAACTGATATGGACTGAACCCAGTTGTGTTTTTCCATGTTATCATATATGCCCATAGTGCATCTCTCAATTTATCTAACCAGTCTTTTCTATTCATTTGTACAGTTTTCGTCATGATATTCTAAGAATTTGTTTTTTAACTCCACTTGTCTATTTGCTTGAGGATGGTACGGAGTTGATTTTCTATGTTTGATCTTGTATTTCTTTGTAAGATCTCGAACAAGCTTGGATGTGAACTGTGTGCCTTGGTCAATTACAATCTGTCACGGAACTCCATACCTTACAAATATTTCTTCAAATAGAAAAGAAACCATTGTATCTTTTGTTTCTCGTGCCACTGCCTTTGCCTCCACCCACTTAGTAACATAATTTGTACATACCAGGATGTAATTCTTTCCGTTTGATGGTGGGTTGATTGGTCCCAAAAATTATAGAACCCATTTCTCAAATGGTTATATGAGTACTTGTGGCTTTAATGGCATTTCATCTGATGCCACTGGTATTCCAATTCTTTGGCAACTGTCACATCTCTTTACATAGGCCCTGGAATCTTTGAAGATTTTCGCCCAGTAGTAGCCAAGTTTGAGCACTTTGTATGTTGTATGCTTATCTACAAAATGACCACCACATGGCTCGTCATGACATTCTTTCAAAATATCTATAATATCATCTTCTCTAACACATTTTCTTATTATCAGATCAGAACTAGTATAAAAGAGGTCACCATTGACCCAAATATATCTAGCACTTTCTCTAATTATCTTTATTTTTTTGTTTATTTGTGTAATGGGATTGTAGGATTCTAGATGATAAATAGTTGTCTATATCTTAAAACCATTGGGTTTTGATAGTTATAGAAAATAGATGTTCATACGGGAAATTATCTGAAACTGGATTTGGATCACCAAGTGAATGAAGTCTTGATAGAAAGTCTGCTACTTGATTATCCTTACCTGGTCGATCTTGTACAATGATGTTAAATTCTTGCATTAATAACAATCATCTAGTAATTCTACCATTTGTAATTGCTTTGTTCATTAAATATCTTATGGTTGAATGATTTGTATGGATGAATACTTGATAACTTATTATGAAATGTTTAAATTTACTAACTACATGTACTACAGCTAACATTTCTTTCTCTGTAACAGTATAGTTCAATTCTTCTAGTGTTAAGTTTTTTCTTATGAAGTATATGGCATAATTAAACTAATTCTCTTTATGTCCAAGTGATGCTCCTATAGCAGTGTCAGATGCATCAGTTGATATATGAAAAGGAAATGACCAATTGGGTCCTCGAAGAATGGGTGCAACTAAAAAAATTTCTTTTGATATCTCAAATGCATTTTGACAATTATTTGTCCATTAGAGTTCCACATCTTTTGCAAGTAACTTGAATAAAGGCAGAGCTATTTTACTAGAAATTTTCAATAAATCTCCCATAGTAGCCTGCATAACCCAAGAAACTTCTTACTTCCTTTTTTGTTGTGGGTGGTATTAAATTCATACAATGACTTGTATTTTTGGTTGATCCACCTTAATTCCTAAAGAATAAATATAGTGTCCCAACACTATTCCCTCTGTTAACATCATAAATCATTTTTCATTACTGATTGATAGATTTGTCTCTATGCATCTTTTCAAAACTTTTTCATGTTTTTTTAAACAAGCATCAAATGTTCTACTATACACAATGAAATCATCCATGTTGACCTCTACACATTCATGGATCATATCAGCAAAGATTGAAAGGACTGCTCTCTGAAAAGTAGCAGGTGCATTACATAAAACAAAGCGAAAAATATTATATGCATATGTTCCCCATGGACATGTAAATGTTGTTTTATCTTGGTCGTCCAATGATATCTTTATCTAATTGTATCCACTAAATCCATCAAGAAATGAAAATAATTTCTTCCCATCTAATGAATCTACTAGTTGATCAATAAATGATAAAGGAAAATGATATTTTAATGTGGCCTTATTGAGCTCTCTGTAATCTACACAAATTCTCCACTTTCCATTTTTCTTAGGCACTACAACTAGGGGAGAAACCCGTTGACTATCAAAAATACAATAAATAAATCTGACTTGTAATAGTTTCTGTAATTCCTCTTTCATTATTTCCTTCATCATAGGATTCATCCTTCTTTGTGGTTGTATTACAAGTTTGATTCGATGATTAGTGTAAATGTGGCGGATACATGTCTTTGGATGAATCCCCTGCATGTATGTGTAATCCCAGGAAAAAGCTTTTGAGTATTTCTATAACAGTGGTATTACCTCTTTTTCTTGTGATGATTGTAAGTTATTACCAATTTTCAAATTTCTTCCGGGACTGATTTCGATGATTTTACTCTTTGAATTGGTAATTGAGTTAACAAGAAAAATACTTTCAAATGAATTTTGCAGTGATTAAATAGTATAGTTTTCCTTGAAACACTGATTTAAAATATGACTTGTAGCTTCATATTGTGTTATTCTAAGATGCTCTGAAATATTTGGTTCTGAGATGAAAAGATCTAATAAATCCTAATTTTCTTCTTCTTCTCTAAAATTATAGACTTGATTAATACTAAGAATGGACTGAAGTTCTTGTTGTTCTTCTCCATCAAGCCATGGTAATAAAGAAGGATAGTATGCTGGAGGATACAATGTAACATGTTTCCTTTCATCCCCATGTGCAATAATCATACTTCCTGACCTGCATCCAATAAAGGCATCTGTAGTGGCTAACCATGGTCTACCTAAAATTAATGGATGGCCTCCTAATTTTTTTTTGGCTGCAAAATGAGGAAGTCTACAAGATACTCCCATGAATCAAGTGAGACAATGATATCTTCCAATATTCTTTCTGGTACAGCTTTAGATCTATTTGCAAGTTCTAAAACTATAGTAGTAGGTCTAATGTTGTTCAAGTTCAAATGTTTCATAGTCTCTATAGTCATAACATTTATAGCTACTCCCAAGTATATTAAAGTGTTTAGCATTGAAAATTTATTGATCGAGATGGTAACCATATGGATCCCAGGATCAACATATTTTTCAATGGTTGTCTTTGTAGACATGAGACTAGCTAATCTTCCAATGACCTGGATTGAGGGTGGATCTCTTTTTCTTCGGCCGGATTTCTTGATACATAACTCCTTTATTTTTTTTGCATATATTGGAATATCTTTTATTACCTACAATAAAGGAATTTTGACATATGTATTCTTCAATTCATCCAAAATATCAAATTCATGCAGAGACGTAGGAATTTTCTGTTGTACTAACCTCTCTGGATAGGGTGGTGTTTGATTCATGATGGCTTTTCCCTTCTGAATTTGATTTTCTAGTTGAGATTGTTGACTTTGTTCTCCTTGTTTAGTTTGTTCTTTTATTATTGGAAGAAAATATTTATGTAACACCTTCCCAGACCTTAAGTGGACATCTTGTATGGGAAGAATGGAATATGTAGGATAGTATGTTGCCTCTTCCACATTGTATGTTGGTTTATCCACTTTGTTACTTGGATTAGCTATTGGTTGAGTTGGAATTTGTGTTGGTCTAGGAGGTGGTTGGTTAGAAGGCAGCTGAACCTACTAAGGTTGAGTTAGCATTGGTGCATGATTTTGGGGTGTAAATGGCATTGGTTGATGTTGTTGGAACTGTTGGTATTGAGAGTATGGTTGTTGAGGATAGGGTTGTTGATATTGATATTTTTGAGGGTAAATTTGCTGAGGTGGCTAGTTTCCATAACCATATCCCTTCCAAACTTGTGTAGGTTGGTTTAGATATTGTTGTAAAGGCCAAGCATGCCATGGAATTGGAGTGTTCTATGAATTCTGAGGAGGATATTGAAAATTCTGGGGGTTTTTTTGAGGGAATTGTTGAGGCATCATTAGTTGCCAAGGTCTCCTTGGTTCCATATAGCAGAGAAAATCTACCCCTTGTACTTCTTCCATTTACAACTCTTTCAATTTAGAACAGTTTTCAGTTGCATGATACTCTGTACAAAATCCACACACTTGTATACATTGCAAAGGACATTCCATAAGTGGATGTTTTCTCCTGCACTTTGGACAGAAGATTGCTAAGATTTCATCTTGTTATTCCTTCTTCTTCTTGGATTTTAAAACATCTACTTAAGAGATATTTTTTGAAATTTTCTAGTAAACTTTCTATTTTTGCTCTTGTTACTGCATTTGCTGCAGATTTGGAAGCTCTTGATGTAATATCTCTTTTTTCCACTTTTTTCTCTTCCCCTAGAGTATTTCTGAAAAAGTTCGACCATTTCATCAAATGGTAGGTTCAAGATATCTCCTTTTCCCATCACATTGAGGGTATATAAGTATTCATCTCTGATACCCTTAAGAAAAATTGTGCGGATGGTATCGCGATTCAGAGAATGTTGTTTGGATTTTTGCAAATTATAAATAAATCTCTCTAAATACTCCTCCAAAATTTCATCTTCTTGTTGTGTCATTCTAAAAATGTCTTCTTTTGGGTCTCTAGCCCTGCAATAAGCTTGATAATTTTTAAGAAAAAATTTCTTCATATCATCCCAAGAAGCAATTGTATGTTCTCCTAAACCCATAAATCATCTTAATGATGTTGCTTTCAAAGTCGCAGGAAAGAGACGAAGCTTGTGTGTATCATCTGTGTATCCATAAGTTCTACATAAGATATCAAACTTGAACATAAATGAATCAGGATCTTTTGTCCACATTCCATAAAAGTTAGGCAATACAGAAGGTGAAATGTTTTTCATTTTCACTTATTCTCCTAATATTTCTCTTGTATCTAATATTGGAAAGCCAAAAGTAGCTTCCTGATCATTATTATTTTCTTGTTCATATCATGTAGTATTTTTTTTTCATTTTCTCTTTTTGCTTCTTCCTCTATCCTTCTTAGTGCTTCTATTCTTTTGTCTTCCTCTCTCTTTCTTTCTGCTTCCAATTTCCTTTCTTCCTCTCTTTTCCTTTTCCATTCCCTTTGTCGTCTCTCATATTCAATTTTATGTTTAGGAGTTATAAGTTCATATTGGATCCTTCTCCTTCTTCAGTCATTTCTTGTTCAGAGAAATGTAATGTTTCAATATGAGTTTGATTTGGTGTTTCCTCAACTATCTTAGTTTTTTCAAGGACAGGTTGCTCTAATTGTTCAACAATTGGTTTTCTTGTTTCCTTTTGTTTTCCTAATGAAGGAGTTTCTTTTGGTGATTGATTTCTTTTTACCTCCAAGGCTAACAAGATATGTCTTTCAACTAGAGTTAATCATTGTCCTGGTCTCTGTTTTTCCTCTAAATCCTCTAGAGTAGGTCTTCCAGCAACTGGTGTTGTTAGTCCTGCGGATGGATGAATTGTTGGTGGGTTTTGTTTAACGATTCTACTCTTCTGATCTCTATCTCTAGGCATAAATAAACATAACTTAAAACTATGTTTTTCTTAGTTTTGATGTATTTTTGTTTTCTTTTCTTTTTTTTATCTTCCTATTTTACCACTTCTAAATATGCTTCCCCGGCAACGACACAAAAAATGTTGGGTTTGTTTACTAGGTAAACTAACACAAACATTTTAATATCAATCTGGGCTTGTAGAACTTAGAATCATCTCCAAGATATATGGATTTCAGCTATAGTCAAGTTTAGAAAATGAATTATTAATATTAAAGGAAATGCATATTACAAATAAAACTTAACTAAATAATTTATAATTCAATTATGTAATAAATAGAAGAAGAAGCTCCTAACTTAGGAGAACTTGTTTGTCCTTCTCTAAAATACTACTTCATGAATCAGAAACCGAAAACCACTAATGAACAATAAATCAAGATGCATGAAAGAATAATTGAAGAGGATCCTAACTAAGGAGATCCTTGTTGTCCTTCATTACAATTTCATTCATCATTAATTTCATTTTTAGAAAACAGGAAATTCAAAAAATCACTTAAAAGCAAGACAGATGAATTCTAGTTTCTAGTTCTTGATCAGATAGAAGGAATGTTTAACTTAAACACTGGTTTGACCCTTCATATGCAGAATAGAAATTAGAATTAGATTCATCAACAATCATAAAATATCATCATACATCTAATTAACTAATTAATCATAAAACAAAACTAGTTCAGGAAATTGCAACTAAATTAACCAGAAAGTGCACTTAGCTCGGTGTGGGGGGCCTCCACCCTTGCCTCACACACTGTGAGTAATTTAAAATATTTAAACTCAATCAAGCATTCACCATTTAGAACAGTAGAAAATGAGATAGAACATGTTCTTCAATTAGCTCTCAAAGTTTCAGAAATATCAAAGTGAAGTTATACAAATTCTACATATGAATGCCTTCAATGTCTTAGGATTAAATAGATAAATATGAAACAAAATCATATAAAATGTCTCCTACAACCATTTCTATCCTTATCCTATCTATTCAGGTTGAGATCATCCATCTAATCTCTCAAAATCTGGAAAATCCCATAAAATGCTAAATTTGACCTATTTCCTAGGGATTTCCATAAAAACGGGACGTCTTTGACCGGCCATGTTTAAGCTCAGTTTGACCGAACCAATAAGTGTACATCCAATATTAGTTCCCAATATTTCTATAAATGTGTTCAACTCGAGCCCAGGTGTCCTACAATTATGACATCAATGAAGCCATTACTGGAATTTCTGGTCTGGTCCAAAGATGCACTTAAAATTCAATTTTATAAAAACTTCTAAAAATTTCAAAACCTAATTCATATACCTGGATATGCATTAATTGGTCACGATAGAGTGAATATGGATGGTATATGGATGGATATCATGGTAATAAATTGTATTTACTTAAACAAAATTGGATCAAAAATTAGGGCCAACAATAGCTATAAAGGTCATGTATACATTTGGGTAAAATTTGATTTAATCAAATTAATTATGAATTTTGTTGATGCTTTTAATCTATGAGGTTATGATGTGCAGGTATGGAGAAACAAGGCCTTGCCAACATATCATCATATACATATGAGTTTACAACCAGTACCTTAGGAAAACCATATAGCTTCGGAGAAGAATAGATGAGAATCTATGGGAAAGATTATGGCGCGGAGTCCTAACTTTCGAAAGATAAAGGCGTGGAGTATTGATTCTACTAGGATGTGGAGTCCTAATTACATGGAAAGGACACGGAGTCCTGAAAAGTCGGGAGAGGTGCACAATAAAGGTGTGGAATCTCTATTCTCTGACTAAAAACACCACTTAAGGGCTTACATCAACCAGGTGAATTAATCTAAGTTAAACTTCAATTTTAATTAAATCAAATTTACCCACTTTAGAGGATTATTCAAAATATATATTATTTTAATGCAAAATATTAGTTAGCTACTTTTGAAAAATAAATAATAAGAAAAATACTAAAGTAGACACATGGGTCGTGAATATTACATAAATTAGGTACCTAAATAAAATAAAATAAAAGGGGAAAATTTTGAGAGGTGCCACCTTAGGGGGTGTGGTGAATAATACATTTTTTATAAATAAAAAAATTGGCTAATTTTTGCATGAAGAGGGTGAGGTGTCACTCCACGCCATGCTTATAAATATGGAAGGATTTGTCTCCACAGAGGGGGAGACCGGAAAGAGTAGAGAAATGTTGTCAAAATGACTACCCAATTCCTAAATTAAAATATCATTAACTTAACCTAGTTAATTAAGACTAAGTGGTGTGAGAGGAAGATAAGATATCTTAAAATACCATTAATTTAACCTATTTGATTAATACTAAGTGGTGTGAGAGGAAGACAGGATATATTCCTTAGTTTGCCCAAAATTTCTCCAACTGACTATCAAGTAAAATTTCAAGTTTGTTATATTTTTCTTTAATTAACCTTTCTTGGATGAAAATGTATTTAGTTTACCATTAAAATAGTTTTTTTAATTATAAAATACCTTATCATAGCCAATGGTTTACCATTTATTACTTTTGGTAATACACATGTTGAAATTACAGAAGTGCAAGAATATGTTTTTGTTTTAAGTCATGGGTGAATGGTAGCTCCAATTAGTAATTCTTCATTTAAATGGGTTGTGATCATACAACATGGTAGTGTTAATTGTAGTTTATATATATGGTAGTGTTAATTATAGTTTATATATATGTTATCCGGTATAAATTTACTTATTGTTCTTATTTTCATTTTGTTGATATGATTTATTTTACATTTCTTTATGAAAGCATATGTTGAACAAGAGTTACTATTATGTGAATACATTTACGTTTATGAAAGCATATGTTGAAGAAGAGTTACTATTCTATTATTTTTCTCTAGGCACATTGTTCCTTAACACTTATTATTTTTGCAAGAAAGAAATTTCTCTAGAAATATAGCCTTTATTATTTTTACAGAAAAGAAAGTATTCTTTGAAATGTAATGCTTATTCATTAAATGAAAAGGTGGATAATGTTCTTAGCTTGATGGGTGTATATATTGGTGTGTTACATTTACATTGGTTAATGTGTGAGATAAATTAGTGTGGTAATCTTTTGTAACTTTTACTATACATACATTCTTGGAAAATATGAATTTATCATTCCTATCTTTGTAATATGTAGTTTGAAGTATTCATTATTTCCAAAAGTATTGGTCCCAAATAGTTTTGAAAGAGGTTAACCTTGGTAATCTTTTATAACCTTGGTAATCTTTATATGCATTCTTGGAAAAATAGATTTTATGGTTTATCCATTTGCATTATGTAGTTTGAAAGAACAGACTTTATGGTTCTATGTAGTTTGAAGTTTTCATTATTGTCAAAAGTATTGGTCCCAAATAGTTTCTCATAGAGGTTAAACTTGGTAATGTTTTATAACCTTGGTAATCTTTATATGCATTCTTAGAAAATGAGAATTTATGATTTATCCATTTGCATTATGTAATTTTAAATAACACTCAATTTTGTTTTTATGGATTATAATACTTCGAGTATTTTAGGTTGGAAAGATATACTTTTATTTTGTTTAATGCAATATGCAATGATAACAATACCAATATTTAGTTCAAATGGTAAGTATTTTTTGGTAATAATGGCCAATCACTTTTGGACACCAGGTATTTGTTATGTAATTTATTAAGTATTGAATTTATTTTACTAATTTTGAGATTCAATGGCATCCCCTTCTTTTTAATGCTTTTAAAGTAATATAAATATTACCATATTATTATATAATTGAAATTGTAAGTAATTTATTAAATATTGGAAATTGTGTGGCATGTTTTAAAAACTGAAATAAGAATTATGTTGGATTTTTCTTTTTAGGATATATAAAAAATTTCTTGGAATATTTTGCAAATAAAGCTATGGTATTGATGAAATATTATCAGAGTACGTAAAGAGATTAATTTAGTTATTTGGGGTAAATAAGATAGCTAATTTGGAAGTAAGATAAATGGATTTGAAATTAGAAAGATTATTCAAGTTATAGTATCTGAGATTTATTTAAAAAGAAAGTGTTCTAGTGGGGTCAACAATATATGAGCCAAAAGAAAAGGCAGATTTCTTTCCATCACGAATAAGAATCTTTGACGTCAGTAAATAGGTTATAGAGAAGGGGAAATGGAATTAATCCTCATGTGATCATTTAATGATTTCATGATGCTATCAAATATTTCTAAAATGGCAGAATTTATGTTTAAAATATAGGGTATTGTTGCAAAGAAATATTATGCAAATGAATGGATCAAATGTTAACACCTGAACTTTATGTTACATGGAATGAATGTTTAAGATATGATGAGTTGTGCTTCATTTTTGGAAGACTCAATAATTTATGTGAATGTTTTTGGATAGGATGTTTTATTTTTCATTTTTGGAAGACTTATACTTTATATGATGATTAATGTGTTTTGTTTTCATGTATTATGAAAGTAAAAAATCATGATACAAATTCTATGTAAATTATCGTTAACATATAGAAATGATATGGATATGTTTTCAGTATTTGTATGAAAGGAGTACGTATTAATATTTATACAAATAAATTTAAAAAAAAAAAAACGTATCTTGAGTTACAGACGTAGTTGGTAATTGAGGGTTCTTACAATGATTTACTAACTCATGTGTTAACTACTAAATCAATTCTTTCAAGTTGATCTGGAAAAAAAATTAGTTTTGTTGTTCAAAGGTATCTTTGGATATAGTCTCAATTATAGGAATTATCTCAGTCCACTCTTACTCAAGAAGAATTCATATTTTAGAAAAACATATTACTTTTAACAACATTATTAATAAGAATTTGGAAAGGTAAACTTTTCATGCCATCCCTTGCTCTTAAGGTGCAGATTTTTCCTCCTCGTCTATTGAGTAATCCATTGAGGATTAATATTAATCAGAGTGTAATTCAAAAATATAAAAGGATTAACTGAGAGATAGGAAGTCTTATTACGAGCCAACCTACCATGATCATGGTTCCTAACATAAGTGACATTAGCATTGTTGTTCACCAAGCTATGGTAATGAATTTTAGTCGTAACGTTGAAATACAAGAGGTCTCATCATGAGCAAGCTTGTTCACTCTTGTTAGTTCTTGTGGGTGGAATTGTCACTATTTGGTCACCAAGCCAGGACAACGACTTTCAGTCAATTACTAAGAAAACTATTAAGAAAAAAAAATATTCTTAATAACTTTGAATCTATATCTAATAAATGGGATAGTGGCACGTCAGTGGGTTAAAGGGTAACTATGTCGAGGCTATGTACGTTTGTTGGAATCTGCGGCTCTACCTGTGGTATTAAATTTATTATTATGGAAACTTTCATAATTTTTATTTTTATCTTTTAAATATGTTTTCTTTACGAAAACTTCTAAGCATTTAGTGAGTTTTATTATAAATTATGTAAATTTCTAATTATTTTAATAAAGGTATTGATGAAAACTTATATTGTTTTACAGATTGAATTAAAAGAGACTAATATTCAATATGTGATACATGGTTATAATTTTATCTAATTCCTTCTCCTTAAATTTTTTTTTTCATCTCCTTTCATTTTGTTTTTCAAGCAGAGAAAATTGGTCTGGCCTAGAAAGTTGCAAATCTTTTGCAGGACAACCACCTCCCCTCTCATTTTATTGAGAAATGATATGGGCCCATCTTTATCCTTGCCTTTTGGGGGTTTCCTTTTTTATTTTTTATTTGATGCAGTATGAAAATAATGGTTTCCAATGTATTTTTTAATTTCCTTTTTGAAGATTATATGACATGACCTTGATTGCTTCACAAGAGTGTACATCTTTTATGTTTGATTCAGAGTTGATTGCTTCATTTTTCATTGGGTACTTATGAAAAACAAAGAACCTTGGCTTTGGTATTATTTCAAATGAGTTACTTAAGAACTATCATTTTACGTTTACATATGAATATTTGAAAGAATAAGGTCGCTACAGAATTTGCATTATGTAGCAGCCTTGTCTTATATTTAAATTACATATTTTAATGTCTTTCTAATGTTTTATTTCTCATATCATATGGATAATGTATATGTGTTTAGTCCTTGGTATCTCTGTTTTTATAGGTTCATGTATAGTTAATAATTTGTTCTATGGAATATTAACCTTATGTTAAACATGTGCTTGATTGACATATTGGCGTGTTTCCATATTACTATGTTGTGACCTTAATTATTAAAATAGGTTTAATTTTATGGATCCAATGAATGATTTAAGGTTATAATATGGTTCATACATATGGATATATTTTAGCTGAAGTTTCTCTCTATAATTATGGGATATGATACTCTTGAATTTATGTTGTAGTTCCAGGTTTTGTGTTATGGACTATGGGTGATATGTCCTTCCTATCAAGGATGGATATCCTGATTGGTGTCATTTACCATCCATAATTGTTTGTACCTATGACCATCATACTTCTTGTACCATGCTCCTGATTATCCACCTCTGAATTAACCTATAGGGTTTTGATTAAACCGATTCTCGAATATTTCATTCTATTCTCCCATTTTTTCTTTGTTTCCACCATGAGATAGGGTTTTAAGGTTATTCTCCTATTGCAAGACTCCTCTTTGTTTTTTTCTTTCCAGTATGACCATAAACCTCTTAGAGTCAAGTCATGGCTCATATTATTTGAATCGAGGTTATTGGGATAGAAATGATTGAAGCCTATGATTAGTGTGTAGAGCTCTTTGGTCGTGTTGGCTGGGGGGATTTTCTCCAGCTCTTCCAAGGGCACATTCAGGGCATTGTCAAATCATTTTCTTCTTTGTTCGATGGAAAAAAATCCCAAGTGGGCAATAGAGAAAGCATTGTGGATATTGATTTTATCACTGAAGCCACTAATCTCCCATTCAAGGGGGAGAAGTGGTCAAAAAATTGCAAAGTTCATGACATCCACTAGAAAAAGTTGCTTGCAAATAAATATTGTGATTATCATGTGAAAGGTATTCCTATCAATTACCTCAAAATGATATTGCAGAACTTGGTATTATTGTTGGATTGTTATATCACTTGTGAAGGATGTTATATTTTAGTCTTCATTTACCATATAAGGCTATAGATGGTATTTTTATGCCATAAGCTCAATATGCCTTTCTACAGTGCATAGGATTATAACTAAAATTTCCCATACCTACCAATTGCAACACAAAAATGCTAATTGTTCACACTTCCACCATAGTTTTATTTTCAGATTGCTTAAACATCAGTTGGTTAAGCTCAGGGATAATTGGGGTTCTTTCTTAAGTTGGAATAATTTTGATAAACCCCTGCTTCCGAGAGAATTTGAACCACCATTTTCCTCTAAGCCTAATTCCCCTCGGCATGACTCTGCTCAGTCACCTATTCATCATTTGATGCATATTGATTTTGAAGAATCTTTTCAAGAGGTTGATCCTTGCGTCATAGAAGATGATAGGGTTGTGACGCCTAAACCTATCTATCCTTATTTGACCAAAACTATGACCACGAGCGTTCTTTTTGGTCAGGGTGAAACAAAGTAGGAATTTAGAAATAAGGGGAAAATGAAACCTCCCAAGGTTAACCCTCAGCTTGAGCCTTTGTCTCCTGAACTTGTATGTCAAAAACAGAGAGTTTGTGTAAGCAGGATTTCCAGTCTCATATCAGGGATAAACTAAGAGGAAGGAAAAATTATAGGTTAAGGTAGAATAGATGAATGAATTCTCCTACTAGAGAGATACCTGATGATCTCGATACTAATACAGAGCTTGAGACTAAGAAGACCAAGCCCGAATCTCCAGGAAATATGAGTGTTTCTAATAATAAGAACGATACACCAGAAGAAGATAGTGATCCTAGGAAAATTGCTTCGGAAGCCTTGTTAGATTTCCATTGGCACTAGCAATTTATTTTCATTATACCACGATTGAAACACCAAATTGATAATATCATGCAAGATAACAAACTACTCAGCGCCTCATGTCAACTTAAAGAAATACACCGAAAACAAAATTCTACTAGCTCAGTTAATAAGTTATAGGCTTCTGATACTCACGTTGTAGTGAAATATTCAAAGTTTAAAGTCATAATTTCCCTGGATCTTGATGATTTGCATGATAATAAATAAAGGATATTATTGTTGATATGTCACAAGTTTTGGGAATGATAAGGTATGTTTATATTCTGATTTTATTTCCTAAAATTGTATGGGTGTTACAAAATCGAAGATTTTGTAACTACCCTTTTCCTTGCTTATATCGAAGAATGATTTTCTTTCCTTAATTTGTCAAATATGTGTCAGTTGATTTATTGTTTTCATCTTTCGTGGAGTGAATTACCGTGGGAACCCCATCTTCTATGGATATTGTAAAATGAACAATTGTTAGTTACTTTATTAATTTTCTTTCATCTGTTGGATATGGCCAACAGGCCAGAAACAAAAAAATTATGATTATTTTGTAAAAGATGGTTTTTATTTAAGATTTTATTATGGACATAGTTAGTCGAATTATGGATATATAAACCTCTTATTTTTTAATACAAAGGGGAGATACCTATGGTACTATAGTAGAAAGGGGAAATGTTTGAAAAGTGATATTGAAAACCCTGACTATTGAATTTATATTCATTATGAATGCATATATAAATATGATTTAATTATATTGGTACATCTTCATTTGAATTACCTTTCCATTGTATTATAATTATTCCTACTTTTCCTTATTCTTTCAGTTGTTTTATCTTGGGGAGTTTAAAAATCATATTGTTTGAGGTGCACTAACTTGGATCATGAACGGAAAGCTAATTTTATGCATTACTTTTCCTCTGTATTAGTTTAATTCTTTATGCATGAAAAAAATTGTATAACTCCTCTAGTGACTACTGTCCTAAGGGTAATACAGATCTTAACACTCTACTGATTTTGATTCTATGACTTTATTCTAGAAGATCAGATTCATGGGAATGTTATCTTTTTGGGAGTTAAATTGATACATACGTTGTGTTATTTTCCATTATACCATTATTATCTGAATACTTGTGTGTTGATTTGATTCACTAATAAATGATTGTAATATTATCTGATAGAAGGTGATACAGTAGCCCTTTTTATTTGTTGGGTGTGGAACCTTATTATCTTGTTTACTTTGTATCACAGCATTGGACCCCTGTACCTTAAAAGGGGTGGCAACGCCGCTCGTAATTAATCGTTGTCGTCGGGGGTCTAGGGGGGGCGACAGCGCTTTTCGGAGCCCCCCTCTGGCGGGGGTTTTCGGGGGCAACGCCCCCGAAGCTAAAAACAAATGTAAAATTGCCTTGTAAAAGTATATTAATTTCTATTCAATCTGGGCCGTTCATTAGGAAAATGATCTGACGGTAGAAGTTATGTTTAGATTAGGGTTTTTTTCCCTAGAAGGCAACCCCCTTGTATATATAAGGGTATTGTATTGCGGTTGTGTATTATGTGTGTATTCTCGGAGCGAGAAACAGAGAGGGAGACTGTGTGAGAGAGAACAGAGGATATTACAGCGGATCTGTTGTAGGGTTTGTCTCTTCATTTTTGCTGGATAATAGAAAAGAAGGACTGGCTGTTCAGGGTGGACGTAGCCCAAACTGGGTGAACCACGTATATCTGTGTCTCTCTGGTTTTATTTGTTTTGTGTGCTTTTATTTTCCGCATATTTTATGTGTTGCATTGCTCCATAATATTTAATTTTCTAACAACTTGTATCAAAGCCGAAGGTATATATGGCTGATAAACTCGCAGGAAAGAAGGGTTCCTGGTTCGAGTGGGAGCAATGGCGGACGATGGTAAGTTTAGGGTCGAGAAATTTAACGGCCAAAACTTCCCGCTGTGGAAGATGCAGATGGAATATTATCTGTATCAGAAAGATCTATACCTACCATTGAGCGGAAAAACAAAGAAGACGATGGCCATGACAGACGCGGAATGGAACATTCTCGATAGAAAGGCACTCGGAACAGTACAGTTGTGTCTTGCGGCGTCTGTCGCCTTCAATATTTTGAAGGAAACAACAACATAGGGTTTGATGCAGACATTGGCGAAACTATATGAAAAACCCTCGGCCTCAAACAAGGTATTTCTTATGAAACGACTATTTAATATTGAAGATGTCGGAAGGTGGATCTGTTGCAAACCATTTAAATGAATTTAATACAGTTACCAGTCATTTAAGTTTTGTAGGGGTAAACTTTTATGATGAAGTTAGAGCTCTATTATTCTTGTGCTCATTACCAGAAAGCTGGAATGGTTTAGTTATGGCCATTAGTAACTCTGTCTCTGGATCTAGTACTTTAAAGTTTGATGATGTTGTTGGTGCTATCCTTAGCGAGGAAATGCAACAGAAAAGCTCCGGTGAGACATCAAGTAATGCTTTGAGTGCAGATTCTAGGGGAAGAAGAATGGAAAGAGGAAAGAGCTTGGGATATCGCAGTAAATCAAGGAAAGGCGGATCCAAGTCTAGATCGGGGATAGTGTGCTGGAATTGCGGAAAGAAATGACACCTAAAGAAAGACTGTAGATCTCGGAAGGGAAAAGAAGGAGACACACAGCAAGAAAACAATCATGAAGCAAATGTGACAGGTGATGTGTTACAAGATGCTTTGATTCTTTCTTTCGAAAATTTTACTGATTCTTGGGTTGTAGATTCAAGGGCTTCATTCCATGCCACACCTGATAAGAATTATTTTCATGACTATGTTCAAGGAGATTTTGGACAAGTTCGTTTGGGTGATGATAAACCCTGTAAAATTGTTGGAATGGGTAAAGTTCTTGTAAAACAACAGAATTGAAACCAATGGCTACTAAAGGAGGTAAGGCATGTTCCAGATCTGAAGAAAAATCTGATTTCAACAGGGCAGTTAGGCAGTGAAGGTTGTGTGACAACTTTCACAGATAAAACTTGGAAGGTCACCAAAGGAGCGTTGGTAATAGAAAAAGGTGAAAAGGTTGGCACATTGTATTTATGCAATGGTATTTCTAACTCTGTTAATGCTTTAACTTCCAAAGGAGCAGATGCAGCATTATGGCATCATAGGCTCGGACACATGAGTGAGAAGGGAATGAAGATTCTTCACTCAAGAAATTTGTTGCCAGGTTTGAAGAATGTTGATTTGGATTTCTGTGAGAATTGCATTTATGGAAAACAAAAGAGAGTCGGATTTCTCAGAGTTGGGAAAGAAAAGAAGAGCGAAAAATTGGAGCTTGTGCATACAGATGTATGGGGACCTGCTCAGGTATCATCTCTCGGTGGCTCTCGTTATTATGTTACTTTTATTGATGATGCAACTAGAAAACATGGATTTATTGTATTCAGAATAAATCTGATGTATTTGATACTTTCAAGAAATGGAAAGCTTTGGTTGAGATTGAGACAGGAAAGAAGTTGAAGTGTCTCAGATCATACAATGGAGGTGAATATTGCAGCAAAGAGTTTGATAGGTACTGTTCAGAGCATGGAATTCGTAGAGAGAAGACAGTTCCAAGAACACCACAAGAAAATGGTGTGTCATAAAGGATGAACAGAACAATCATGGAGCGTGCAAGGTGCATGAGATTGCATGCAGGATTGCCTTTACAATTTTGGGCAGATGCTGTAGATACTGTTTTTTATCTAATAAACAGAGGGCCTTCAAGTTCCTTGGATGGTGGTATTCCAGAGGAAGCATGGACAGGTAAAAAGGTAAACTACTCTTTTTTAAAGCCTTTTGGTTGTGAGGCCTTTGTCCATATTAATAAAGAAAACAGAACAAAGCTTGAGGCAAATCAAAGAAATGTACCTTTATTGGATATGGTGCTAATGATTTTGGTTATCGCTTATATGATTATGAAAATCACAAAATCATTAGGAGCAGAGATGTAATATTCAATGAAAAGGTCTTGTATAAGAATCAGTTGTAGGAAAAGAAACAGGAAAAAGAAAGCAAGGAATACACAGTTCTTGATGAGATAACTGAAAAAGTAAAGGTGCTTGAAAATAATAATAATCAACAACCACAGCAGCAGCAACCACCACAACAGCAACAGGCACCTCAAACACCTGAAAGTGGTGTTAGAAGATCTACCAGGATAAGTAGACCCCCTGAACGATACTCTCCTTCATTATATTATTTATTGCTGACTGATTCTGGTGAACCTTAATGTTATGAAGAAGCAATGCAGGTTGAAAGCAGGAAGAAGTGGGAGCTAGCCATGGAAGAAGAGATGGACTCCTTAATGCATAACCAGACTTGGGACTTAGTCAGGTTGCCTGCAGGTAAAACTAAATTGCAGAATAAATGGGTTTACAGGCTGAAGGAAGAAGATGGAGGAAAACATAGGTACAAAGCTAGACTTGTGGTGAAGGGGTTTGCACAAAATAAAGGTATTGATTTTGATGAAATATTTTCTCCTGTTGTTAAGATGAATTCAATCAGAACTATCTTAAGTCTTGTAGCAGCGGAAGATTTACATCTTGAACAGTTAGATGTAAAGACAACATTTCTCCATGGAGATTTGAAGGAAGAGATATACATGCAGCAACCAGAAGGATATGAGGTAAAAGGGAAAGAAAAATTGGTGTGCAGGTTAAAGAAGAGCTTGTATGGCTTAAAACAGGCTCCAAGGCAGTGGTATTTAAAATTTGACAAGTTTATGTCCGAACAAGGTTATACTAGATGTCACTCTGATCATTGTGTTTATCTGAAAAGGAAAAATGATGGCAGCTATATTATACTGTTATTGTATGTAGATGACATGCTTGTTGCAGGGTCTAATATGCAGGAAATAAATGTGCTCAAAATAAAATTGGCAAATTCATTTGCAATGAAGGATTTGGGAGCTGCAAAACAAATCCTTGGTATGAGGATAACTAGAGACAGGAAAAATTGCAAATTAACATTGTCTCAGAATGAGTACATAGAAAAGGTGTTGAAAAGATTTAATATGCAGAATGAAAAACCAGTTAGTACACCTTTTGCTAGCCATTTCAAACTTAGTAAGGAGATGTGCCCAAAGACCCAAGAAGAAATGGACTATATGTCTAAAGTTCCATATGCATCAGCAGTTGGAAGCTTAATGTATGCAATGGTCTGCACAAGGCCTGATATTGCACATGCAGTGGGAGTTGTAAGCAGATACATGAATAATCCAAGAAAATAACATTGGATGGCAGTAAAATGGATTCTCAGATATTTGAGAGGTACCACAAATCAAGCATTATGCTTTGGTGGTTCAAACATTGCTCTACGGGGATATGTTGATGCAGATATGGCAGGTGACAGAGATAAAAGGAGGAGCACTACAGGATATGTATTTACTGTAGGTGGAACAGCTGTCATTTGGGTTTAAAAAATCCAAAGTGTTGTTGCACTTTCAACAACAGAAGCAGAGTATGTTGCTGCTACAGAGGCTAGTAAAGAAATGATTTGGTTACAAAGGTTTATGGATGAACTGGGTAAGAAGCATGATATGGGCACACTATATAGTGATAGCCAAAGTGCTATTCATCTTGCAAAGAACCTAGCATTTCATTCCAGGACTAAACACATACATCTCAAGTACCATTTCATACGGTCAGTATTGGAAGATGGAGAGTTGAAGCTGGAAAAGATACACACTAGCCAGAATCCTGCAAATATGCTAACAAAAGTTGTAACCAGGGAGAAACTGAGAACATGCTCAGTTTCAATTGGTCTTCAAGGATGACGATGAAGATGAGAAATAGCCAAGTCCAAAGAGGAGTCATTGTCCAGCAAATGAAGCAGCGGTGGAGTTGCTACAATCAGTCTCCAAGTGGGAGATTGTTGGGTGTGGAGCCTGATTATCTTGTTTACTTTGTATCACAGCATTGGACCCCTGTACCTTAAAAGGGGCGGAAACAATGCCCGTAATTAATCGCTGCCGCGGGGGAGTCCCCCCTGGCGGGGATTTTTGGGGGCAACGCCCCTGAAGTTAAAAACAGATGTAAAATCTCCTTGTAAAAGTATAGTAATTTCTAGTCAATCTGGGCCGTTCATTAGGCAAATGATCTAACGGTAGAAGTTATGTTTAGATTAGGGTTTTTTGCCCTAGAAGGAAACCCCCTTATATATATGAGGGTATTGTATTGCGGTTGTGTATTATGTGTGTATTCTCGGAGCGAGAAACAGAGAGGGAGACTATGTGAGAGAGAACAGAGGATATTACAGCGGATCTGTTGTAGGTTTTGTCTCTTCATTTTTGCTGGATAATAGAAAGGAAGGGTTGGCTGTTCAGGGTGGACGTAGCCCAAAATGGGTGAACCACGTATATCTGTGTCTCTCTGGTTTTATGTGTTTTGTGTGCTTTTATTTTCCGCATATTTTATGTGTTGCATTGCTCTGTAATATTTAATTTTCTAACATTATTATGGTATTTTTTTCTCGATCGGGGATTAATTATCTAATATAGTTTTGTTGGCGCAAAAATAATGATAGGGTTAAGACCCTGGGTTTGGGTACAGGGGCCAAAAAATCTCCACTGTAGTTTAACACAACACCGACATTTTCACCTTATCTAGGGTGGATAAGGAGTCTCAACCAAGGCATGTCATGACCTTAGATAAGGGTTGAAATCCAGTATCGGGAAGAATCACATGAAAGATGTTGGAGTCAGAGAACCCTGAAATATACCATTTAGGAATCTAATTGCAACATATCATGAACATACATAGAAGAAATACCATACAAATACAACCATATTAACAAATTTAAGAAGCCGTGTAAACGCTCAAACAATATTCAAGTGTCTCGATAAACTCCTTTTCTATTAATCCTTGGAACAATACAACATTACAACTAGCTTGAGAGCCTAGTAATCAACATCATAAACTAACATTAAATATCAATACACAAGCAAGGTAACAACAACAGTGCGGGCTCAAATGTCTCTGCGACAAAATTTCAGTACCCATTTTGTCTATATTGTTTTTTTTTCCCTTCGACCTTCTTTTATATTCCTACACCTACTTGGACTGTCAATCTCCCTCGGAGTCTCCGCCTTCTTCCACATTCAACTGCTTCTATTTCTCAACTGTCAGTATTCCTTTCTGCTTAGTTGTGGCTTCCTAAGTCCTGAATTCTTTTGTATTTCATTCACAACTAATATTCCTTGGTGGATTCCTTCATCTTTTCCAATTGTCTCCCCCCTAGCTTCCCAACAGTTATCTTCAGAAAAAAATCGTCAACGTTCCAGCGTGTCAACTTGGCTCCCCAAAATGAAGGACCCAGTAGTGCTCGACCACACTCCATTGACTCATCCCCGAGTCAATACTTTATCGGTGTTGTTGGTGTTGTTTATGCTCCTGGTGCTCCTTCCTGTGTTTTTTCCCCTTAGTTGGTTCCTTCAAATGAAGGACCCAACTCAGGAACAAATTCGACTGCCACATTTCTACACTTATTATTTGTGAGAGTATCAACTTGGGCAAGGAACGGAGTGGTAATGTCGACAGTAGGCTGGGTTGGTCATGTCATCAATAGATAATTATAGTGCATGTCAACCTCTTCATTGATTTTTTGCAAGTGTTTCTGAATGAGCTTGTGTTGGTGGTCGGAGGCCCCGGAGTATCTTCTTGGTCTTGGCCGACTCATCTTCGATTTGTTGTATTTGGTTCTTGAGGTCATTGACCTGTGCCATAAGCTCCTTTCATTGGTTCTTGTCTCAGGTAGCCCTGGATTTATTAAGAATATGATTTATGTGATTGTGTATAGGGTACACAGACTTATTCTTCTTTGCTAGATGACTAGACCAATCATGAACTTAGCGCAAAAGGTTTTGAGCCTCTTCTACAGCATTGATGAGTGAGGCTTTTAGGTCCACTACATCTACTATTTTCTTCTCAATCTCACCTAAATACTGGGTGGTACGGTCTGGAAATTACCTTTGGCTGCCAAAAAGGTTTATCTTGATCACTTGATTGGTTGATACCAGGCTAGTACATGCTGCTTTAATGTGATTGCATCATTCAACAACGGTACGAGCGAAGAAATATTTTGGGGCATTTGGCGCGACTTCTGCGACCGAGGGCCATAGTACCTAGAATTTTTTGGTTATATGTTCAAGCTGACCCTGGATATGTTTCTTTTCCTAGAGAAGATGATTGTGTTCTGATGTAAGGGAAAGGATCATCTATTGCTAATGCTCATGTTTAGTAGCTAGAACATTGTGTGGTGCCTTTGCTTGGCATGCAACCATTTGAATAGAAGTAAATAATTAGGCTAATAACCATCCCTGGAGATAATCACGGCTCATTATCGATGATTCAGAAAACCAACTCTGAAACAGTTGTCCATTAACAAGTGACTTCTCAGAATTCCCCTGTGGAGATGTCGCACGTTGCAAGGGTTCGACTGTCTGTGGATCAGAGCGAATGGGGTCAGAGTCGGATGGTAATGAGGAGAGGGGATGAAAGGGCTTCCGTAATGTATGGAATATGGTGGGAAGGGGATAGGTAATGATCTATTCCATGATTGTGAGTGGACTTGACTCCATCAATAAAGTTAACATGGAATTCTTAGCAGTTTATGCATCGGTCATTGCATTAATGGACTGGATAACGGAGTTGACCTCCATTTTTGTTTGTGTACCAAACAGTGTTCTGGATGGAAGGATGTCTGAGATGGTAGTGGATGTGGATGTTGTGTGTGGTGATGGATTTTGCGATCGGGGTGACGCAACAAAAGTGGAGAGTGGATTTTCTTCAATAATGGGTGAAGTAGTATGGGATTGGGGTTCTTCATCTGTAATATCCAAAACTAGAGGTTTTCAGGTTCTTCCTCTTGAATCCAGTTGGAGGTTTTGTAGTGATCGGTCAGGGCTTCGAGATTACAGGGTCTGATTGGGAGTGGGGACCCACTACAGGTATTGAAGCGATGAGGGGGATATAAATCAAAGGATTAGACAACTGCAAACTTTTGAATTCAGAGAAAGTGGGGAATGAACTTACTAATACGTTGATGTTCACCATAGTCTCTTGAATAAACTGCATTTGCATTTCGAGCCTCTTAATGACTCGTTCTATCATATGCTCAACCATCTACTTCCTTGATGTTGTAAGTGTTTCTCCTAGTAATGGTTGAAGCGTCCCCCCTTTAATTTCTCCAGAAACCCCCGGCCAGGAATCAACTTTAGTGTGAAAGGATTCTTTAGTCAATATGAAATTATGGAGAATCATTTGGAATGTGTTAGGATGGACACACTTTGGTTGTATCAATGGTATTTCCATGACTTATGTCGAACCATATTTCTAGTGAGTATTCATCAAGTAGCAGCTTTGGGACCCTTTGTGTGGCCTTCATGACTTCCAATATCTTCTTGTACCATCCGGTAAAGGATGCCTCATTGATTTCTTTGTTGCTTGGGTCCCCCGAGGTCCTCCAAGGCACATATCATAGATAAAGTGGTTGGTCTTTAGTAACGACAACGTATCAACAATGTATCCATAAATCAAGTGGGTGGCTCTCTTATATACGTCCTCACAAGCCTCAAACAATTATTGGAGTAGACATTTGCACCAATTCAACTGTGTGACCTACACACAGGTCTTCGCGACTAAAATAGTATCCAATGTGCACTCTCCTCTCGAAAAATGTCACATAAGCTTCACATAAATAACATAACATGCAAATTTAAATTTGGGCTTATTGATTGACTCTATTAGAGCACCCTTTCCCCCTCTCTAGGTATCATACCTATTATAGTAATTTTCATTCCTCGTATTCTTTGCACATTTGGAATATGTTTGAAATGCAGTGGATACACTGGCTCTAGTAGCAGATAGACTTGTGAGTCTCTGAAGGTCAACATCATGTATCAAATATTCCTTGTCAAACCATAACGACCCTCCATGCATCCTACTGATGAGAAGTTTTTTGCACGAAATAGTGGCTCATGTCATCCCAAATACAAGAAGACACCTCAGGTTCAGCAGTGTCGACCTCTAAATTCCCAAAAAGTCCTTTGAAACCTATCTATTGACTTCCATCAGCCTTGAGTACTGGTTCAGTGTAGACCTCTCACTTACGTGTTAGAAATTGGAAGGAGACTGAGAGGTCATTTTCGACGAGCACTGCTTTATCATTTTTTCCATAGAGGTGTTATGTATTCATGACTCTTAAATATAATTCAAATTCTGGGACAGAGATCACAGTATTTGTCATTTTTCTAGAGAGAATATGATATACAAAAAACACAAGGGCTTGAACTTGGGTTGGGAACAAGGGAAATTAGAAATATACTCAAGAATTGGAAAGTCTACCACCTCGGATATTGGTTCTAAAAAACTTATCATTTCCATGAAAATTAAATAAAAAATATTGACATGACATTTCTGATTAGCCAACTTAACTAATTAATATAGTAACTCTCCCCACTCAGTCTCAATCATGGCAACACTGACGACAGTTGAGCTAGACCTAACTCATATGACACAAAACTGAAAAATGAGGGCGGAATTGATGGGTAATTATGGTGGTGTGATGGGAGGTGCTTAGAATTTTATAACAAGTATTACGAGAAATATTTATCCCAAACTCAAACTGACACAGGGAATTATTTCCCAATTATTATGGACACGACTCCTAACACATGCGGCTCCCAGACCACAAGCAGTTGCGATGGGGTGGAAATACCTCTGCAACTAAAATAGACCTGACGAGATTTTTATTTTGGACCAACTTCGATTGGAACAACTGACTAACTAAATTAACTAATGCAACTAATATATGACAAAGAACTAGCTGACTCTACCTAATCCTACCAATGATCTCCTTTTAGAGATGCAAAAAATTGGTGCATAATTGTTCGAGCCCTGGAAATTTTCATATGGTATGATGATGTGACATCACTTATACCATCATCTGAGCCCTTTCAGATGATCTACATAAATTTTTTATCTATTTGGAGATCCATGAGGACACATGTGTTCCCCCACACCCATTGAGAGCACCACAGTATCATTATTTGGAGAACAAGGATCCAACCCCTTGTCCAATACTTTTGGGAGTCCTATTTCACATCATGTCATCTATGGACTTCATCAAGCCTCCTAAAAGGCCCAATGACATGTATTTTTTATCATTCGACCTCTTGAGAGGTTTATTCTTTTGTTTATGAGCTAGTTTGGTGGGCTTGTCACCATAAGTTAGTTATCTTGTACATTATTTTGTTCTAGGGGCTAAACTAGGCCTAATTAGCTAAATCAAACTCATTAGAAGTGTATAAATGCAAGTGAAGTGATTTCATTTTAGCATCATCACTTGGATTTGACTTGTATCTCTTTAAATAACTTTGTTATCCGCTTGGAGGACGAATTTTTCGAGCATGGAATGAATTTTGATGTTTGGATCATTTTTTCTTGTATTGGAGCTTCTTTATTGGAAAAATTTTGATGGTTGGATATACCCTTATACATGTAAGTGAAATTTATTGCTATTCTTTCTTTCTATTTTGTCACATACATTTTTGCTAGAATTCTTCTATATTAGGGCTAATTTACTGCATCCATTTATGTGAAGTTGTGGAAATTTTGTTTCTAGATAGTGATGCTTCATGTATTGGCCATGTATAATGAATGAATATTCCTAGATATGATTCATCATTGAAATTCATATTGATAAAACATCTATTTTTCAAAACTAATTATAAATTATTTGAAGTTACTTTTTTGGTTGCCCTAATGCTAAGAGAAGTTGTCTTTGAGGCCTTCTTGACATAGAAAATCCAATATCCATAGTCATAATTACTCTTGACTCAAATTTCCCCAAAGGATTAGGCACTGATCCACCATAAGGTGATCACTTTAAACCTATTTTTATTCTCCCATCACTTCTTTTCTAGGCCTAGCCTACATAGGTAAATTACGGTCTCACTTATATCAGAATCAAGCCATCTAAATACTTCAATTTTTGGTCCATAGCTGCATTGAATTTTTCTCTAAAGGCCCTCCAAATTTCAAGCAAATCCGATGGTGGGATCTCAAGATATTACAATCCCTAGCTCGAGGACCGTTTCTTGCCCTAGGTTTCCCTTGGCTAGAAAGCTCACTAGGATCACTTTCATTGAAAATTCCTTCCTTGATCCCCTTCTCCTCCTTGATTAGGTCAATTACATCATTGGTTGAAAAACACCATTCTTTTGACCTAACATCAGGTCCACTTAGTCCTGTGTGGTCCCATAACTTATTGAACCCAATTTCATAGAGACCACTTGGAATCCAAGTTTCCACGAGGATTTTAGCAGTTAAGAATATTATTAATAATTCATATACTCAAACCCTTAACACTTAGAGTTCCCCTAAGCCCTTCCTATAGAGCCTTTCATCTTTCTGTCAAGGCAAGCAAGCCATATATCTGAGTCTCTCTTATGAATAGGCTTTTAGGACCACCTCTCATCCTATCGTTGATCCATTCAATTTTTTTATCCTTATTATAACCTATCTCCTCCCATCAATGAAATTCAATAAAGAGTGGGAGCTTTAGATGAGGTAACAGTGGGCTATTTCTCCATTGTTTCCCTTGACCTAGTGGCAGCCCTTCAAGGATCCCCTTTTAGGACCCTTGCTAGTTTGAGCTGTAACAAATCCTTTCTTCAGCTTATTGATAAATTGTTTAATTTCAATATCATAATCATCATTGTTTCAATCACAATTCTTCCCCTTTCTTGAATACTTTGATGCCTTGAATGTAGCTTCCTAGTGATTTGAAATTCATAAATTCATCTCATAAGTTGTGAGGATTCCATGAAGATCATCCATTGATAGAGAGTCCAAATATTTTGGTTCTCATATGGCACAAACCTTGGCATCAAAATGATCTGGAAGGGATTTCAAGACCTTTTGGAAAATCATCTTTTCATTGAATGTTTTTCCTAGTCCTCTAAGAGAGTTGACTACCTCATCTATTCGGAAAAAGTAAACAACAATTGTCCTTCATCATTCATCTTGAGACTTTCAAACTGTCTTCTAAAGGTTTGAATCTTTTCCTTTTTGACCTTGTCATATCCTTCATAAGTATTAAAGAGTTTTTCCCTAATATATTTAGCTATTTCAAACCCATAACTCTATTGAATTATGAATCTGACCAAATCACTATAGAATATAAAGCCTTGGAATTTACCACATATGATTAATTCCCATTCGGGTTTGCTGGTAGAGATGGGATTTTGTAGTACTTCATTATGACCTTCCATAAGGAAAAAAATGTTCCATCAAATTGGGGGACCTTAGCATCTTTATTAGCCATTGTGATTCAAAAATCCTTCTTCCAGTTGTCATGATAATCTTGAAGAAGTGATTCCAATTGTTGGAAATACTAAATTGGGGATGAATGAATATTTATTTTAATTTTTATATTATGAAAATTAAGAATTTCATCACAAGATAAACAAGATCACGATAAATAGGACCAAAAATAATTTTATTGATGAAGATAGTCAAAACTCCAATCCTCTTTTACAAAAATTCAGGCTCTGACATGTACAACAAAATTTCTAACTTCTTCAAGACTCTAACCTTGAATGAGGATTCCAATCCTCAAACAAAAATCCAAGCACCAACTTCTTCTCTATGAGGACACCAATCCTCTTAGACTCCAACCTAAACAAAAACTTCAAATCAACTTCTCCAAGATGTTTTCAAAAATATTTCCAAATTATGTTCCAAATACACATCCAACGTTGCTCAATAAAGTCTTCAAGATCTTCTTCAAGGCTGCTACAAATGGTCTCCAAGATATTCTAAAGGGTTCTTCAGAGTCTAGTTCAAATTTGTTCAAAAACAATATGCTCCAAACAAGGCTTCAATAATGGTCCAAAAAATATTTCATAAAGGTCTTCAATAAGGCTCAAGGGATATCTTCAAAAACTCTCCAAGTATGCTCCAACAGGCTGCTATAAATGTCTTCAAAATTAATTCAACAACTCTGCTTCTAGGATCTTCAAATTCTGATCTATAAGACTGAATTAAGTTGCTCCAAAAGACTACTCAAAATTCTCAAATAGTATTTTAAGTCTTTCTTCAAATCCTGCTTTAAGGCCTCCACAATTTGCTTCAAACTTGGTCTCAAATTCGGCTCAAAGAGTTAGACCAAGTCTGAATTTATTCATATAAGGGAGGGGTCGAGTTACATATTCTTCACAGTTTGACATTTGCTACAATCCAAGCTCTGTCACATTTTGATCTGAATATGAGAAAACTAGTTTTTCTGTGCTAGCTCCCTCATCAGTATTAAAAAAATGTGTTTATGATCGTCTCAAATTAGCCAATTTAGGAGTGGGTTTATGTGTCAAGTTTTGTGTTTTTTAATGATGAATTCATGAGTTAATTAGTTTCTAAAAACACATGTACAACAAATAAATTTCAGATAAATGAAACACAGCAAACACATTACACAATAGCTGATAACGGAGTTCACCCCTACTGGGCTACATCTCCATGAACCTGCTTCAACTAGCTATGCGTCTTTGGATTAATGGTGAATTCTCTCATTGCATGCACCTATAGTGCTCCAATGGCTTTGAAACCTGCTCCATTGGATTCAGAAGTCCCAAAAATCTCAAAATAGACTCTTCAAGTTCTGAAAATGGTCTTCAGATGAACTAGGGATGGCCTCCCCTTCTGATGGCCCTAGCCTTCTTTAATCTTCAAAGTGTAAAAATCACTTACATAAGTGCTCCAACACCTCTCCAAATTGTACCATTATGCTCATAGCATCCAAATCATCTAGGAATGACTCTTCTTGAGCCAAAATTGGTCGAAATATGCCAAATTTATGGCTTCTTCAGTTTTCCCTAGGAAAACTCCTCCAAATCTGGAGAAACTCTAGTTAGCACCACCAAATGTGGAAGTGGTGTCGAAATTATCGAACTCGCCAAACTAGCCACTGAATTAATCTTTGGATTAATTAATTTTAAGCACATTTAACTGGGATATTAGCTCTCTAAGCGCATTTAACAAAAATCTGCATTAAAAATGATCTTAGTGTTAATGCATGTGATTAATGGTTAATTAACCATGTTTAAATGCTAAACCACGCATTATGTATTAGCCGTCGTAGCACTGAGGTTACATGGACCCAAGGGTTGGCCCTTCAGGGCTGGAGCTTAAACCCCCGCTGAAACCTTTGTATCAATTCAAATATATACACATTGCATTATATAGTAAGAAAAAATTGATAACGTGGTTGGTATGTGTGTTGGTTTGCGTCGGGGAGGTCATGGGTTCGAGCCTGACCTCCGTCCAAAAAAAATTTTGAACCATATCACAATAAAATTCGACATTGGACTTTACCAAATCCGGCCTTGGAGGGGGGAGGCACGTGGTGGCCTTTGGGCTTGCCATGTGTCCTTTTCCCATTGGCTTAAAATTAAACCAATAAAATCATGAAAAATCACCCACATAGAAACTAACCACAATTCAACACTTTTTAGCTTCTCATTGGGCGGGAGGAAAACCCAAATCTTTCGCCTTTGACCTTGCATGACCCTTTTTTTTAAATTCGCATGTTTGGCACGACGATCAACAGGCTCTAACTTTCACATACGAACTTTGTTTTTAGTGAAACGAATTATGTTAGATTCCTAGTGATGGGCCCTATCCATTAATTATGGTTTGGTGTGATTATGAGCACTTTTAATTTTTGGCAAATTTTTTCCCCCAATCCATATTCTGATCACTCATTCCCACTAACAGGCTTTTGGACCCACAAAAGTTGGTTATCTAATAAGAGTTGAATACTATTCTCTTTCCCAAGTTCTATCAACTTGATTCTACTTGGAAAAATATCCATGACAACCACTTGGGTTCACTGACATGCCTTGCCTTGAAAATGGCTTGGCACTTCAACCAATGTTCTCCTTCCATTTCTGACCCAATCCAACACTTGTTGACTCATAAAACACTTTGTTGTACCAAAGTGATCCCTAGATGCTTGGAAAACTAGTTGATGGCCTTCCCACTGAGAATCTTGTTCCTCCTTTGCACAAGCATGCATTCGATGAAAGATTCTCTTTGGAAACCACTTTTTCAAGTTAAGCCCATCTGAGTGAACTACAGCAATGAGTTCCAACATCAGTAATAACAAGAAATAAATGACCATTCTTTTTTCTTCCACGGTTCCAAATTCCACATTTGGAAGAATGCATTCGTCACCTCTTTTTCTTCTTGGCGTCAACACATCAAATGGTCTACAATGGTTGTTGTTTTGGCTACAAAATTTTTAGCATCTTGTCCCTCTTTCCTCTTCTTTATTTCATCATCCTCCAGTATTGACATGCTACTCATGCCATGATTTGAGAATGAAGGCTAATCATGAGCCTCTCGCTCAAGAGTGGACCTTCCCAAAATCCTGCTGGTGAGCCCTGGTATTGCACCAAGAGTGCTGCAACACCCAGGGGTTTCCCTACTTTAATTTATCAACCCAGGGTTCATACAAACTTTGAGGTGATAGTGTTATATACACATCAGATGCATTATGTTTATGCCATCATCTTCTGCTTTATGAAAGGGTGCTACTTCTAGGGGTTCTCAGTGAAGTCTATCACACTTCAATGAAACTAAACAAAATTGCAAAAAGGAAATGATAGAAATGGAACTAATTTAATGTGTAGGAAGGAAATGACGGTAAGAAACTAAATTAAATTGATGAAAAGAAATGACAGGAAGGAAACTAATTTAATTTACAGAAAAAAAAAAAAAAAAAAAATAAATAAATAAATAAATAAATAAAAAAATAAAAAAAATAACAGAAAGGAAATTAATCCTAAACCACACTTAACTTGGCCAAATAGCTAAATGCACTCTACTTATCCTATGATCTATCTACCATGCTTCTATCCATGAAACTAGGCTATCCATGACTGAATTCTAATTAAAAAGAGTTAATTTTCAGCTTTGAGGGAAGAAAAGGGCTAAAAGAGGCTAATGGGGGTTATAACACATGAAATGAGGTTTGGAAGCGGAAAGAGGAGGTTAAACCCTTATGAAACTTTATTATAGAGTGAGAAATGAATTTGGAGCAGACAGAGCTCAAAAGTGTTATGGTGAAGTGCGATGGAGGACAAAATTTGCGAGTGTGATGTCGCAATCGCAACTTCACAAGTTTAAAGCGATAGCGGTAAAGGTTAACGGAACGAACTAAAATGTGTGAAGTGCAATTTGCGACGCGTGAAATGGTGGAGTGTGACGTGGCGGAGTTATCGTATCAGCGAAATAAGCGGTAAGTGTTATGCAAAAAGGCAAATGAATCGATTTGTGATTTGCAATTTTGCAATATCACAATCGCAAGAACGAGTGGTAAGTATTTAAAGGTAAAAGCTAAATGGTGCAAAGTGCGATTTGTGATGGGTGATGTGGCAGTGGGACTAACAGCGGAGCATGATCGCAATCAGCCAGAACAGCGATAAGTGTTAAGGGAGAAAGGGAAAAATTGCGGGATGCGATTTGTGATAGGGATGACGTGGCAGTGGGACCGACTGCGAGGGTGATTTCGCAATATCGCAATCGGAAAGATTGAGTGGTAAGTGTTAAGGGGAAAAGCTAAAATTTGTGATTTGTGAAGTGTGAAATATGGTGGCGGGAGACTCGAGGAGAAAAGGAGGAGGTCGGGTTTTCGATGGTTCTAAATGGTTCTTCACGTGTTTAGCTTTAAAAAGGTAAAGTAGCCGGGACAAATAAAAATAAAGAAATAAGGCGGGCTGAATGGTTTTAAGTTTTTTTATGAATCAAAAGGTGGGCATGGTAGCTGTGATGAGAGAAAAAAAGGAGGAATGGAGGATTAAAGGCAAGGTTCGGGAGCGTAACACAGATATGGAAGGAAGATGGAAGATGAAGTGGGAGTTGGTGGAAAACTTCTCCTGGGCTATGCTGCCCATACCTGAAATCAACCTGCCTATTTATGCAAGAAAGGCAGACGATATGTTCATGAAAATATAGGCACTAATCTAATATATTTCCAGGAAATCATAAGCGAGAAAGCATTTTTGTTCTGTGGGGAAAGTTATACCCTCCTCGAGCTCTATTGACAGAGTTGAGAGGGGAAGTTTGGCCTCATAGCTTTGTGGAGTTTATCAAATATTCTACCACTCGGCAAGAAAATTAAATCTATAGCAAAAGACAACGGGAAGCAAACTAAACCATCAATAAAAATACCAGCAAATTAGTTAAATGCTCAGAAGAAAAACTAGCTAAATGACATGAAATAAAATCATGAAACAGCAGAGAAGTTGAGGCACATGGGTTGGGCCCTAAACCACGAGCCCAACTCTATGGAACTAGATCAATAAAATAACATCTGACTACTCATTGCATTACAAAAAATACAATCTTATTACATCCCGAAGGTCTTAAACAACAAAATCCTAAGAGAATGGAAAATTAATGGCATGGGATGGAATGGAATCGAAGAAAGGAATGGAACTCAACTAGAATCAACCCATTGGCTAACTAACTAACTCCTTCCTAGCTCTAGCTCTGCTCTATTTATTCTATAGGGCAGATACCAACAACTCCCTTGAAAACGGTGATTGAGTCCACTTTGACTCCAAGTAAACATAGACTGAGTGCCCTTCATCTTCAGTTGCTTCATTGTCTCTAAGAATTCGATTTGCTGGAGACTCCAAGTGAAGTATGGCTTGAGTGCACTTGGTCTTGAGTTGCTTGGCTCCCTCTGGAATTTGAATTGCTGAAGGGGGATCTTTGGGGTGATTCAATCCACTTAAATACAAGTCAACAAATATTGAGTGCACTTCGTCTTCAGTTTACTTGGATGCCTTTGAGAGTTAAGGAGGGTGGACAACCCCCTTGAATCTCTCCAAGATTTCTCCATAATTTCCTGACATTGTTCTCATTTATTCTCCAATATTGATTTCCAGTGTCAAGGAGAAAGTCCCTAAATCATCTCCTTCTCCAAATCTGTATAATCTGCCAAATATTCTCACAATATTCTACAAAATTAACCAATATTAGGAAAAAATATACAACTACCTTTAATCATTCTTAAGAACATATTAAAGCATAAGAAAACATTATTAAGTGCAGAAAGAGAGATTTAATATATCTTTTTATGTGCATAGGAGAGGTATATGGGCCTAAGAAAGGTTATATGGGCCTTAATTTGTGTCTAATTTAGAGGCCCACCATCCCTTCGCCCCCCCTCCCCCCTACTGAAATTGTTTCTCATCCTCTGAGCAATCTATTCATCCTCCCTACCTCATGGTCTTTCCTACATGCTGACTTATTTCATTTTTTGTTTTATTGGCCCATGCGCTTCTCTTCTACTAATCTTCTTGCTATTCTTCTTGTTGCAATTATTCTTGTAGGTGCTTCATCGAGGTCCTCAGATGCCTTAAGTAAATCTGTTTTTCATGCCAAGAGGTGGTGGATCCACCTTTTATTATATTTTTCTTCTTTTTCTTTTTCTCTTTTTTTCCTTTTTTTCTTCTTCTTTTCCTTTTTTTCAACTTTTTTTTTATTGCATGCAAAATAAACTCAGAGTTCGTTTTTTGTTAACTGAGTTCACCCTTGGTTACCCCTTTCTCTTATCTTTGATTATAATGAACTGCTTACTGCCCACTTTCTCAATTCCTTTTTACTTTTGTCTTGTTTCTTTTCCTGGTGGAAAAAGTGAGACTAGTTGCTAGATAAGGCTGAGGTTGCTCTGCCACTGCTTTTGGTTATATTAAAAAACTTTCCCTCTCACACTTTTTAATGTTTTATTAAGCTAAAATAGATTCGAAGAAACGGTTAGATGATTGCATACCTTAGCCTTACCATTGATTTGTTTTTTCATGTGATATTGAAGTTGTTGATATGGCTATTGGAGCTGACTTTGGTGGTTATGAACCTGCATTTGATAATCTTCTTGAGGTCCATTTGAAGCTTCTGACCACAGGAGGAGGAATTCCAAGTTTGACTACCTTTGACTAAAGTGTTGACCAAATTTTCTTTTTGTTCCAACTTGTTGTTTTCTGCTTGCAAAGGTTGGAGATCACTTGCATTCATTAGAGAGAGATACATGGAAAAGTACACGTTTTTTTTTTTTTAGAAGGCCTACTAGTTGCCTCAATGAGGTTTTCAACTAGAAGGTCTGCCTAGGCACCTCAAAGGAGGTTTTCACCTAGGATCTTTATTTTCCTCTCTTTTCTTCAACCCAATGACCGCCTCATGGAGGTTTTCAATCAGTGAGCCAATCTCAGATGCCTCAAAAGAGGCTTTCACCTAAGATTTTATTCTTTTTCCCCTTTTTTTCTCATTTTTTTTCTTTTTTTCTCTTTTTTTTCAATTTCCTACTCTACTTGAAAAAACAAAAAACAAAAAACATTTTTCAAGTATAGGAATACTTCCAATGGAGCCATGTGCACATCAAGATGACAGATAAAATCAAGTGCACACTTGAAATACATGTTCTGACATGTCCCTGAATATGAGAGATGAATTACTTTGATTGGGATTGTATCAAGTACTATTAGAGAAGAGTGTGTTGCTGCAATTTAATAACTATTTGGAACCATGTGTCAATATAGTTGTGATGCCCCTAGTTCACTTGCTAAGTTGGATCACCTTGGATGTCCTCTTCTATTATGGCAATCAGATCTTCCTCTTTTTTATGATTGTTCTCTTGAACACATGGATGAAATGCTGGTAAACATGAGGGAACTCTCTCAACATCTGATTTTGATATCTGCTCTTCATCAAGTGCAGCACTTGATTCTTTGATCTCCTCATTTGAATCTCTTTCTTCTTGAGATTGTCCTGCAATGACATTGAGAATATATCTTCTTTTCAATACCTTTCTTGAACTAAGATGTAGACCATTTAGATCAAGAGGATATGTTTGGTAGTGTTGTACCTCAGCAATGTAAGTGGGCTGAGATACTTCATGGTGTGGGCTTGGAAATGGTGGTACAGGTAGTTGAGTGGGGGTGGATATATGAGATGGATGTGGTTGAGGCTGTGGTTGTGGTGGAGGTGGATGGTAGGGATAGCATGGAGTTGGGTATGGAGGATATGGAGGGAAATATTGAGGATATTGTGGATTTTCCCAATAAGGACCTTGCCAACCATGTTGCCAAGATTGGTTTTGGGGTTGAGATGGCCAAGGTTGCCAAGGAGGGAGTGTGTCTCAATTAGTTTCAGATGGATGTGAATAAGCTTGAAATTGTGAAGTGGGTCATTGCATCATATCAATTGGACTAGGATGCCAGGGTATCCTTGGAGCTGCATAACATAGCTTCTTTGGTGATTGTCTTGCTCCATCGTCCTCTTGGTAAAATTATTTAAACCTGTGGAATGATGAACAACAATTAGTAGCATATGATTCTGCATGGATAACAAAAATATCATCATCTTCTTTTTGTTCACTTATATTGCTATGTATTTTTGTTTTAAAGTTGTCAAGCAAATTTCCAAGTTCATCTTGCCTTACCAATGTTGATGTTGGCTTACTTACTCTTTCCCTTCCTCTTGATATGCGCTTGCATGTTTCACAAATTTATTCAAATGACAATTGATATACATCTCCTTTGCTCATGAGATTAAGGAGATCAATCCACTCACCCCTAATTGTTCTAAGTAAGAAGGTTTTTAGTGTGTCAAATCCTATATGTTGCAATTTTTCCCTCTTAACATTATACATGAACCTCTCTATTAGATCCTCAAGGCTCTCATCTTCTTCTTAGTTCATTCTAATAATTTATTCTCTAAGATCACGATCTTTATATTTTTCTAGAAATATTTTTTTCATATCATTCGATGATCTTATTGAATTAGTACCTAGACTCATGAACCATTTAAGAGCTCTATCCTTCAATATTGCAGGAAATAATCTCAGTTTTTGAGTGTGTGATAAGTAGCCATAAGAGCTACAAAGTATCTCAAATTCAAAGAGAAATGTTTTTGGATCCTCTGTCCTCATACCATAGAAGCTGGGAAGGAAATATGGAGGGATGTTCTTCATAGGTACACTGATGTCCATATCTTGAATGGGAAACCCAATAAGATCTTCTTCATTGTCATCATATCCATCCATCTCTTCTTCTTTCAAAAGTGTATGGTGATGTGGTTCTTACTGCACCACAAGGTCAAGTCAAGGGGTTGGTATTGGAGAAAAAATTTATGAGTATCCCTACTCCTATGAGGCATGAAAATCAGATTTTTTTGTATTTTTCAATATTTCGAAAACAACATGAAAAAGGAAAACATAAAATAATTCTTAAAACATAATCAAAGCATCTACTAGACATCTCCCCGGCAAAGACGCCAAAAAGTGGTGAGCCCTAGTATTTCACCAAGAATGTTACAACTCCCAAGGGTTTCCCTACTTTACTTTATCAACCCGGGGTTTGTACAAACTTTGAGGTGACAATGCTATATACACAGTGGATGTATTCCGTTCATGCCATCCTCTTCCGCTTTACGAAAGGGTGTTATTTCCAAGGGTTCTCAGTGAAGTCTGTCACACTTCAATGAAACTAAACTAAATTGCAGAAATGAAATGACAGGAGGAAACTAAATTAAATCACTGAAAATAAATGATAGAAATGAAACTAATTCAATTTGCAAAAAAGGAAATGACTGAAAAGAAACTAAACTATATTGCTTAAAAGAAATAGCAGAAAGGAAACTAATTCTAAACCACGCTTAACTTGGCCAATCGGCTAAATGCAATCTATTTATCCTATGATCTATCTATCATGCTTCTATTCATGCAACTAAGCTATCCATGACTTAATAATAATTAAAAAGAGTGTTACTTGGAGGAAAGAAAAGGGCTAAAGAGGCTAATGCAGGGCTTATCACATGAAATGAGGCTTAGAAGTGGAAAGCAGGGGTTAAAACCTTAGAAAACCTTAGATAATGGTGCAAATGGCTTTGGAACGAAAAGAACTCAAAAGTGAAATGGAGGACAAAAGCTGCGATGTGTGATGTCACAATCGCAACTTCGCAAGTTTAAATGGATAGCAGTAAGGATTTAACGGAATAAACTAAAACGTGCGAAGTGTGAAGTGCGACGAGTGACGTGGCAAGTTGCAAATCGCAATATCACCGGTTTAAATGGATAGTGGTAAGGACTTAACGGAATGAAATAAATTCAGCGAAGTGTGATTTGCGATATGGTACAAGTTGCGGGTTGTGATCTGCAATGTGGTAAGTTTAGTAAAGTGTGATTAGCGATGGGGATGACGTGGGGGTGAAAATAAGAAAGGGAAAAGCTTCAATTTGTGATGTCGCAATATCGTAATAGCAAGAACAAGCGGTAAGAGTTAAAGGTAAAAGCTAAGAGTTGCGAAGTGTGATTTGCGATTTCACAATATCGCAATCTCAACGAATGAGCGATAAGTGTTGAAGTAAACGTTAAATGTTGCGATTTTCAAAGTGCGACGTACGGTGGCAAGAGTCTCGAGGAGGAAGGCGGGGGTCGGGTTTTCGATGGTTTTAAAGCGTTTTTTCATTAAAACAAGTCCGGCGATGGTGACCGATAAAACGAAGCAATAAGGCAGGCAATCGATGAAGGAGAGCGATAAGTCTTCAAGGCAAAGGTAAGCGGTGCAAAGTGTGATTTGTGATTTTTCAATATCGCAATAGCAAGGAACGAGAGGTAAGTGTTAAAGGTAAATGTTAAACATTGCGATTTGCGAAGTGCAACGTACGGTGGCAGGAGTCTCGAGGAGCAAAGGCGGAGTTCAGGTTTTTCGGTGGTTTTGAATGGTTTTCACGTGTTTTTCATAAAAAGCGGAAGGCAGTGAGAATAAGTAGGAAAAAGGGAAGTGTAACTGCAGTGCGCAGAGTGTAACAATAGAGATGGAAGGGAGATGGGGAATGAAGCAGGAGGTGATATATAACTTCCCTCCAGACTATGCTGCCTGTACCTATTATCAACCTGCCTATATATGCAATAAATACAGACAATATGTTCATGAGGATGCAAGCACTGATCTAATCTATTTCCAAGAAATAATAAGTGAAAAAGCATTTTTGTTTTATGGGAAAAATTCTACCCTCCTCGAGCTCTATTGACAGAGTTGAGAGGGGAAGGCTACCCTCACAAGTTTATGGAGTTTATCAACTACTCTACCACTCTGTAAGAAGATTCAATGTACAGCAAAAGACAACGGGAAGTGAACTAAAACATCAAATAAAAATGCCAGCAAACTAGCTAAATGTTCATAAGAAAAACTAGCTAAATGACATGAAAGGAAAAGATAGTAACAACAAAGAAGCTAAGGCACATGGGTTGGGCCCTAACCCACGAGCCCAAATATCTAGAATTAAATTAGTAAAATGGAGTTTGTCTACTCATTGCATTAAAAAATGAAATCTTATTACATTCCGAAGGTCTTAAAACAACAAAAGCCTAATAGCTTGTAGAAAAAGTTTTGAATGGAATCGAATCACTAATTAACTAACTAACTCCTTCATAGCTCTAGCTCTGCTCTATTTATCCTATAGGACAGCGACCAACGTCTCCCTTGAAAATGGTGATTGAGTCCACTTTTACTCCAGGTAAACATAGATTGAGTGCCTTTTGTCTTTAGTTGCTTAGCTGCCTCTTGGAATTCGCTTTGCTGGAGACTCCAAGTGAAGTATGGCTTGAGTTCACTTGGTCTTGAGTTTCTTGGCTGCCTCTTGGAATTCGAATTGTTGGAGAGGGATCTCATGAGGATCCTTTGGCTGCCTTTGAGAGTAAAGGAGGGTGGAAAATCCCCTTGAATCTCTCCACGATTTCTCCCTGATTCCCTGATGTTGTGCTCATTTATTCTTCAATCCTAATCTTCCAGTGGCAGGGAGCAAGTCCCTAAATCATCTCCTTCTCCAAATCTGTATAATCTGCCAAATATTTCCACAATATTCTACAAATACAACCAATATTAGGCAAAAATATGTAACTACCTTTAATCCTTCCTAAGAAAATATTAAAGCATAAGAAAACATTATTAAGTGTAGAAGGAGAGATTTAATATATCATTTTATGTGCATAAGGAAGGTAGATGGGCCTAAGAAAGGTTAGATGGGCCTTATTTTATGTCTAATTTAGAGGCCCATCACCTACGACATCTTGTCACAAACACAACCATCAATCTAAAAAACACATCATGCAAGAAATATAACTTGACGACATATCATTTTTCTCCTTCAAAGCAACAAATGTCACATCATGTAAACATCGCCATGTACTCTTACATCTTGGTGTACAAACCATCTACCAAACACAAGTCGACAAAACATGCCTCTTCAAACAAATAACTCTCAAGTCAAACAAAAACATGTGCAAATTGCCATTTTTGCTACATCTAAGTGAGTCAACATAACTCTACTTTTCCAACATCTTGCTTCATGCAATATGCAACATACTTTAAATAGAAAATAAATGCATTCAGTTGGCAAAGAAATGCATCAAATAGGCGAGATTTGCATCAATCATAAAAATAAATGCAAGGCCTTAATTGGTTAAGAAATATAACCATCTCTTTCCAAACCATTTCAATGGCGCTTCTTTCAGCTTCACTTCATCATGCGAATCATCTTGACCCACATAAATTATGGAATCCTCTTTTCCATTCTTGTCAATCTCTCTTTCCACCTTATTCAAATTTCGTGGATGACTTGTTGGATACAAAGTCCAACACTTGTCTACAAGATGACCCTGCTTATGGCAATAAGCGCAAAACAATTGAATCTTCTTTTCAACATGGTTTTCATTGTCCAATGGACCTTTGGCTTTCTGTCTCCTTTGTTTCAAAAGTTTCGTGTGCATGGTTATCTTCTTCCAACACCTTGAAACAATATGGTTATTCAAACCACAGAAGGAACATGTAAAATTTCTCCAAACCTTATGTGAAGATTTACCATGTTTATCATAATCAAAAGCAACTTGATTAAAGGCATATTTATACCTTTCACGTTCACCTTTGTTTCCTTCTTAATGTTGGGTATGTGTTATATTCTTTCCACGATTAGCCCCACGCACTGTATGTTGCGTCGGGCGTAGCTGGGGGGTCACGAGCGACAGTCCCAGATTGGGGTCGAGACGACGCCACGTCATTGTTTTGTGCGGACCCACTCATAGGCGGATCCGCCCATGGTTTTGTGCATGGTTTTGCACCTGGTTTTGGGGTTCGATGGTTTTCGGCCCCTGGTATTTTGTAGATCCGGTCAAGGGAACTACGGTTATGTTCTAATCCAGGGTTAATGGATTGGGGTTTATGTATGCTTCGGTATGTATATATATGTGTTGTAACACTAAAAGGAATATAATGAAAAATCAAGCTGGTCGTCCCGATTTGGGATCCAGGGGAAAATCTCTGTGTTTATCTGTTTTATGTTTTATGCTCTTGCTATTGTTTATTTTCTGTTATAAGAATCGTGTGTAGATATTTTTGTTCAGGGTTAAAACCTACATTTGGTATCAAAGTTGTTTCGGCTTCAAGGGGATGCCTTTGTTGTTGAGGGTTTTTTGCTCGGGCCTGTGGTAGACCCTGTTCAGTGGGAGATCTGCGGGATCGATTCTTGCGGTGAAAGAAGATGGCGAGCGGCAGAAAGATAGAGATCGAGAAATTTAATGGTCAGAGTTTTGAGTTGTGGAATCTCAAGATGGAGGATCTACTGGTGGATAAAGATCAGTGGATCGCGGTAGATCTAGGTACTAAACCAACGGCAATGTCAGATGAAGACTGGAAGAAACTGGATCGGAAGGCTAAGAGCACAATACGGTTGTGTGTCTCAAATTCAGTATTGTTGAATGTATCTGGGGAAGCTACGACGAAGAATTTGTGGGAAAAACTTGGGACTTTGTACCAATCTAAGTCTCTGGTGAATAAGTTGTTCCTGCGGAAAAAGCTGTATAACCCGAGGATGAAGGATGGAGACTCGGTGACAGAGCATCTGAACGCCTTCAATACTGTGGTAAGTCAGCTGTTGTCTGTTGATATTAAAATCTCAGATGAAGATAAGTGCATCAGTTTGTTGTGCTCTCTACCAGACTCGTGGGACAGTCTGGTTATTGCAATAGGTAGCAATAAAACTACCTTGAATTTTGATGACATTGTCTCAGCCTTGCTGTTGGAGGAAATGAGACGGAGAAATATGGAGGGTCATAATGGAGATGCCTTATCTGTACGAGGAAGGTCCCAGAACAGAAACAAGAATAAGGTTTCGAGTGGAAGATCTAAATCTAGAGGGAGGTCTAAATCTCCTGGAAAGTTTGTAAAGGTGTGCTGGAAATGCGGAAAGGAAGGACACTACAAAAAGGAATGCAGATCTAAAGCTCCCGAGAAAGGAAAGGGATCTGATGAAGCTCCTTCTGCAGAGGCAAAAACCACCTCAGATGAAGGTGGGGATGTGTATTTGGCTTCTTCTTCAAATACACATGTAGATCATGACTCATGGTTGATTGACTCAGGTGCATCCTTTCACTTCACTCCCCATAGGGAGTGGTTCTGCGAGTATGAGAAATATGATGGTGGTGATGTCTTCCTAGGGGATGATAGGAAGGCCAGAATCGTCGGACGTGGAAAGGTCAAGCTGAAGCTGCAAGGTAGAAGGATTAGAACACTTCCTGGTGTTCTGCATATTCCTGCATTGGCCAGAAATCTGATTTCTGTAAGCAAGATGGATGATGCAGGTGTAAAAACAGTGTTCGAGAAAGATGCATGCAAGATGGTTCGGGGAGCACTGGTATTAATGCGGGGAGTTCAGACTGGAACTTTGTACAAGCTACAAGGTAGCACTGTTATTGAGGGGTGTGTCAGCCTATGGTTTTGTTTATCAGTTGAAAGCCTAGCTGTCTCTTGAGAAAAGACCATGCTATGGCATCAAAGGCTTGGACATATTGGAGAGAAGGGCCTTCGGATACTACATAGAAATGGTATGGTAGAAGGTATGTCTAATTTCTCTCTGGATTTCGATTTCTGTGAACATTGTGTATATGGGAAGCAGAATCGAGTGAGTTTTCCTTCTGGTGCTAAGAGGGCGAACAAAATATTAGAACTTGTGCACAGTGATGTGTTTGGACCTGTGTCAGTTCCATCACTGGGAAAGTCTGTGTACTATGTTTCATTCATACATGACTTCTCAAGGAATACATGGATATATTTCTTGAGGAAGAAATCTGAAGTCTTTGACAGATTTAAAGAATTTAAGGCTCTGGTGGAAAACCAGACAGAGAAGAAGATAAAGGCGCCGAGGACAGATAATGGTGGGGAGTTCTGCAAGAAGGAATTTGAAGAGTTCTGTAAGAAGTGTGGTATAGCACGGCAGAAGACTACTCCATACACACCTCAGCAAAATGGAGTTGCAGAAAGAATGAACAAAACGCTAATGGAAAAGGCAAGAAGCATGCTCAGTGGTACTGGGTTAGGACAAGAATTCTGGGCAGAGGCAGTGGAGACTGCATGTTACTTAGTTAACAGATCACCTTCATCAGCGTTGGAGGATAAGACCCCACATGAGGTATGGACTGGAAAGAAACCTTCTCTTTCACATCTAAGGGTATTTGGATGTGATGCATATGTACATGTTCCAAAGAAGAAAAGGACCAAGTTGGATAATAAATCTGAAAGGTGCATCTTTATTGGGTATAAGGATGGTTTAAAGGGTTACAAGCTTTGGAACCCAGAAACAAGGAAGGTTGTGTACAGTCAAGATGTGGTGTTTAAAGAGGTGAAAGATGTTGTTAAACATGAATTCCTACCAAAGGAACCTGAGAAGATAGAGTTTGAGCTAAAGGAGGATGAATCAGACTCTACAATAGAAGAAGACTCAGAAGATGAAGAGCCACAAACTCCAGCTTTGAGAAGATCAGTTCGGGAAAGAAGGCAACCAGAAAGGTATAGTCCATCTGCTTTCTGTTCATGTTTTTCCTTAACTATAACTGATGATGAACCCAGAACTGTCAGGGAGGCAGTAGATTCAGAGGATAGAAAACTCTGGAAGGAGGCCATGGTTGATGAAATGGAATCTTTGCACAAAAATGATGCATGGGATCTGGTGGAGTTGCCGGCTAGAAGGAAGCCCATTGGGAGCAAATGGGTGTTTAAGAAGAAGATGAATGTAGAAGGCAAGGTGGAGAAATACAAAGCTCGGTTGGTAGCGAAAGGTTATTCCCAGGTGCCGGGAATTGATTTTGGTGATATTTTTCTCCTGTTGCCAAGGTTACTTCTATTAGATTACTTTTATCTGTTGCTGCTGCATTTGATTTTGAGATAGAACAGATGGATGTGAAGACAACATTTCTTCACAGGGATCTAGAAGAGGAGATCTACATGAAGCAACCCGAAGGCTTTATGGTGAAGGGTAAGAAAGAACTGGTATGCAGGTTGAAGAAGTCTCTGTATGGGTTAAAACAGTCACCAAGGATGTGGTATCAAAAATTTGATACCTATATATGGGGACTTGGCTTCACCAGAAGCAAGGAGGATCACCGTGTTTATTTTAAATTAATTGGTGACCGTGTTATTTATTTGGTCTTGTATGTGGATGATATGTTGTTGATTGGAAATGATAAAGAAATTATCCAAGATTTGAAGACCCAACTGTTCTCCAAATTCGACATGAAGGATCTTGGTGCTGCAAACTATATTTTGGGCATGGAAATTAAGAGAGATCGGGCAAAGAGGAAGCTCTGGTTAAACCAGAGGAAGCATGTCGAGACTATATTGCAGAGGTTCAATATGCAGGATAGTAAACCGGTGAATGTTCCTATTCCTGTAGGTGTAAAGCTGTCTGCTGAACAGTGTCCCAAGACACAAGAAGAAGAGGAGCATATGTCCCGTGTTCCATATGCAAGTGCAGTGGGTAGCCTGATGTATGCAATGGTCTGTACTAGACCAGACATTGCACATGCAGTGGGAGTATTGAGCAGGTTTATGTCAAACCCAGTGAAGGAGCATTGGACAGCAGTGAAGCGGGTTTTCAGATATTTACGTGGCACTAGTGATTATGGCTTGTGCTACCAGGGAAGACCAGGATTGGAAAGAATGTTGGACATTCGTGGTTTTGTTGATGGAGACTGGGCTGGAGATCTGGACCAAAGAAGATCTACAAGTGGGTATGTGTTTAGCCTATTTGGAGGCGCAATCAGTTGGATGAGTAAAAGACAGTCTGTAGTGGCTCTTTCAACTACAGAGGCAGAATACATAGCAGCCACTCATGCAAGCAAGGAAGCAGTTTGGTTGCAGAGATTGTGTTCAAGTATGGGGTTGGTACAACAAGCTATAAGGATAGACTGTGATAGCCAAAGTGCAATTTTCTTGGCTAAGAACCCTGCTTATTATTCAAAGACAAAGCACATTGATGTTCAATATCACTTTGTTAGAGATATGGTTGAGGCTAAAAGGGTGTTGCTGGTAAAGGTGGACACTTTGAAGAATGTTGCAGATGCATTGACGAAGTCTGTGAGCACTAAGAAGTTCTCTTGGTGTAGAGAAACAATGGGTGTTGAAGAATTGGCCCAATGACTAAGCTCTCCTGTGGCCCCCTGTGGAAAGAAAACAACAAGTGGGAGAATGTTGGGTATGTGTTATATTCTTTCCACGATTAGCCCCACGCACTGTATGTTGCGTCGGGCTAGCTGGGGGGTCACGAGGGGCGAAGCAGTCCCCACCGTTGGGGTCCGGGGCAGCGCCCCGGCCAAAATTTGTTTTTTGTGCGGACCCACTCATAGGCGGATCCGCCCATGGTTTGTGCATGGTTTTGCACATGGTTTTGGGGTTCGATGGTTTTCGGCCCCTGGTATTTTTGTAGATCCGGTCAAGGGAACTACGGTTATGTTCTAATCCAGGGTTAATGGATTGGGGTTTATGTATGCTCCGGCATGTATATATATGTGTTGTAACACTTAAAGGAATATAATGAAAAATCAAGCTGGTCGTCCCGATTTGGGATCCAGGGGAAAATCTCTGTGTTTATCTGTTTTATGTTTTATGCTCTTGCTATTGTTTATTTTTTATTATAAGAATCGTGTGTAGATATTTTTGTTCAGGGTTAAAACCTACACTTAAGGAGGTGAATTTGATGAGGTAGTGGCTCTCTTCGGAATACCAATAATTGCTTCAATGATTTTAGAGCTTTCAATATTCTCTTGTTTGCCATTCTCTTTAGTTGCATGCTTATGAGCATCCTCTTGCAAAGTGGGTGTAAAACTTTTGCATTCCTCATGAACTCAATCTTCACAAGCTTGAGGTAATGAAAATGTAATTAAATTCCTTCTCGGAACACCTTCATATGCCTCCTTGACTTTGGAGTGTTCTCCATCATGTTGTTCATAACCAAGACCCAAAAACCTAGGCCTTTCCTCAACAAAAATTGGCTCAACTGTGCCTTGTGCATGTTTTTCCAATCCTTTACCATCATAACCCATCTTCATCAATAATTTGGACCCTATTCCTCTAGTGTGTCTTTCAAAAGCACCAACACATTCATCTTGAGAAGAAATTGAAGATAAACTTGAATTTCATACCTCTTTCATGCACATACTTGGCTAAGGTTTCCTTGGCATCATGGAGTTGAGTCTCCATCTCATGCATCTTTGCTAGGCTTTCATTTACAATATGGAGTTGAGTCTCCATCTCATGCATATTTTCAAGAAGCTCTTGCTTCTCCTCCTTCATGGAAATCAACTGCTCTTGAAGTATATTGTTCTCCCTCCTATCTTCATACATCTCTTGCACCATATCATTCATGATGTAAAGCTTCTGCAACATCTCTTTATCAAAGAGTCTTGCTAAGGAAGATTGACTAGAAACAATGCTTGATGAAGTTTCCATCACACTTGTAATGCATAAAAAGCTTCTTTGTTGTGATTTGAGAATTGAGCTCTCAATATTCCCTTCTCTTCACACACATAAACTTGCACACAGTTAATTCTCTTTGCACAAATTCAAAACCAATAGCTAATTCTCTAGCTAACCTTGGCAAATTATCTCAAGCTAAAATGAGCTAAACTTGCTCTGATACCAACTTGATCTGAATATGGGAAAACTAGTTTTGTTGTACTAGCTCCCTCATCAGAATTTAAAAAAATGTGTTTAGGATCGTCTCAAATTAGCCAATTTAGGAGTGGGTTTATGTGTCAAGTTTTGTGTTTTTTAATGAAAAATTCATAAGTTAATTAGTTGTTAAAAACACATGTATAGCAAATAAATTGCAGAGAAATAAAACACAGCAAACACATTACACAATAACTGATAGCAGAGTTCACTCCTCATGGGCTACATCTCCATGGACCTGCTTCAACTGGATAGGCCATCTTTGGATTAATGGTCAATTATCTAATTACATGCACCTAAAGTGCTCCAATGTCTTTTCAACCTACTCCATTGGATTCAAAAGACCCAAAAACCTCAAAATAGACTCTTCAAACTCTGAAAATGGTCTTCAGATGAACTAAGCATGACCTCCCCTCCTGGTGGCCCTAACCTTATTTAATCTTCAAAGTGAAAAAATCACTTACAGAAGTGCTCCAACACCTCTGCAACCTACACCATCATGCTCATAGCATCGAAATCATCTAGGAATGACTCTTCTTGAGCCAAAATTGATCAAAATATGCCAAAGTTATGGCTTCTTCAGTTTTCCCTAGGAAAACTCCTCCAAATCTGGAGAAACTCCAGTTAGCACCACCAAATGTGGAAATGGCACCAAAATTAGCGGACCCGCAAAACTAGCCGCCGAATTAATTTTCTGAATTAATTAATGTTAAGTATATTTAACTGGGAGATTAGCGCTCTAAGCGCATTTAACAAAAATCCGCATTAAAAATGATCTTAGCACTAATGCATGTGATTAGGGGTTAATTAACCCTGCTTAAATGATAAATTGTGCATTATGTATTAGCCTCCACCCTGGTCTTAGCGCTGAGGTTACATGGGCCTGAGGGTTTTCCCTTTAAGCCCCGTTGAAACCTTTGTATCAATTCAAATATATACACATTGCATTATATAGTAAGAAACAATTGATAGCGCAGTTGGTAAGTGTGTTGGTTTGCGTGGGGGAGGTCGTGGGTTCGAGCCCGACCTCTGCCAAAAAAAAAATCTGAACCATATCACCATAAAAATCGACCTTAGACTTTACCAAATTCGGCGTTGGAGGGGGGCGCACGTGGCGGCCTTTGGGCTTGCCACTTGTCCTCTTCCCATTGGCTTAAAATTAAAACCAATAAAATCGTGACAAATCACCCACATAGCAACCAACAACAATTTAACACTTGTCATCTTCTCATTGGACCGGAGGAAAACCCAAATTTTTGTTCTTTGACCTTGTTTGACCCTCTCTTTTTTAAATTCCCCTGTTTGACACGGCGATCACCAGGCTCTAACTTTCACAGATGGACTCTGTTTTGAGTGAAACGAATTGCGTCGAATTCCTCGCAACGGGCCATATCCAGTTGTTCTATTTTTCTATAATTTTGAGCACTTTAAATTTTTGGCAAAATTGCCGCCAATCCAGATTTCGATCACATGGTCAAGTTTTTTCCATAGTCTGAGCTCTGTCACAGAACCGAGTCTACCATAGTTTAATCTCTATCACAAGGATGAGTCTGCCACACTCCGAACTCTTCCATAGTCTGTGTTCTGTTATAGGGCTGAAATTCCTCCACAAGTTCAAGATCAAGAGGTTGAAATCAGAGTTGTAAGGAGGCAGCAATATGCCTTATTAAAGACCAAAAATAGAGCCACAAAGAGATCTGAATTTTGCTTCAATAATAAGGTGAACTTTGCAAATATAAGATCTAAAACAATACCATAAACACTAATTTAGTTCCTTCAAAAAATGCTCCAAGGTTCATGATATGTGAACCTTCTTCACTCTTCCACAGGCCAAATTCTTCTTACTTTTTTTTTTCTTTCTTGACGAGTTGGTGTCTGAATTGGAGGAAGGATGGCACTTATTTGTACTATTTCATTCACCTAAATGAATTGACATGTATGTAGGAGAGGGGGCTAAATTTTCTAGGCAAGGCCGACTTGTTCAAGAAGGGTCGACTTGGACTGTGGTTTTCCAACTTATAAAAATCATTTCTCTTCAACAAAGACGAGTTAGGAGGCATGAAAATACTCATTGGAAAGGGCTTAAAGTCCTTTTTGAGCCTATTCACTTTTCTTCTTTAACTAGACATCCCTTTGAAATCAATAATAAATTATTTTTCAACAGATCCAACATATAGTTCGAATATTAAAGTCTCATGCGATGGTTTATAAGGTTTGGCAACCATCATTTACTAATCGGCCTTGATCGTCCCCCTAATGTGCCCATGTCGAGCTTTCATCCACACTTGGCATGCGAGTTTTTCCTTTCACAGCCTTGTGTATCCTTTTATCTGCATTGGGTTTAGATTGATTAGTCAGATGATTGGAATGCATTCAATTCACCTTTTTCCAGGGCCTTTAACCTTCCTTCTTTGTATCAAATTGATCTATCAACAAGGATTTCATAGCTGAATTAATATGGAAATATTAGTGCTGTATTCAGTGGCGATAGGGAAGAAATGCAGAAGTCATTGTGGCATCCTCAGTCTTAGAACATGCCCCCAGGACTATGTTCGACGGAGATGTATATATTCCATCCTTCGAGCCATGAATTATGCAAATTTTGGTGCTAGGAGTGTAGTGATTAACAAAGCCAGCATCCACAAGCAAGTGTTGATGTTGAGCAAGTTGGCTATGGAGAATGTGAGCTCGTCTTCCCATGGCTTCGCATCCGTCGACGTTAATGAAATTATGGATAGGGTTCTTGAGGCTATGGAATGCATCATCTTGCGTTTGAGCAGTGACACGAGGCTCAAGGAAAATCTCACAAATCCCTCCACTATTAACCAACTCCAAGCTAGAATTGATGCAGATTAAAATTGATTGTCTTCAATGTCAAATTAGGACTGAGATGGCAGCCATTCACTACAAAATGGCGGAGATGGAGGACCTATTTGTCACAAGAATGAAGCTAGCTCCAACGGAGGTTGAATTCGGTGAAGACGCAACACGGAAAAGAGGAAAGAGGTTTCAAGATCTAGATCAGCAAAAGTGACCTTCGAGCTCTATTTTTAAAGATGTTTCGAGGCTAGTTCTTGTTTTTTCTTAGTTTTAATTCCTGATGTTATGCAAATACTATTTATATATCGGAATCTTCTACAGAGTATAAAATAGGCATCTATTTAGAATTATAGGGATCACCACCTAATCATTGGATTTCCTTCCAACAATTTTATTTTTTAAGAAACGAAATATTGATCTTCATTAATAAAAAATTGTTTTTGGGCTAGTTCCCTTGCATATTATTCATATTCTTACATATTATTCTAGAGAAATATTGCAATCCCAAGAGATATTGCATTCAAAGATCCCAAAAATGAGAATTCTATAACCACTGTCATGAATATATGTCGGCTATAAAAAGGGAAATAGACTCCTAAGATGGCAATAGATTCCTTAGGAATTTATGTACCAAAAAAAAAAAAAAAAAAACAGAGATTGCATATTAAATGACAAAGGAGATTCCAAGTGCTCCCGTTGGCCATGATGTTGAGACTCAATTCTAATCATTTGCCCCTAAATCCGGAGCATGTTTGTTCTTTTTCCTCTCCGGCTCTTCGCTAAATCCAATCGTAGCCTCAAATAAGAGAATCCCACCGTTGTCTTGACCTTCAAGTTTTGCCACCCAAGCACCCAATGTTGATAACTCGGAGTGAATTTCAACTTTGAATTTCTCCAACCAACCATGTTGGAGCTCTTGTTTTGTATTGATCAGCAATTCATTTTACTTGTGCTCTTGCTTAGCCAACGTGTTCTTCTACTATAGAGCCATTAATAACCTTTCCACTAACTCGACCAACCTGTTGGTTTTTACCCACTCGTCCTCCGATGATTATCCTATCATGCTCGCCATTGTACTATGTTGGACTATCATGAATGTAGCTCCAAAAGAAAAGAGCCTCCTGGAGGCACATGTATAAACATGCAACAAGAGTGCAATGTGAGGCACAGGAACATTCTTTTCATGGATGAGCAGAATAGCGAAGAGGGATAAGGAGAGAGAAAATAGAATTTATGCATTGTAGTAGCCCACGAACCATAAGCCTTACTTATTTGTATTCGCAATCATTTTCTATACAAAGAAAGAGAGCATAGCGGCCTCACTTTCTAGTTGAGTTTTCTTCCAAAAGGGTTTCCTAGGTTATATCTTGTGTCAATCATGACCTATGAATTTTTATTTTGTTGTTCTCTATTTTTATATAAATTTTAATTTGCATGCATACACAATAAACAATAATCTACAAATCCATAACCCTAGCCTAGAGCGCTCGTGCAGCGGCTCTCGCTAGTCCCTACTCGATGCTCTCGCCTCTGGCCTCATGGCCCCTCCGGAGTCCATCTCGCAGGAGGCTCCCCCTCTCAATCATGTTGTGGCCTTCTCGGCCCTCATTGCCTCCTTGGATCCGCCCCCTTTCTTCCCCCCCCCCCCCAAACAGTAGCATGTGATCTCTAAATTTGTGAAGAAGTTGGATGGAATTCAGGAAGTCTCTCTGCCCCGACGATTCTTCGAATGGTTGCTCTCTCCTTTGCTGAGAAAGGTCTTATAGGACAATTCACGAGCCTATGGCCATCACCCAATACTGCCCAGAAATGGGTTGAGCACAACTAGTTGGACAAAACGCAAGGGAAAATCTCCATTAAATTCGGTGGCAGGGGTTTCTTCACCTTCTATTTTGAAACAAAGGAAGATAAAGATCTGACCTTCAGGAATGAGTCATACTTCATGGACGCCAAGGGGCTCTATATGAACAAATGGATGCCATATTTTTATCCAGATCTAGATGTCCCAAATGCGGTCCCAGTTTCGGTTCGTCTCCCCCATCTACCACTGCATTGTTGGAGGGACAATTTTGTAAGATCGATCGCGAACGCAGTCGGAAAATTCATAGACAGAAGTGAATCGAAGGACAACATGCAAGCTTGTGCTAGGCTCTGCATTGAGGTAGATCTTGGAAAATGACCCCCCCGAGGAAATTAAGTTGAAGGTGGACAATTGGACGCATATCCAACAGCTGGATTATGAACAACTGTCTATCAAATGCAAGGTATGCCACAATATGGTCATTTTGCAAATAGATGTCAGAAAACGATTGAGATTGTGAACTCTGACAATTTTGAACTCCAGTGGGAAGTTATCAAAAAAAAAAATCCTCCTCTAATTATAAATTTGATGCGCCTTTAACATCCCTTCTCTCCTCCATGTCAGCTGGTCCTAGCAACCCTTCCCCTCTTGATCCCCCATTGATTCCCTTTCAGCCTCCTCCTAGACCCTCATTGATTTCCTCAAATCCCTTCATTGTGTTGTCCTCTCTAGTAGAAGACCCCCCTCTCCACTCCTCCTCCCCCTCCCCTTCTGAATTTATCCCCCCATCTTCCCCCTCCAAATCTAGCCCACTCCCATCATTATCTAAGCCTTCCTTCACTTGGGTTATCACTAAAAATGCTCCAAAGTACTTGGGACCTATCTTGGAAATAACTAAAAATCTAGACCAGGAAGAAAAACTACCAAACACCACAGGAATGAGGGAGCTCATAAGGATATAGCTCTGGGAATGCAACAACCAATAGAGACTTTCATTTGAATGCATAACACCAAAGAGCCAATTCAGCAAGTCATAGGAAGGAAGTTTGGGTCTTTACCCCCAAACCTTAAGTAATGAAAGCACTCACATGGAATTGTAGGGGGATTAGAGCACTCCTCTAAAATCAATGCCCTAAAAGATCTCATCAATCAAAAGCATCTAGACATAATTCTCCTTAAAGAAAAGAAACAGGAAGAAAATGGTATGGAAGCAATCATAAGAAGACTCAAAACTATACATGCACAACTATAAGATCAAGAGGTGCATTTGGAGGAATAGCTATAAGCTGGAATAAAAACTCATGACATCAACAAACAAGCTCAAAGAACCAACACTGGATAAAATTAAAGTTGCAAAATGTGCAAAGAGATATCATGATAATAGTCTACATCATATATGGCCCAAACCATTATCGTGACAAAGAAGTGTGTTGGCAATATCTTCAAACTGACATGGAAGATGAAGGTAGCAGCAATTTTATCATCCGAGGTGATCTGAATTTGGTTATGCATCCAAAAGAGAAAAGAGGGGGATATTATTCTCTCGATCCTTCAAGAGACCATTTGAAGTGCATTATGAGAGACCATAATTTGGTGGACATCGCTCCCAAGAACCGTAGCTTCACATGGAGCAATCGCAGGCTTGGTTCAGGTAACATTATGGAAAGAATATTGGATTGCTTTATTGTGGAAGTTTCTCTCATTTCCCTCCTAAACGTCGCCACCTCCACTATCCTGCCATGTTTGGCCTCGGATCACTACCACGTCACTCTGTTCCTTGGAGAGAAATCAAACTTCGAGCCCCTCCCTTTCCGCTACAATCCACTATGGTGTGACTCCCAGGATGCAAGAGTAATTGTTGAAAGCACATGACAAACGCAGGTAGAAGGATCTCCCTTGTTCAGATGGGAGACGAAATTAAAAGTCATTCGCACAGCTCTCAAAGACTGGGCTAAATAACACTATAGAGAACCAGAATTAGCCAAACAGGACACGAAGTAGAGGCTAGAAGAAATCCAAAACGATATAGAGGATCATGGTATCACCAAGCAAAAGCAAGATCACGAAAAGGAATTGTATTGGGAAATGTATAATTCGAATAGAAAGGAGGAAGAAAAATGGAGGATTAATCCAAGAGCCTTTGGCTCTAGGCCGGGGATAAGAATACCTCATTCTTCCATAAACAATCAAAGGTCGGAACTTTTAAAAACACCATCTCAGCCATAAAATTTGATGAGGGTAACACAATAAAAGAGCAAGCTGAGATTAAATTGGCAACGCATCAACACTACAAAATCCTCTTAACAGAGAATATGGGGATAGAGGATTATGAAGACCTTATGAAGCAAAATTCAACCATGATCATTGAAGAAATCAATTCTACCTTATCCAGGGATATTGGTGAAGACGAGATCATCAAAGCGATCTAGACTCTTCATTCAGACAAAGCTCCAAGGCCTGATGGATTTTCTATCAACTTCTATGAGACCCTCTGGCAGATAATCAAAAAAGACCTCATCAAAATGGTTCATTGCAGCCAAAGGAAAAAAACTATAGGTGGATTCACAAACTCGACCTATCTTGCCCTGATCTCTAAAGAAGTGCGCCCTTCCACCTTCTCCAGATTCCGCCCAATATCCCTATGCAACTCTTCCTACAAAATCATCACTAAAATCCTTTCCACCCGTATTAAAACCTTTCTCCCCAATCTTATCTCCGAAAATCTGGGAGGTTTCTTAGCCAATCGGAAAATCTCTGACTCCATACCACTGGTTCAAGAAGCTATTCACTCCAGTATGAGTAGAATGGAAAAGGGTTTTGTTCTTAAGTTGGACCTTGCCAATGCCTTTGATAGGGTAAGGCATTCTTTTCTTTACTCTGTCCTAAGGAAATGGGCTTCAATGAAGAATTCATCTCTTTTATTCAAGCTTGCATTTGTCACCCATGGATCTCCCGCCTGGTCAATGCAAGAGCAGGGGCTTTTTTCCAATCTTCTAGAATCCTTAGGCAAGGATGCCCCCTATTCCCTTTCCTCTTCATCCTCATGGATGAATCCTTTAGCAAAGACCTGGACTTCAATCGCAGAGTGAGCTTAATCACAGGTATAAAATTTTGCAATGGGACCAAGAACATGAACCATTCCCAGTTTGTTGATGATACATTACTAATGGAATGAGCTACTTGTATAGTTGCTAGAAGATTCAAAATTTTGCTCGATAGATTTATGCATTATTCAAGAGGTCTAATCAATTATCTTAAAAGTTGCATATATGGTTGGAATGCAACTCGGAATACCATTCACAACATTGCCCAAATTTTTGGGGTTCCATACAAATGGAACTGGAATCACTTCAACTATCTCGGGATGCCTATAAGTTGCGGTCCTTTGAAGAATGAGGTATGGAATATTACCCTCAATAAGATGAAGAGGAAAATTTTCCAATGGGGAGCCACTTGGCTCAATATGGTTGGGCACTTGGTCCTAATAAAAGTTGTTCTTTCTTCCTTGCCTTTATATCAATTCTCACTTTTACAAGCCCCAATCGACATTCAAAACAGAATGGATACAATCCTCAGATATTTTTTATGGCAAGGAGGCAAGCAAGAAAAAAGGACGTTCAAATTGGTAAAATGGAGGCATGTCACCGATAAGTATGAGAATGGAAGTTTGGCCATTCGCATTCCTCAGCGACTGAATCTAGATTTTGGAGGCAAAATTGTTTGGAGACTTGTCATAGGACATCAGTGATGGTGGAAGCAAGTCCTGGAGAAGAAATATGTCTTAGCCTCAAGACAGTGTGCACTGGATCAACCTATTCCCAATAGGCCATGCTCTCGCATTTGGTCTCTTTGCAAGAATGTTGTTCCCTTTCTCCGCGATCACACCTCCAAATTTCCTCTCGGGGGCCTTATCATTGACATATGGAATGACAAGATCATGGGCAAGCCACCCCTTGCAAATGATCCAAGTCTCCTTCGCATTCAACTCCATCTCAGGGGTCTTGGCATCAACACATTAAATCAAATATCATATTAGAAAGAAAATAATAGTCATTGGGATGGCTAGCTATTCCCAAACCTCCCTCCTTATCTGCACAACGACAGATTAAAACTTGCAAGCATGCTCAATGGCGTTGCCCTTTTAGCAAGGGGTGAAGAAGATAGTTTCAGATGGGATCCCACTGGATCCCCCTACTCCATCAAAGCGGGATATGAGATCCTCCTTGATGAAACCTACCCCTCCCCTCTATGGGCTACCTGGAAGCAAGTATGGAAATCAGAAGCTCTTCCCAAAATAAAAATCTTTACTTGGATCTTAGCAAAGGGGAAGATCCTGACTGCGGATAACCTGAAAAAGAAAGGCATACAAGGAGCCTCTAGATGTTCTCTCTATAATGTCTCTGAGGAATCTATTCAGCACCTTTTCGTTGCTTGTTCTTTCGCCCAAAATTGTTGGAACCATCTCTCTTCCCCTCTTTCAATGGAGATCGACACAAATGCCACAATTTTAGATTTTGTAGCACAATGGAAAAAGAAATACCCATGTGCGAAAAAGGGAAAGAACATTGTCAAAATAATCTGGGAAACACTGCCTTATGTCCTCCTTTGGAACATATGGCTCATGAAGAATAAAGTCATTTTCTGTGATCAAAAGCCATGCATGAGAAAGGTGCAAAGTAATACATGTAGTCTACCTGTTGAGACGATTCTCGCCAAGAAAAATAATTATTTCAACATAAACGACATGCAAGTTGAGGAAAGGTAAATATTCAAAGGCGTGCTTGACCACCTTCCGCGATATCGCAAACCCTTTGTAATGCAACCCAAACATAACGAGCAGTGAAAAGTAGGATTAAAAGAGAAGGAATTCTTAGAATGGCATGATGGATCATGTTGACCTAATTTCTTCTTTGATTGTGCTTCAAAGTCAAATCCTAGCGCAACTAGAGCAGGTGGTCTCCTGACATACCAACATGGCAATCACATTGCCTCCTTCAAATGGGGATTGGGGCAGATGACGAACAACAAGGCAGAAGCATATGCCATGATACAAGGGCTCCAATTAATCAAGAAGCTAAAAATAAAAAATGTTATCGGAGACACCTCTATTGTTATCTGAATGATGTTGAATGCCTCAACGTCCCCCAACATCGACCTCAATAGACTCATAATCAGAAATCGCACCCTGGCTCAAGATATTGGGGATCTAACCTTCTATCACATCCTCAGAGAAAATAACAAAAAAGTGGATTCCTGCTCCAAACCCACTGGTCAACTATTCTCCCAATGACTCACACTCCTCACCCCTATCCCTTGATTTTATCCATGCATCCCCTCAACATGATGTTACTCTTCTATATATGTGCCTCCTCGATTTTATTCATGCACCTCTATCATGAACATCCCTCCTCCCTCTCCTATCTCGTGAACCTGTCTCCCTTCCCTCTCTAAATGTCCCCCTCCCTCATTGTGTTACTCGCCTCTCCCATCTCTATTTATTCCCCTCCCCTATCTTCTGTTGCTCACGTCCTCTATTCTCCCCTTAGCGCAGCATCTTTCTCCTTTCGAGTTGCCTCCCAGCGCACCCTCCCCTCCCTTCTCGGAGCTCCTGCGCCCTCTGCCAGATCGACGCTTTTTTCTCTTTGCAGCGTCCGACCCTCTCGGTTTCTGCGGACCTTCATCCATTCGGCCTCCCCTCTGCCTTCCCCCTGGTCCTCCCCTCCCCTCGCTCCCTCTATTGCAGCGTTTTCCTCATTCCTTTCAACCAGAATGAGAAGTGAAGACTGCCTCCACTGCTCTGATATGCAAGCATAAATGGACCTAATCAAGGCACATCTCAAGATCACTCGGGGGAAGCATACTGCAGATGTTAACTTCCTTCGCTATCAAGCTCAATCCTTCTCAGAACCACTGATAAGAGTCAACAACTGTTGCGCACACATAAAAGAAGCTTTGGAAAGCCTTCGATATATGATGGGAAAAAAAACAACCCCAAGTTCAAGCTCCAACAATGAAAACAATATTAATTTGGACAACAATCTTGGTACTTGAGATAACTCCAACGGGTAGTGAAACAATAGGAGCTAATTCCTCTGCATCTCCTTTGCATGTTCATGGACTGCCATACTTTTATGTCTTATGTCTTTTAAATTCACTGTTATGTTGTTTCAGTTTGTCAGAATCTACCAAAAATCAGGGTTAAAGCATAGTTGCAATAAACATTATCCAGGAGGTTGGGTTTTTGTCTTAACACCCCTCCTTGGCATCTCATTATGTAAGTCGGATGTAATGGAGCTCTCGCTCCCCACTTTTTTTGGAAAATAGCTAGCAACCGACTTTATTATAAAAATAAAAAATAAAAAAATCTACAAATCCATAAATCTAAAGAAAAATAAACCCTCATACTCTAGATTTTAGATTTTTAAGTTAATTTTATCAAATATGTTGTAATGACCTATCTAGTGGAATATCCACATTAATTTACAGATCATCGTTTTATATTCTGCATGGTTTTTTCATGTGGATGCAAAGTGATTTATACTTTTAAAAGATATTCATGTTTCACATCGTGCATGGAAAATTTGGTGCAAATGTGAAGTTCTTCATGGATATTTTCCTCTATATACTCTATCATCACATCCTACATGGCCCCCTATGCAAATGTAAATGTCTTTCAATTTTCCTCACTTCAACATCTCATGCCATGAGATGTTATTAGAAGAAATTTCAGCGTAAAAGTGGCCTCTAAAGAAAAATAATAAAATAATAGTTAAAATAATAAAATAAGAATTATGAATTTTGGAGGGAAAAGAAAAAAAATACATTTTTCAATTGTATTTTGGGCTTATCTCCTTATAGGTTCACCCAAATTTCAAGTGTAGACCCCCGTTGGATGCAGAGTTAAATTATGGATCCAAAGAGTACCCATTATACATATTTTTTAGTAGACCCACAATGCTAAAAATTGAAGAACACCACATTTTTCCAATGTATCTTCAATTTTTAGCAATGTGGGTCTTCTCAAAGATAGATATTCATAATGGGTACTAGCTAGATGCAAAATTTAATTCTACATCCAACGAGTGTCTACAATTGAAATTTGAGTTAACCTATAAGGAAATAAGCCAAAAATACAATTAAAAAAAAAGTAGTTTTTTTCTTTTCCCTCCAAAATATTTACATGTACCTCTTTTTAAATTTAAAGGATTTTAATTGATTTACATATTATGACATGGAAATTACATGGAAATTTCATGGGCAATTTTAGGTTGATATTTCCTCTAATATGCTTTATATCCCACATGTATTGTTGCATGCAGATGTAGAGAACTTAATTTTCTCACCCATTAGCCACATTTATCTTGTCCAACCCTACTTTAATTGTTATATGTAACCATGGAGGAGTATGTAATTAACATGTTCCTTTGAACTTGCACCCTCCCCTAATTCAAATCATAAATGCATTATATAGAAAGCTACCAAAAGTATCAAATTTTTATGGTTTCAAACTTTGTAGACTTTGTATGCATAGATAAAAACTTGAATAAATGTTGATTTACATTTTTATAACAATATTAATACATCTCTATAATATTAATATCTAAATCATTTAAAACTTTAAAAAAACCAATATTATTTATATTTTTTATCTCTTAAAAAATGTATTAAATCATTAAAAAAAATCCAAATATAATAGAAACCACAACACTTACGATATAGTAATTTTTATAATGCTCTTGCAAGACATCATAACTCCAAGTATCTTCAATATAATGAATACTCCAACAATAATGAGAAAAATATTTCTCCAATACTATTGTTTCCCATCATACAAAGATAATCATTCAACACATCAAACCAAAAGAAAAAATAAACATACATATTTTTAAACAATGAAATAACTGTTACAATCATTAGGAAAACCAGTCCCATTAATAAATCCACCAATATTGCAAAAAATTAAACTAAAAGAAAAAGCATACATACATATTTTTAAACAATGAAATTGCTATGACAATTAGTAGAAAACCACTTCCATTAATGAATCCACCAATATATGAATTAAAGGACCACTACCTTGTAAACATCAAATACAACAAATACCTTGTATGTCTTCCAACCTACAGTTAATACCTTGTGTGGCTTCCAACCTCCACGAGTTTAAGAAAAGGGCGTCTATATTTTGCAACATAAAAATAAAAGAAAATTCCTTCACGTGGGAAATAGAAAGCTTTAACAAAATATCCCTTTTAAAATAACATTGATAATGCTTATTGCACGATATCCCCCTTATTCCAAGATTCTCTTTATTGAGTGATGTGCAATCTTAACTGAATCACTCTCACACAGCCTATGCTATGCTCTTTCAACTTTATCATTCGCCCAACCTGTCAAAAAAATTAGCAGTAGCATGTCAAATCAGTTGGATTATTTTTCCGGTTTAGATTTCAATTTATAGAGAATGATTTACAATATATATAAATTAAGTTGTTGATAAATTTTGATTAGCATTAATTTATGATAAATATCAAAATATATTTTATTTTATTTTATTGAACTAAGTTGTTGGTAAATTTTAATAGGTATTAATTTATGAAGAATATCAAAGCACACATTTTATTATTTTTTTATTTTTTCTAACTAGGTCATATTAGGCCAAAGCCAGCATCAATGTTGGAAGGAAGAACAAGATGCCCTTGAACAAGATGTAAATAGGCATCAATCCATGATAAATATCAAAATGCACACTTCATTATACATCTCAAGAAATCATAAAAATTAACTAAATTATTAGTTTTTTTTATTGATGATAAGCAATCCATAGCACGCTTCATTATAATTTTTATGATAATAATTTTCTAGGATTGATTGTGTCGATCTAACTTGGTCACTTGAAATAGTTTAATTCCCCCAAAAGTAGCTCCCATCCTTAACTCCTCCTAGTGAAATTTGAACATGCAACCTACGGGAGACTAAACCCCATGCAAACCAATCTGTCTACACCTCATGGGTATTTATTATTATTATTATTGATACATATATATTTTTATAAAAATAACCTTTAAAAATTTCATAATCGTGTAGATTTATTCTCACTTTATCATAGAGATTTTTAATCTGTAATAGCTTATGGTTTATTAATATCATATGCCCACAAAAACAGTAAACCATTTCTTATAATACTTTTCATAAACAATTCCATATCCTCAAAAAACCATAATCTATTTCTTATTATACTTATTTATATCAATTTTTTAATTAATAAATTTAATTAAAAAAAGAAAAAAAATAACATAATTACTTTAGAAATAAGTCTCAACCTTTAATTTGAAATTAAAATTAATTTTTCATCCTCCATCTTTTAATTATTGAAAAGTATATTAAAATGATAAAAATTCTATTCCTAAATAAACAAACCTATCACCAAATAACAACACAATTTTGAAAAATATTATAATATTTTTTTTTTAAATAACCATAGAAAAACATATAATTATTTTTTGAACAAAGACACAAATATGACAAACTAGAGGGGGGTTCATCATGCCCGGGAAATTTGAAAAAGGTGTAGACAGATCACAGCATACACCATGCGACACTTGTTTATAGTAGAAACAACACCCTTATTCCAAGAATGGATCATTGTGTGGGTACGCCATATGATTTTCTTAAATGATTTCCAAAACTTTAGAGTCAGGTATTTTAATTAATAAATATTAGTTCAATTTTATTAGTATAATTAGTTGACGATGGGTTTTGTTAGCAAGATCACTCAAGATCAAATTTCATGATGTGATTATGCAATCTCCCAAGTGGCAATTTTGACAAATTAGATGTGACAATTTTGACAGATTAGATTCCCAAGTGACCACTGATGAATTAGATGCCCCAAGTGGCAATTTTAACAAATTAAATGTGACAACTTTGACAAATTAAATCCCCAAGTGACCACTGATGAATTAGATGCCTTTAGATGGTAGCTGAAGCCACAAGATCACAAACAAACAAAATATTAATAATTATTATAAATAAATAAAATGAATATTATTATTATTATCCAATTTTAAGATCACTCCTAAAGCCAAAAAAATATTAATAATTATTACAAGTAAAAAAAAAATATTATTATTATTATTATCCAATTTTAAGGTCACTAAGTCTATCAAGGTATTATATATATACTCTACCTGCTGTAGTTTTGAACACATATGATCTCTAAGAATGAAATACATACTCTTAATCATTAGGCCCACTCAAACTCTTAACTATTAAACCTACTCAAGCTTAACTATTACAAACTAAATAAATTGATATTATAACTCAAAAAATTAATATTAAAAATAAAATAAATTAATATTCTAAACTTTATAAACTCAAAAAATTATAAACTCAAAAAATAAAAATATTTTAAGATATTTAAATTAAACACTTTGATTAATAATATAAACTTTATGAATAATATTATATTATTTTGTACTCGAAGCTTTACCCAAAATAAACAATTTCGAATCACTTTATGTCATGACTATATATGGAGTGAGAGGCACTATAATCACGATTATCATATCCCAAGCTACACGGTATTATTGGACAATGCTCTTTATTCAAGTGCAATTCCAGCAATCACGGTAGCAAGCTGTCAGTAACTATTAATTTGGCTTAACACGCATTTTTTTTTTTATGTCAATCACTATTAATTTGGCGTAACACATATTTTTTATTTTTCATGTTACAAGTTATTTAATGTTGGTGGGTAGTATATATTTAAGGACATGTCTACCGAGCTCGCGTTTTGGCCCGGACGGCAGAAATCCGCCGGAATCCGGTCAACTAAATTTGCAAAAATCAGGTAGTTGCAGTGCTTGGAATCCATTTTTGACAGTGGAAATGGATTCAGCACTATCAAAAACCCCTGGTGCACTCAAAATACTAATGTTTAACAACTATAAACAAGTTTCTGGGCAAATCTTTGCCGGATTTTCTGAAAATCGTTCCCGGATTTTGGGTCAAAACGCGGGCTCTTTAGACTTCGGTTATATTTAATTGTTAAATTTAAATTTGTTTAAATTTAATTGTGAATCATATTAAATAACTTATAAAATAGGTATAGCTATTTTGGCAACACATATTTTTCATATTCCCAATCTATAGTTATAAGTAATTTAATATTGGTGAGCAATATATATCGAACTGTCAACTGTTAAATTCAAAATTTATTTAAATCTGAACCCATTAGATAACTTAAATTTAAATTTGTTTAAATCTGAACCCATTAGATAACTTATTGGGTAGGTATGGCAATAACCGCCTGAAAAATAATGGTCGCCATTAACTTATTATTGTCTTAAGAAGCTGTCAGTGATGTCAAAAACATGCTGTCAGTGACAATTAACTTGGAGGACCGAAGCCAATGTTTCTGAGACCACTGATGTGATGGGAATTAACTTGGAGGACCGAAGCCAATGTTTCTGAGACCACTGATGTGATGGGAATGGAAGACAAAAATTGTTCAAATATATTATAATGTTGTCCCCCTGTCTCAAGGACGGCTCACTTCAAAGCATTGATGTTATGAACACCAACATTTCAAAGATGTCTGCTTTTCCAAAGAATGAGGCGACAACGTTTCTTTTTCCTTTTTTGGGGGGTTTACACCATGGTTTAAAGCATTAATGTTATTTTGTTAGGACTTCAGTATGGTTGTTTTAAAGCATCAATCAATAACAGATATGAACCTCAGATTACAGAGTATTTAACCCAATTATAGAATAAGCACCCAGTTATACTCTATCCACTTCAAGTATACACCCATTCAGCACATTACGTACTATATAACCCAATATTTATTTTAACAGATGTTTTCAGCACCCTACACACCATGAAAAGGAACTTGATTGCCCTCATAAATGAGATATTCGAAATAACAAATATGATCGACGCCGATGACCTGTTTAAAAAAAATCCCATTGCTATTGCTATTGATTCATTGAAAAAACCTTTATTTACTACACATCTCAAATTTACAAAAAATTGGCATTTTGTGTCAATTCTGATTGAACAAAAGACAAACTTTGGAAAAGCAGGTATAGAAGAATTATACGGAATAATCTTTTCGATTTATAAACTGGAAGTAGAGAAAAAGTGATTCAACCTGGTCTTAACGTGTAAAGACAATTTCAGATCCCAAACAGTGTACCCGACTGTTTAGCGGTCAACAAGAACAAACTTGGACGTTGGTAGAACGAACTTTCAGTACGCGGGTAGAGAGATTTCAACTTCAAGTGCTTCGAGAGGAGAATAGAGAAAATTATATTTTAAAACCAAACAAATTGTTATTCGAAGGCGCCTCAATCTGGAATAGATCACAGCTACTATAACATTTTCAGCACTCGAGAGGGAAACATTTTCTATCTTAAGATCATCAAAAAGCTACTCTTCCAAGATTAGGAGGGCATCCAGTGATCAATTTTGAAGGGGGGCTCGTCTTATATTCAATTAGAAGATTTATGCAGCTTCTCATAATGAGAGAAAAAGACATTTTCATTTGCAATTAGAAGGGTATATATTTATGTAGCTTCCCATACTGAAAAGCTTAAAAAAACATTTGTATTTTCAATCAGAAAGTTATATATTTATATAGCTTCTCATAATGAAAAGTTAAAAAAAAAACATTTTCATACATTTTGATTGACAATAGTATAATAGTATATTATCGCTCCATTTCATTTTCAATCAAATTTATTCCACCAGTTTCTTTAAGCCACCTATCTTGAATCTGTATTACATAATAAATGTCCTAAAACCTTAAATGACTGCATAAGTGTTTTCCTTCTCTCACGGTAAACACTTTTGATTTCTTCTGCATAACTGTTTTCCTTCTCTATCCAGGTAAACACTTTTGATTTCTCCTTTTTGTTGTCCTAAAAACTTAAATGACTGTGTAGGTGATTTCTTTTCATGTCCTTTGAGACCTATAAACCTTCGAGGTTTTGATTTCTTTTTGTCCTTTTGAGACCTATAAACCTTCGAGGTTTTATGTCTTTTTGAGACAATACTCGGTTTATAGGACATTTTCTCACATCCAATTTAATTGCAAAAAGATCAACAAAATCAAAAATGTTAATTTTTTTTTCAGGAGTATAAACCTTGTATAACAAAATCAAAATTAAACACATTCAATCTAGTTAAAAAATTTCGTTGAGATCTTTGATTTTTTTTGAAAGATGTGAAATTAAAAATTATATTAATAAATTCCAAATTACAAACATCGTATCACTCTTTTATTAAATTTCATCACAAATATATCAGCATCTTTCAACTGTAACTATGCTGAATAAAGACTAAATTTAAAGACAAAAATTAGGACTAAAATTTAAAAACAAAAATTAGGTTTTTCATTGATGTACTCGTGAAATCCACTACTTAAGATTGCATGTTTTTTGATGCCCTGACTTGATCTGTGGCATCGGCCTCATACATTTAAACCAGTTTTTTTGGTGATTTGAGCTAGATTTGGCTCGCTCGATTAGAGCAATGCCTCTTCCGAAAAAGGGGGGGGGCATTTTATTCCCTATTTATCCAGCATGTAAAGCTAAAAAATGACCACATTCAAGCTGTTGTTGTAAACGATAGAGTTTCACAGTTCCTCCATCTGAAGAAACGGCTTTTCACTGGCAGATTAAAAACAAAAAATTGTTGTGAGTGATTGAAGGACGCACCTTGTTAATCCTATCTCTGACCGCAGATGTTTTATTCTCGACAACAGTACGATGCAACACTGGAAGACCCAGATCCTGGAGAGTTCGTGTATAGAGTTCCCTGGTGCCTGGGAAGCCCCTCAGAAGAGTTATATACAAGCGTAAACTCCTCCCAGATGAGTTATATACAAGCGTAAACTCCTCCCAGATGAGTTATATACAAGCGTAAACTCCATGTGATGCGATGGGAGCGGCCCCCATGGTGCCTCCATACACAAACATTCCCATCCCTCTTCCGATTTTCTTCTCCTGCCCTCAAAAATATCTTCTCCTATTTTTCAACCATGGTGGAAATTTTCAACAGATCCTCCTGCATGTGTCTCTGGTCAACAAAGTTAGATTGTCACAAACAAGATGCATGATGAGAGTTCTGTCCTTGTAAGAATCTTCCTTCACCTAAGGTATCTAGCTCCGGGATCGCCTCATCAAATGCATGTTTTGCGAGATTACAGGCTCCGTTTGGCGAAATCAAAATCTCATGGTAAAATATAGAGAAATTAAGAGCCAACCCTAGCCTAATAGGGATGCGTTGGAGGCAGCTCCCGCCCAAGCAATATCCCGCCCAAACTTGTTCTCAGCGGCCTCCTTCCTCTCGGCGCCTTTCTTAAACACCGTAAGGTATCGATGGTAATCACCCTTCGCCTTGAGATTGAAAGACCTTGGACTCCACGACCGTGGAAGAAGGGTTGAGATGGGAGTAGAGAAGGCGGAGAATGCCCTCACACATCTTGGAAAGCTCCGCCCTGTACTCACTGATGGTGACCACATGCTCATCATTGCCCCTGCTCTCCTCATCTGCTAGATGGAGGAGATGATCCTCCACGAGGCCCTGCTAGGAGATAGATACCAGGGTGCCCTCCTACTCTGTAAAGTCCTCCTCCACAAACTCCACTACACTGTAAGCTCCTCCACCTCCACCGTTTAGTCCACAAATATCGATAGCCATAGAAAGAGTATCCAAATTTTTTTATCATGTTGGAAATTTATCCTCATTATCTAACCATAGGAAGAGTATCCCGATTCTTTATCATGATCACAGTATGTTGGAATTTTATTACCATTATTTTTAAAAATAACCATAATAGTGGAAAACAATACATAATCTTGGTATTAGTATTCATTTATATAATGATAATAACAATAGTACTGGCATTCATTTGTATAATGAATATGAAATGTCGATATTCATTTGTATAATGATCATCGTATTCATTTGTATATTGATCATGGTAGGTTGGGATTTATGTTACCACTACTCTCACATAATAAATAAATTTAAAGGAAAAAATTACAAAAACACAAAACAACTTGACTGACTGAAGGAATATTTGCATAAAAATTATGGTTAAAAACTAGACGGAAGGAATATTCCAATAAAGATTATGGTATGTTCAGATTTATAAAACCTTCGCAGAATATTTTGTGAGGATTATAATATCTTGAGATTTAAAGATCATGGTATTCAACTCTTAGCACTATGGATAATTAGCATATTCCAGCACCCGCAAAGGGGCATAATTTATAACAAAGGCCACAAACCATGGGAAAGGGATTAGCATATCCCAGCACACACAATGAGACGTGATTTTTAACGAAGGCCACAAACCATGGAAAAGGGATTACTATATGCCAGCACACGCAAAGAGACGTGATTTTTAACAAAGGCCACAAACCATGGAAAAGGAATTACTATCCCCACACACCCCATGGCCACGCACACCATGCACACCAGAGAAGAGAGAGAAATTTACTAAGGACACACATTCATCCTGCAGCAAATCAAGGAAACACTAAATCTTGGTTCAAGTTTAGATATATCAAAATTTATCAAGGAAACACTAAATCTTGGCTCACGTTTACATATATCAAAATTTATGTAAATAAAGCTTGGTTGGCATTTATATATATCAAAATTTCTGAAATCAAGAATCATTAAAAGACTAGAAGACACTGCAGTCAATTGAAGTCAATTGGGAGCAATTCTGGAACAGACTCTTTGAAATTGACCAAAGAGGAAATAAAACTCTTTGAAAAATGAACAAAAAGGAAATAAGACTCTACGAAAAATTGAGCAAAGCGGAAATAAGACTTCGAACATTGTATAATTTTATTCAAAGCACAGAAATTATCACTTTCACTTTAAATTGAAACAGAGGAATCCCCTGAGGATTGTTTAAATTGGTCGAGTTACCAGGATCAATGGGAAGTCACAGGATCAAAATTGAGCGATCAATTCGGATCAATGGGAAGTACAGGATCAAGATCAAGGTCGAGTTACCAGGATCAATGGGAAGTGACAGGATCAAAAAATTGAGTGATCAATTCGATCAATGGGGAGTACAGGATCAATTTGAGTGATCAATTCTCCTCAATACCATCGGAATATCGGAGTTACATTGGAGTTATATTGGAGTTAGACGTTGGCAATAATAAACCCCTCCGGAGTTACATCGGAGTTAGGCTTTGGCAATAATAAACCCCGTAATAAACCCCTCCGGAGTTACATCGGAGTTAGGTTTTGGCAATAATAAACCCCTCCGGAGAAAAATAACTCTTGTTATAGCATACTAGCGCAATAAAAAATAACTTTCAAGATAACTTTGAAGTTATTTAACAGCAAAATCTGCAGAGATTAACTTTCAAGTTCTTTAACAGCAAATTCTGCCAAATAATTTCGGATCACTCTCGCCCTAGTCCCTAGTCCCAAATAATTTCGGATCAATTTTTAATTCAAATTGATCTTTCAATGAGCAAAGAATCTGAGTGTAACTGACTTTGTTAGCTTAGGTTATTGAACCCAGAAAAACTTTATAATAGTTATCGTTTCTCCTGCAAATTTGTATCAACGGAAATTCTAAGAACAGAGGATCTACTAAAATTCTTTCCAAAAAATTCATTCTTCAGATATGAGCATGTTTTCAATTTGGAGGAAATTCCAGTAATTATTAATTACTGTGGAAAGATAGAAATCAACTAAATCACAATATCAATCGGATCATATTAGCATTAAAAAAATAGTCCTGGACAAAAAATGTGTATTCACAATCACAACAGGGAGAGCCCTGATAATGCAAGGTACGAAACTGTAATCTGCTCCGCCTCCACTGGGCTTAGAAAAAACAACTGGAAAACAAATAGAAGCACTAGTAGGATGTATAATAGAGTATCGTCATCAACGAAACCAATTTCTGTACAAAAAATGTAAACAGACGAACCACAGAACAATGAATGAAATAACAAAACCCGTTTAAAGTAACGGAGACTACAAACACCATCGGACTACATGTCCAGGTATATTATATTAAAACATGGCTCTCAGAAGAACATATAGGCCAAGAACGCAACAACGGAGGCCACGAGAGATGCACCGACGGAAGGAACGAAGTCCATGGAACCCGCACCGGGGGTGGGAGTGGGTGCGGGTGCTTCAGCAGCCTTTGCGATGCCAAAGAGAGCAAACATCAGGACCACAGCGTACGCAGCTGCCACTGCAAATGTGGAAGTCTTCATTGCCATTGCCATTGCCGTTACAGGTTATGAAACTGTTTAACAGAAAGATTGATATCAAAACCTAATTTGGAATTCACTAGATACTCCTATTGCAAGCTAAAGTCGATGATCCTCAAAACCATACAGTAGTGGGAAATTTTCAGACCACCGATAAAGTATCACTAACCTGGACAGAATCAATCAAAAGCTGAATCACGGCGCAGAGCGAAGCAACAAAATCCACTCGCTAACCTCCAATAACCTGGATACAAATAATATTTAAAGATCCAACATACCTAAAAATGAAAAGACGACATAGAGAAACTCAATTCCAAACAACGGGCGAAATCCACCGATTCAACTGCCATAGGACGTTTATTAACAACAATCAGGAGGAATAGAGTTCGAAATCAAACAAAATCAACTAGATCGAACTGCGAGAAACTTTTAAAGCAAGGGCCAAAATAGAGAAAGTTCAAAGACAATAACAACGCAAAAATTAGCAGTAGGCAACTGTCACATTCCTATTACTAGATCTCAAATTTGCGTCAAAGATGCAAAAAGAAACGGCCTAAAAAGCTTTCGTATAATTAAAGAACACAAGCTTCCATTAAAAGTTCAAAAATTATCAGAAAGAAGAAGCATGCTTAAAGAACCATCAGAACGAACAAGGACAGGCAACTGCTACATTCCTATCATTGGATTTCAAACTCCGTCAGAAGCCCCTAGAAAGCGTAGATATACTTAGCTCTGGTAAAAGAAATTCTTCGAGCACAAGCGTATCCATGAGAACTTCAGAAAATAAAATAGAGAAAAAGCTTGTTTAAAGAACCGAACCAAAGAGGAAAATGGTTAAAGAGCCGAATCAGACAGAATAGTCTTGAGAAAAGGACTGGTTAAAGAATCAAAAAGAGTCCGGAAATAAACATATGTAGTCAAAAACCTTGAAAATTGAACTTACATAAACACTGAAAGCAAACAGAAGCCAACAAATAGATATAAAACGCAGACAGCAAATATCCTTTTTCATATGCTTCAAAACCCTGCATAGCATGACAAAAACTGCAGAAATTCAAAAAATATGCCAATCAACATAAAGAAAGACGGCAAGAAACCTACCTCTGGGACACAAATGCCTTGAATGGTGAAACTTCAGCTGAATCGTTCAGATAATGGCGTAGAGCTCCTAGCAAGCCGGCCCTGTACCACAACTGCTTCGCCAGGAGACAACAGCCGAAGAGATTGGGAAGATTCACCAGATGCAAGGGTCTGTATGCGATGGGTAGCCTATGGAATCGATACGATGTCATTTAATAGCCTGAGTCTGCCCCGGTCAGATTGAATGCGGGGCAGTGCTGCCCGCGTACTTGCCCCTACCCGAGGACTTTGCCGTATGCATGACGAAAGGGTTATGAGTGTCCAGCTGGCCTGATTGTAACCGAGGAATTGCCCGTCACGGTCCGCATGTCGATGCTTTCCGGCGAGGCTGCCGTCGGCTTGAAAATCACGCGTAAGCAGAGAAGGGAGTTTGGCCGTTTGGTACAGACTACCGGCGCGTTGGCCGGAAACAAGGAGCAGCCCTGACCCGGTCACCACGTTGTTTAGTGAGAAAAATGTAATACAGCCTGTGCTGACCTGACTTCACTGGCCGTTCCCGAAGCTCGAACTCGAGACCTTTTACCTTACATTGATATGAATTTCATTATAATATAATGTATAAAAGTAGGTCTATGGGTAGCCCTTCTGTCTCAACTTTTACGCATCCTTCGAGGAAAGCTTTCAAGATTATTATAAATGAATAAATTTATAATTATTGAAATACGATAAATAAATAAATTATTATTATAATTATTTTCTGTAAAATTAATAATAATAATAATTATTATATATGTGAAATGGGAATATTTGGATTGTAGTGGAGCCTTGAGTCAAGTTCACATCATTCATTTGCGATGTAGTGGGAGGCTCAGGTCAAATTTACTTTATTAAATTTAATTAATGTAACATAATCAATTTTGTGCTTTTTAAGTTGTTACTAATCACTTTCATTTTATAATTAACTTATTTTAAAACTTGTTTTTTTATTAAATTAATAAGTATTTTTTTTAAATAAATTAATATAAAAGTTAAAATTGATATTTTTTTGTCGGTGGATCCAAGAGGGTGTGATGTCATAAGTGGCCTCCACTCAACTAATCTCATGAGAAGATGAAAGTGGCATGACCACATAAAATAACCAAAAGAATAATTCGAACACCTAAATGTTTACAAGTCTTTAGACTTGGAAAAAATGGGTTTTTTTTTTATATATAGTTTATATCATATTTATGTCAAGCTGATGTCATTAAAAAATAATATCTATTTAGTGAGTTTAATTGTGGGGTGAATTTCATATTTAATTGTGTTTTAGGTTAGAGGATTTTGGAATAGGTGAATTTTTTTGGGAAGTTTTGGTTTTAGTTGATGATTGAAATAGGTGGTTTTTTTAAGGAAGTTTTGGTTTTAGTTCATGCTTGAAATAGGCCTTTTTTTTAAAGGAAGTTTTGGTTTTACTTGATAATTGATGCTATGTAATTAATTTTTCTAGTTTTAATTTAGTTTCTTCATTTTTATATGTAGTAGTATCTAATGTAATGAGTGTTAAGGGGATTGTTTAAAATTATAATCAATATTTATGGATATAGGTTATAGATTAATAATTTATTTTATCTAAACAAAATTGATAATGATATCTTTTTTATTGGAATGTTGAAGTCTTTCCATATTTAAAGAAAAGAGTAAAGAGAATTTTAAACAATATTTTAGATAAATGTTTTTTGGATTAATCATATCATTAGGATTTGGTCGACGTTTCGAACCATCTAATGTGGTTCATCTTCACGACAAGGTGAAAAAAAAAAAGTCGATCTTAATGAATAAATAGTGAGGATGCATCATTGTTCAGAAATAGCTAGTTTTCAACGACTATTTCTAGGCAATGATGCATTCTCACTATTTATTCATTAAGATCGTTCTAAGAAATAGCTAGTTTTCAATGGCTATTTCTAGGCAATGATGCATTCTCACTATTTATTCATTAATATCGTTCTTCTTTTTTCACCTTGTTCTGAGGATGAACCACATTAGATGGTTCGAAACGTCAACCAAATCCTAATGATGTGATTAATCCGAAGGACGTTTATCTAAATTATGGTTCACAAAAGTCTTAGATCTAAACAATATTATTTAAGGTTTTGCAAATGAGTTAGTAAGATAAGTGGGCTTGATTGTAAAGAGAACTTGAACTTTTAAGTGCACTTGAGCTAGAAGATTCTTGGGATGTGTGATTTTTTTGGAACTCGAAGTTATTGGGTGCAAGCCCTAGAAGTGATGATTGATCCGATGTGATTCATTGGAGTAGTATTTAAGTGCGATTTTTTGGAGTTTTCGATAGGTTTTTGGTCGGAATCCAAAAAAATTGTGGTCAAATCTTGATTTGTGTTGTTTAAACTGGTTTTTTAACTGCATTTATGGTTTCAACACCCTCAAAAACCTCTAGAGCACTTTGATTGTGAAGAGTTCACCTATCAAACTTGTGATTTCAATGAATAAACAAATTAAATCAAAAAATAAATTGGAAAATTTTCTAAAAAATTGCACTTAACGACTACTCGATAATTCATTTAGCTAGTTTCAATCCCAATAATTGATGATTCATTTCACTAGTTTCAATTTCTATACTTCACTATGTAAACATCACTAAATACAATGAATAGAAAATAAGATATTCAAAATAATAAATAGATATTATGACATAATAATTTACTTTATATAAAAAATCTTAAAAATAATATCAACATTATCTTTACACAAAAGTTCTTATTATAAACAAATTAGAAAATTATGGTGAATAAAATGTTTATGAATAAATTGGATAAACAAGCAAATTGCTTACCATTATCAACTAATAAATTATTTTTATAACTTTGCTCCATATCACCATGATTTTTATTGTACTTATTTGGAATAAGGTTATAAGGATGGCAATAATGGTAAGATTTAAAAGATTTACTTTATATAGATAATCCTAAAAATAATATTTATATTCTTTTTACACATAATTATGAATAAAATGCTTAGGAATAAATTGAATAAAATTACTTCTCATTATTAATTAATTATTTATTTTTATAACTTTGCTTAATATAAGCATGCTTCATTTCATATTTATTTGGAATAAGGTTATAAAGATTGCAATGAATGGTTATGTTGGGTTTAAGATTAATGTCTAAAGATAAGGGACATGGGTGACTTCATTTTATGGAATTTTTTAAAATCGTTAATTTTTTTTGTCAAAACTTTTTATATGTTTATTATTTTTTATTTTAATAAATCTTGTAAAAATGTTTTACTGTTTTAATAATTTAAATTTAAATTGGATATTAGAGTTTATGATGGACAAGTATAACATTTTTTTAATTTAAAGAAAGTACATTTAAGTAGTTTAATTGAAATATCATACAAAATAATATTTTAATATTATTTTTTGTGTGTAGTTAAATGGTTTGTTTTAATATTTTAATATTATTTTATGTGGGTAGTTAAATGATTTGTTTTAATATTTTAATATTATTTTATGTGGGTAATTAAATAGTTTGCTTTAATAAGAATAGTTATATTTATATTAGAAAATGATTATAGTTGCATTATTTAATATGAAAATATATATAAGTTTTTTTGGCAAAGCATATTGAAATGTATTTAAAATCCAAAACTATGAAACATGTAGATTATAATAAAAAAATAAAAAATAAAAAGGGTTTATATGAATTACTACATGTATATAATTTAACAAGTTTTCTTAACAATAAGTAAAGTTGAAAAAACATTCAACGACATTGGATGAATCCATTTTCACTACCAACATATTTCTATATCCCTTCATTAGTCATGGAATTATGATCTATATTTATCATTTCCACATCATATAGTTTTTGTTGGACTATATTTTCTTCCTTAATCTTAGTCGACCTGGTAGATAGTCTAGTAATCAAATGGGTTGTGGATTCATTTGTTAATAGATGTGTAACCATTTTTCGAAAAGCTACCGTACTCAGTGTGTAATTCCTTGATTCGTCATTTTGGTTGTGAAGGGTTTCCATTAAAATGCAGCGTAAGGTTTGCACTTTGCTAATGAATAAACTTATTGAGTTTATGTTTCCAATGATACATGCCTCTTGTCTTCTTACAATTATTTGTATTTCAAATGTTTCAAATGAAGGGTATCTTCCCACATGCCCATGCTCCATCTTAGTCTTTTGCCTTAACACATAGGCAGTTCCTTTTTCACCACTCATTGCACTCAATCAAAAAGTTTTAATACTATCTTTGTCTAGCATTCCAACATGGTGAAGATAGAGGTCTGGAAGCTAACCTTTATCATAGAATGAAACCATTGATGTTGAGCAATCATGAGTGCAACACCATAGTCATGATTTTCCAAACCAAATCAACTGGAGAACTATGGATACCATAGGATCAACCTCACATCCTTGGATTGTTGAGCCATCAAGAAGCACACCACAAATCTACGTTTGAATTAGGGCCACCTATTCCTTTTAAGCTGGAGGAAATGCTATAGAAAGTTGACCAAAATCTAGAGCTAGGATTCCATAGGGGAAGTCTAGAAGGGTGAAAATCCAAAGTAAAACAAAATTTAAACCCAAATGCAATAGAAATTAGACTCACAGTCCCCACATCAAACTATATTTCCTCGTGCTTTAGTGCCATTGTCCCACATATGTGGAAAATCAAAATCTGAAGTGGTTTATGAGGTCAAACTATCATTAACATTTACATGTGTTAGGGGACTATGAAATATGGCCACTTCCATTAAATTATCTTGCCAAGTGCTTAACATTCAAGGGTTCATCACAAAGTTTGATAGAATAAAAACTTGACGGATAGGGTAATATACCTTCCATCCATTTAATATTATTTTGCTATATTCTAATAGAGTTGCCTTGTTGGTTAGGTTATTGTCCTGGTGTTTGAGCATCCTAAGTACATGATGGAACTCATTAGTTCCATACAAATATGAAACAAAGTAATCATCTTCTTCATTTTTTCTTGTGACATCCACTTATTCTTCAAAAATAAAGAAAGAAAAAAATTGTTGTTTCCATCACTACACAAATTTGGATATTGTGAATCATTTAACTTAAAATAAGCCAAAAATTTTATTATTAAAACTCTTTTGGACTAAGGTCTTTAAATGATAGTTATCAATCATTTTTAATATCAATTTTGACGAAGAAATTTACAACCTTTATAAATCACCATTACCAATTCAAATTTAAATAAACATTTAATTTCCTTTTTTTCAGTCATAATAAATTAGAAATTTTTAATAAAACTATAAAAAAATTCAAATTTTGAAAACAAAATTAATAACACTCCCCAAACACCATTACTAAAAAAACACCCTTTAAATAATGGTCACAGTTACTAACTTTCACCACATACATTTGTTTAATTTACTTAATGTGAATTATTAAAATTCTTTAAAATAATGATATTGATTTGTGTCCATCATCGTTTATATACTTAAAGTATTCTATTATTATTTTTAATGTATAATATTAAATTCTTAAAATTATTTTAAATGTATAATAAAATAGTTAATTACCATTAACCTAATTTTATAACATTTAAAAAGCCAAATTTTTAATTCTAACATAAAAAGTAAACATGGAAAAATATTTTAATATTAATTTACTTAATGTGAATTATTAAAATTCTTTAAAATAATGATATTGATTTGTGTCCATCATCGTTTATATACTTAAAGTATTCTATTATTATTTTTAATTTATAATATTAAATTCTTAAAATTATTTAAAATGTATAATAAAATAGATAATTACTATTTACCTAATTTTTAATTCTAAGAGGTTGAGTAGTGGACTTCCATTAAAAAAACAAATAAACATGGAAAGGTATTTTAAGAGACTTTGCAATTTGTGGCAATTACATTTGCTTAATAATCAAAAGTCAGGAAAATAATGATATTTATTAATAATATTCATTTTATATACTTAAAACAATTTATTATTTCTTGTTAATTTATAATATTAAATTAATAAAAATTAGATAAATACGATTAACCTAATTTTATAACATTTAAAAAACCATTTTTTTAATTCTAACATATTTAGTAGTGGAGTTGATGCCATAAAAAAATCAACATCGAAATTTCAATAGATTTAGCATTTTTCCAACTTCTTGTGAAACATTACATTATTTAAACAAAAGGACTTATTGGATTTTGTAAAGGTTTCCGAGTGCCTCTTCGATGCAAACAAAAGAATATCTAAGATGACTCTCAATGTCTTAATAGCCAAGAGTTTTCCCTTCACACTTACCATCATCATCATCATTGGAAAATGGCAGCCACTTTGGGATTCTAGAAACTGCTTTTCTTTTTTAAAGAAAAGAAAAATCCCTCGTGTATTTGCAATTAGGTTTTTTTCCCGATGAGTATTTGCTACTAGTTATTTATTAATGGAATGGGATTAAGAGGGTTAATAGTTAATTAGTTATAAATTAGCGGGAATTTGAAATCGAGTTTATTTTTAAATTTTTTATACTTTTAATTTTATATTAATTATTTTGATTTTAAATTTATATAAATTGTTTTGATTTTATAGTTAAGTTATTTTAACATATATTATTTTAAAATTAAATAATAATATAAAAATTAAAAAATATATATTTTATATTATTAAAATTTAAAAATTTAATAGCATAAAAATATAAAAAAATGATTGCTTATAGATTTAGGAGGTTGTCATATCACAAGTGGGGTTCATTTGACTAAAATTAGGAGATAATGAAAGTGGCATGATCAATAAAATCTAAGAGAATCATTTAATACTTAATTTTCTTTATATTTTGGAAACTTTATGTTTTTGGGTTAAAATTTAAAAGAAAAATTCAAATTTTTTTTTAATATTTTGGAAATATTAGGTTTTAGGGTTTTTCAATTTTTATTATGTTTAAAGGCGTTCTCCAAATCAATATGGAAGAGATGTTGTGATGATGTGTCTTATCATGTCTAGTTAAATATTTTGATTCGATCAAATTACCTTAAAATAAAATAAAACAAATAATAATTATAATTGTTAATGTCCACGTGGTCTT